>JZKD02S0009241.1:202827-219353 GCA_000966675.3 Picea glauca | reverse complement strand
AGCCATCACTAACACAAGAATTTGCCAGTTGAGGAATAGATCCATTTCAGAGTATCTCATTAAATGGAGGAAACTACCAGCTGAAGATTCCACTTGGGAAGATGAGTCTTTTATATAGAAGCATCCATATTTACTCAAGTGTTGTGAACAAAAATTTTCTCAAGGGGAGGGGCATGTTAAGCCCTAAATAGTTTCTCATTACCCCTTAATTGGGGAATATTACATTAGTAATGTTATTTTATTTATGTCAGCTTTATTCCATTATTTGTAATTATACCTCCTAGTTTCCTATATATAACAAGGAGACATTTTCATTTTGAATCATATGGTAATTGTATATTTATGTGGGCATATAGAGGTTTCCCCCTCAAAGAGGCTTATTATCTAAATTTCTCTCTTTTTCAAGGCGTTGAGTACTTATTCTGAGGTTTTTCTATGCTATATTGATATTTGGTTCTTAACAATCAGAAGGCAACAACAAGGAACATTGTCCCCTATTCCATGAATACTTGGCCTCTAAATCTCCGAGCCCTTTGAAGCAAGTCACCTTACCCTGGTGCGAGGTATGTAGCAATAGACATCACCCTAGTGAGTGCTATTACATGAAATAGTATGTTCAGACACCCACAAATTTGTATTGCACATTATGTAAGTTTGTGGGAAATGATGATAGGGATTGTAGGGCTTACAATCTCATGCATGAAAGGTCTAGAGACAAATACAAAATTCAAGGCAAAGTATTACAAGAAAGAAACACTATGCAGTATAACTCCCCTGGGAGAGTAAACTTCAATCCTCACGGTAGATTTAGAGGAAGAGGACGAGGAGTAGGTATGGGTTGAGGCCAAGGACATATAATCTGTTATAACTGCGCACAACCAGGACACCTAGCAAGGGACTATCAGAACCCTTGTACCACTTGCAGCTATTGCAACTCCTTTGAGCATGTTATCGAGGAATGTACAACATTGTTGGCTAAGATTCAAGAAAGACGAGGACCTCAGCAGAACCCGCAAGTGCAACTGATATATGTTGAACCTCGCGGAGAATACCCAAAGTCATTTTTATCACTCGAGGAGGCGATGTTACAGGAGAAGACAGAGTGACCCAAGGAAAAACTACAGAAGACTGAGGAGTCAGGAAAGCTGCAGAGAAGACCCAAATTTTTGATGCAAAGAAAGAAAGACAAATGTTTGAGGAGGCAAGAAAAGAATTCAAAGCGGATCAAGGTTCTTCATCAAAGATGCGATGAGAAGTAAGGGAATATGGAATGCCTCTGGAATTTGATTAGTCTGCTTCGCCCAAAGAGGGAAAAGAGGGAAGAAATCTCATGGAATTTTTATATACTTGTATTAAGTTGATTCAATACGAGAGAGTTGTACAATAGCTATATAATTTAATCAACAATATGAGATAGGAAGGATATATCCTTTACTAAATAAATAAGTACATCAAATATCCAAGAAGAGAAGGACAAATAAGGAACTACACTTGAATGCTCAGATAGGATAATATGATATAGACTATGTGGTCCTCGACTTAGGATCGGAGGTCAATGTCATGACGAAGCAACCTGGGAATTGATGGGAAATTTGAAGTTGATATATTCCCATATCAAGCTTAGGATGGATAATCAGTAGGCATTAAGCCCCTTTGGAAGATTGGAACATGTCCTGGTGGACATTGACGGAGTAAGAACGTTTGCAGACTTTGAGGTAATTGAGATAGTTGATGACAACTACCCTTACCTTACGTTGTTAGGAATTGATTGGGATTTCAATAATTCCACTGTGGTTGATTTAAAGAAAAGACGTATGACATTTGAAAGAGATGGCCTTAGGGTCATTGCACCTTTAGATCCAGATTAAGGTCAGCAATACATAGAGCCCATCAGAGAAGAAGACCATGCATATGAATTGGAAAACATATACAAACTAACAACCATACATCATGATTACATTAATCCTACAGTCGATGGGAATCTAAGATGGCGAAGTGACAACGCATGTTCATCAGATTCAGAAGAAGCACTGGATGTAAATTCTAACCTTGTACAATATCTACTGCAAACTGATATTCAGAAAAGAATAGAAAAGATACAATGGAAAATACAAACATTACACAAAGATTTTTCACCTAGAAACCCAAACCGGGAAAACCAACATATATTATATTCATACACATTGTGTTACATTGTTTACAATACAATATACATATAGGAGCCAGCGGCATCCAAAACCCTAACCCAATGACCTGGATTAGTCCAAAACCCTAATTCCTTAACCGAAAATAGAAAACCATCGACAAAAAACCATGTGCCGAAAAACCACCTAATATCATGTCGTCCCGAAAATATGTTCTCTCAGAAATATGTTGGCCTGAAAAAAAAAATTCGGGGGCGCTGCCCCCGAACCCCCGCGCAGAGGGCTCCACTCCCCTCTAACCCCCCTGCGCGCCTGGCGCAGGCGCTCAGACACTACTACTCGTGCAAAGAATATAACACATACCCAACACTAGAGAACTGACAGAACCAAATGTATGAAGTATCTACAAGGAGATGTGCTAGATTAACCAGAGAAGTTCACTGGATTGGCACAATAGTAAGTAATTTACCCACCTTTGATGGTCTGAATACTTTAGATACCTTCTTGTCGGCATTTGAAGAAAGTGTACCAATACAACATAGATTTTTGGAAATGGATGAGGCCATGAAATCCACACTAGCAAGATGGTGGGGGACACACAAAAGTAACATTATAGAATGGGTACAATGTCATACCCTGATGACCGCACGGTTCTCAACACAAGTGGAAGGATGTGAAGTTCGGTACACAGGTCGAAGCTTCCCAAAGAACCATGTGCGAAGCTGTGAAAAGGCCTGGAAAGAAATTCCTCAGGAGCAGTGGGTGCACAAATTCATTAATACGCTGGACACAACCCCTATCAAATGGTACCTTCAAGCGGAGCTGCGCCTCATCACTACAAATTGGGAAGGTATGACTCAGAATTTTGTAATGTCCTTCTTATTTGAAATTCAATATCCTTTAGTAGATCAAGTAGTGCATATTGTAAGACAAAAAGTATTTGAGGAGACATCTAGCCTCCCTTTAGAACAAGAAGAGGATGAATGGACTGAGCCCCTCCAGAAACTGTAAGGTTGTTACAACACCAATGCTGATGAAGATGAAGATCTAAGAAAGGTGAACATTGCAGAAACAAAAGGCCAAAGAGATGTGGAAGGACCGGGAGTTGAGTTACCATTCATTGGACATCCAATCAATATTAAGAAGGTCAATATTGGAACAGAATAGACATCGAATCTTGCAAATGTTGGAGATTATTGGGATGTTGCCACTATGGAAAAGATTACAAAATTACTGCATGAATATCATGACTTGTTTCCAACCAAGTTCACTAATATAAAGGGAATTAAAGGGCCTATGGGAGAGATGAGGATCCCTTTGAAACTAGATGAAAAACTAGTCAAACAGAGACCCTACAGGTTGAACCCTAAATATAAGGAGAAAGTGAAAATTGAGCTCGACAGAATGTTGGAAGCAGGGATTATAGAACCTATCGAAGAATCAGAATGGATTAGCCCTATGGTGGTGCAAGACAAGAAGACAAGAGAGATCATGATCTGCATATATCTCAAGAATTTGAATGATGGCTATTTGCATGACCCCTTCCCTACACCATTCACTGATGAAGTGCTAGATAATGTGGGAGGCCAGGAGGTATATTCTTTTACAGATGGATTTTCAGGATACCATCAGATCAAGATCACCAAGGAAGATCACCATAAGACCACATTTGCAACAGAATGGGGATCCTATTAGTATACAATAATTCCATTTGGATTGAAGAATGCCCCAACCATATTTTCCAGGGTGGTGGTCGAAGCATTCAAGGAGTTTCTGCATAAATTTCTAGAAGAATATTTTGATGACTAGACTGTTTTTAGTTTATTGAAAAATCATATTGAATGTCTAAGGATAATGTTGGACAAATGCAGGAAGTGTCATATTTCCTTGAATATGAAGAAGTGCATATTCTTCTCACCATTTGGAGTGTTGTTAGGCCATATTGTATGTAAGAAGGGATTGTTGGTAGATCCATATAAAATTGCCATCATAGTTGATCTACCCCCTCCCACTTCAGTCAAACAGTTGCGCACTGTGCTAGGACATACTAGATATTAAAGGAACTTCTTTAAAGGATATTCCCAGATTAAATCACTCATGGAGAAGATTTTGAAGAAGGACTGTCAGTTTAGTTGGACAGAAGAATGCCAACAGAGCTTCGACACACTAAAATAGAAAATGGTTACTGCACCTATTCTGGTCTTCCCAGATTGGAGCAAGGAGCTTCATGTGCATGTCGATGCATCTACTATTGCCTTAGGAGAAGTGTTAGCACAACCTGGGGAAGGATATATTGACCATATGTTATCTTTCGCTAGCAGGTTAACAATGAAGACCCATTTCAAGTTGGTTTACGGTCTTGAAGATATTGTCCCAATGGAATACTTGGTACCAAGCCTAAGAATTGTTGCCTTTACAGATATTGATGACACTGGCATTGTTCGAGAGAGGCTTGCACAGTTGGACGAACTAGAAGAAGACAGATTTATTTCAGGATTCCACCAACAAGTATAGTTGGAAAGAGAGAAGGCCTATCATGACAGGAACATCAAGAAGAAGGCATTTAAGCAAGGTGATTTGGTATTGGTATATGAAAATAAGTTCCTGAAGCATCCTGGGAAGTTCAGAATGCATTGGCCTAGGACATATGATATTGCCTATGTCGCAGAAGGAGGAGTTATGCAGTTAAAAACTTTGAATGGAGAATGGAAGGAAGGGTTAGTGAATGGGAGCTGACTGAAGTTGTACTATGACAACCAGCTGCCTCGCAGCTCTAAGTAAAATCATAAGGAAAAGGGTCTAGGTACCAGGTGCAGTTGAAACTGGGTACCAGACACAGAAAATACAATCTGCACAAGGAAGGAGAGGAGGCATAAAGAAGAAATCAAATGTTGTACTGCGTGGTCTGAAGTTAAAGTAAAGCAGAAGGATCAGATATGAAGTGCTTGAGGATGAGTCATAGGTCAGTGTTGGGAGCATGTTGTCCCTTGGTTATGAAAGTAAGCGAAGATCAAGAAAGAAAAGGTAGAATGTGAACTGCGTGGAAGACATAGTGGTTGTTACTAGGTCTAAGTGAGCAAAAGGAAAGAAAAGATGGAGTGACGTAAGAGAAATAAAGTTGTTGGATGAGGAGATCGAGGATGACAGATCAACAAGGAAGAAGGATCATGGACAACTCAACAAGCAGGAAAAAGACACCATTAGATTCTTTGGAGCACCGTGTGAGAAGAAAGGAAAGATAGGCTAGTGAATCCCTGAAAACATGGGTCAAGTTGATCTAGGGTTTTAGACACCTAGGGTTTTGGTATCTAGGGTTTTGACACCTAGGTTTCGACCTAAGGTTGTCAGTGGCTTATTTTAATGTATAAATAAAGGTCAAGAGGACCTAGGTTGGGTTTTTGATGTTGCTATTGTTGTTACTGTCATTCTATTTTGTTGTTGATGCAAGCAGTTATTGTTGTGAGGGAGAGAAGGGATAAGAGTGAGAGGCTTCTGGTATTGTAAGATCTTCAGCTGGATGCAAATTTCAAGTCCTACAACTAGGTGTGCAGGAAGGGGAGAGACAAAGATGAGAAGAAAGAAGATATTCTAGCTGAGAGTGCAAAAAAGAATTATATGCTTCATCTTAATATATTATAAAGCACAGTTATGTGGACGTAACCCTAGAGAGAGGGTGAACCACGTATCTCTTGTGATGTGTGTGATTGATCCTCTGTTCTTTTCTATTGGATATACTACTATTGCATTATTGTGTTAGATCTAATAGATAGTTGTGCGGAGTAGATATAAGAGGATACTTGATATATGATTGGTGTGTTGTTGTTGTATTCGATTCACCTAATATTCCCTTTGGTTGTAGACATATATGTCCTGCAACCCCCCCATAGTTGCTTCGGGTGAGACTGCATCTGCTTCACAAGTGTTTTCGAAAGGGCCAATACTTAGGGCTTGTTGTTGTGCTCCTGGAGCTGAACCTTGGTTCTGCCCCTGTGCCAACAAAGTATAGGCCAGAAGGAAACAGAATCAAGAAAGCACAATGATGTATTCAATAAGTAAAGAAATTTTTGCGTAAAATCTACAAAGCATAAAGATATGTAATGGGTTGGTGGTTCTTCAATTGTTGTTCTATTTTTGTGGGGATTTTTTTGTTGTTGTTGTTATTGAGAATTACTGAGAATGAATTGCAACTGCACAGAGTTTGAGAGTTGAGATCAGATATCTCATTATCAAGTCACTTTTATAAGTCTTGATATGAAGGGATTTCTTCCATGTCTGATCAGTTGTGATAAGATAATGTATGTTGGATTATTCGAGCACCTGAAACTTGTCATTATGTGGATGAATGTAGGGTTTCGTTTCTGTGCAATTTATCTTTTTCAGTGTAACTACTAGTTATGTTATTGTTTAACTAAGCCTCTTGATGTATTTTTTTCGTAATACCCCAGGTTGAGCCCGAATTGTAATGTACATATAGGTTTGTGAGACAGGATACTTTGGGTCAGAGTTCCTTTGTAAATATATTTTGAGGCCATAGTGCCTATGTGATTATTAGGCCAGGGAGCCTGGATTTCTAAAAGGCCAACATGCCTAGATTGTAATTTGCAATCATAATCATATTATTAATAAAATAAATCACCATTGCAAATCGACCAAACAAAAAGAGACATAGGGATAAACTCCACTAGAAAGGGAAATATGGATAAGAGTATAGGAAAAGGGCTAAGCTAAGGGGGCTTAAGCCCAAAGGGATATTATATTAATATTCCTAAAGTTTAAAGTACAGATATAACTTTATATACCCTAATTTTCTAAAGTAGGGATAAGGGAGTTCCTTGGGGGGAATGTGTCATAAAGGGAACATGCAAATATATTTTGGGGATTTAGTACATTTCCCCATCATTTAATGATTTTTCCATCATGATTCCATCCTCTGTACTTGGAAGCAATACTATGCATTTGTACTAGTATTGGGAAATACTGGGAGCATTTTCTGGAAAAAATGCAACTAATGAAGCAGGTTTTCAGGCATGTGCGTTGTTGAAGAGGCGGGTTTTCAGGCCCATGAGTGATTAAAGAAGAGGGTTTTAAGGACTGTGAGAATTCTCTATAAATGATAGAAATGTTGGGAATTAATTCCCAAGGTGCTAAGCTGCAACTACAGGGCTCTGAGACTTCCTGTCTGGCCTATTATTGAATCCCCAAAAGGGAAGTGAGGTAGTCGAAGGGTTGTTGAGCCGATAAGGGTCACATTTCCTGTGGTGGGATAGGCATGTGGGGAATGAGGAACTATGGTTTTTTAGCTTGCGTTGGCACCTGCGTCTAATTTTTTTATGTTTTCTGGGAGACCTTATCCTAGGTTAGGATTCCCTTGCCTAGTTGGCATTTCAAACCTAGCTCAGGGGTGACCCACTGCTGAGAGCTATAAGCAGTGCAATCTATGGATGGGAGGAATGTGGAAGTTTTGCATGTAGTTGGTGTTTAATCATAATATAATTTTCTCTTAGGCGTTGTGTTAATTAATCTGTGTGTAATTATCTATTTGTTGTTATGGAGTCTCTGTCATAATTATGTTTATGAGTCATTATTGTTTTCTTGCATAACTATGTTCATGTGCAGAGAATTATTATTAAATTTATTGGTATTAGAGTTTCATAAATTTGGTGTGGCATTACCCAACAGGGAGTTGGGGATGCTACAAAGTGGTATTAGAGATCCATTTTTCAACACTGAGCCTGGATGGGCCAATTAACAGAGCACGGAAAAATGAAATTGCAGAATAAGCATGCAAATGATTTGACAGAATGATGGAGTGGGAATGTCTACAATTTGTTTGTTGAAATTGTAGTAGTGAAATTAGGGAAATTTCACAAGAATTTTGAGGGAATTTAGCCAGGGATCAAAAATCCCCAAAATTTAATTGAATATTGAACAAATTTGGGCTTGAAGATGGTCAAATTTTAATTTTACAATAAGTTACAATGACAGAAATTGTAAAAAATCGTTAATTCCTGAATAAATTTGAATGAGATTCATACCCAGGAATGTCGACCAGCAATGAACGCAAGAAATTGGTTTCTATAGTGTTTGAATTGGTATTTATTGGGGTGAAATTGGATGAATTAGGCAAAAGCCCCAATTTATGTAGTGTAATTCATGGTGATTTCGACGTGGATGAGTGGAATTTTTGTGTACAGGGACTGAATTTGTGCTTATAGGACAAAATTTGGCCATATAGAGCTTAATTGTAGAGCTATAATGGTAGAAGAAGAAATAATTAAGCATAATTGGGGAAAATCCCCAAATTTTGTCGATAAATTTATGGAGATTCAAGGAGAAAAATGATGAATTTTGTATGCAGATGGTGAATTGGTATTCATAGGAACAAATTCGGTTATATGAATCTAATATAGTGCTTCAATGGTGGCTATAGGAAGAATTTCAAAATTGGGCATTTTGGAAATTTCAAAAAAATCAACAAAATTGGAAAATTTGGGAATTTTTTTTCTGTACCGTGACGTCAGCCTGACATGGAGGGTACATGTCATTTGACATGGAAGAATGGAGATATATACCATAATTATGTATATCTCACAATGGTAGGTACACGGTGGCATGGTGTAAGAGGTGGCATGTGTCTTGGCTCCATAGAGGCGACACCTTCCTACTCGACGGAACCCTGAATCCCAAACACGTGGAAACCCTACGTTAATTGTGGGGGGGGCTGGGGTGGTTACATTAACTAAAATCTGGGGGGTCGCAATGCACCATGGAATGACACATCACCATGGTATTAAAATTGGTTATGTTTTTCGTCCCCTCCCCCCCTTGGTTAATGGTCGGCAGGTCGGGGGATCTGCAATGTGACGTGGGTTGTTAGTTGTCGCTGACACCCACTGTACCATAACCGTTATATCATTTCGAAGAGAAAATTTATGCGCCAAGGTAAATGGGTTTAGGATGGGGCTTTCCCATCCCCACAACCCAATAAAACACTACCACGTGGCGACTAGATGGCGGGACCCGAAAAGAAAGGTAAGTGTGCCAAGAAATAAAGGAAAGGGAAGGAGTAATGTGAAAGAAGAAGAAGGTAGGGGCCAATAGAGCATAACTAGGTGGCCAGGGAGTTGACATGGTGCCAAATTTCAGTTCCAGGTGGAATTTGAATGCTACGGTAGCATTCAAGTCAACACTAGTTATCCATAATTTATAGAAAATAATGTATTATGCTCAGAAAATGGGTGATTTACTAAGTGTTCAAGTCGAAGGCCATTTTCAAAGGCCTAAACAACATTTTCAGGAAATCAAAATCATATGAAACTAAGTGTCCTTCCAATATATGTAGTTTTTGTATCTAAAATAATAGAGCTCAAAGATAAATTTCTAATGAGGTAAACCATTCATCAAACGGAGTTAGTATGAAGAAGTTATAGGTCGAACCATGCAAGATAAATTTGAGACCCAATTAACTTCCAAGAGCCATAAATTCCTGCTCTTGAATAAAATTGGGGCACTGGAGAAGTATAAGGAAATATATTCATCCATATAATACAACCATGTAGTCAAAACATAAATATGGGGACATAAAAATGCACAAGATGACATAGAAGATACATGTAGTTTTCTTGGCTAAAAAGGTAAACTGGCCTTAAACTTCAGCAGGCTATATCTAGCATCCTGTAGCTCAGGTAAAGATGAAACCTGGTGAGAATGAATAGAATAATATCATTAAGGAACCCAATTTAGTTATTGTTAAATTTTCTAAGGAGCAGGTGCATTGGTGCATAAGCACATTTAAGAAAAGTTTGCACCTGGTTGAAGAAATTTTTGGGTAATAATCAAATGACTATAACTTTTTGCTCATAATCAAAAATTGAGAAAGAGAGAAGTCAATGGAAAGGTATGAGATGGGAGAATCTAGTTAAGTACCCATAATTGTGATTTGAGTAGAATAATATTCCAGGAAGTCAGAGAAAATATTTCTGACAACTGAAAAGGGGAAAAATTGTGCATATATTACCAGATTTGTATATTGTGGTTGTATGCTTTATTTATCTTATATCGTAAATGTGTTGAAAGAAAAGGTTAAGGTTGATGATAAAACATATAAAATTGTATTTAAAAATGTGGTATCTACATGTATGAGGAACAAGGCAGGGTCGGTTCTTCAAAATGTGGAATGATTTCTTGAGAATCAGCCTAAGCAGTGGGAAGTGTATCTACCATTGGTAGAGTTTTCCTACAATAATGGTTATCATGAATGATTGAAAATGAGCTCGTTTTACGTTTTGTATGGAAATAATTTTATAGTTCCAATCAATTGGGATAGTCTAGTGGTTAGAATCACACTTGAACTTAAGATTGGGATTATGACCATAGATGAGTATGAAAGGAGATTCTTAGAACTATTGAAATATGTTTCTTTCATCAAGGGTGAAAAAGTTAATTTTTATAGGTACTTGAGTAGTATACCATCATTTATCAGTGATAAGATACAGTATGATGATCCAAAGACACTGGAGGAAAAAATAAGGAGGGATAAGTTCATTTACTATCAGCATAGAGGAAGACAAACTTTCCAAAATGCTTGGGAAGACAAGAAGAAAAAGAAATATGAAACAGAGGAAGAAGGGAACCAAGACACCATTCTTTAGAAATAACTCTCAAGGACAACCAGTTCCTACGGATCCTAGAATGATTGAGACAATGGGGAAAAGACCAAGGTAGCCACCTATTAAATGTTGGGTTTGTGGGGGATACCACATGTACAGGGATTGTCCTCATAGATATGAAAAGTGAGGACTATTCATAATATATAGCAGGTTGATATAGTGGAATACATGGGAAGAAATGTACCAAGAATCTATGCAGCTCTAGACAACAAGTAAGTTGACTTCCATTCTCATATGATTGAAGTGGAAGGAAAGATCAACAACCAACCCACTGTTATTTTAATTGATTTAGGAGCTAGTCGTATTTATCTAGATCCTAAGATGGTGGAAATATTTCAATTTCCAAGAAGCAAGCTTGGAAAATATTGGTTGGTGAAGCTAGCTATAGGAGCTAAGAATAAATTTAATGAAATGGTTAAGCCATGCCCAATGGACATGAATGGGCTGAACACAAAAGATGATTTGAATAGCATACCATTGGGATCATACGATTTCCTAATTGGTAGGAAAAGCATCATGTTATCCTAGAGTTTTATAATAAGGAATTTACCTACTTGGACGATGAAGGGAACTTGAGGACATTTCAAGGAATTCCCAGGGCAGTAACCATCAAAGAAGTTTTAGCCTTGTAGTTGAAGAAATAATTTAGGAAAGGGTGTCAAATATTTGCAACACATATGGAAGAAACACCTAAGGATAAAGTGTCAAATGTTGAAGACTATGCAGTACTAAAATAATTTGAAGATGTAGTTAAAGAAATAATAGGGTTTCGAATGAAAGTAGATATTTATTTCTCTATAAATTTGATGTCTGGAGAAAACCCCAGTATCCAAGACTCCTTCTAGGATGAGTACACCATAGTTGAAGGAATTGCAAATGAAACCTGATGAGATTTTGAAGAAGGGGTATATACACCCAAGTGTGTCACCTTAGTGTGCCCCAGTTTTGTTTTTGAAAAGGAAGGATGGAACCTTGAGGCTTTGCATTGATTACAGGAAGTTGAACAAGGTAACTGTGAAGAACAAGTATAATTTTCCAAGGATAGATGATCTTTTTTATCAGCTGAAAGATGATAAGATATTCTCCAAGATTGATCTTAGTTCATACTATCATCAGGTGAGGATTAAAGAAGAAAAAATCAACAAGACTTCCTTCAGAACAAGGTATGGCCATTATGAGTTCAGAGTGGTGCCATTTGGGTTGTCAAATGCACCAATTGTCTTCATGTGCTTAACAAATGGTATTTTCAAGGAATATTTGGATAAGTTTGTCATTGTCTTCTTAGATGACATCCTTTTATATTATAACTCTGAAGAAGAGCATGTGAAACACTTGAGGATGGTGTCAAAAATATTTAGGGAACATTAGTTGTATGCCAAATTGAGCAAGTGCTCATTCTACTAGAAGAAAATTCATTATTTGGGCCATATCATTTCAGAGGAACTGATAACAGTGGATCCAGAAAAGATAAGGTACATTGAAGGGTGGCCAACACTGAGGAATTTATTTGATGTGAGATCATTCATGGGGCTTGCGGGTTACTATATAATATTTATTGATGGATTCTCAAAGATTGCACACCCAATCACTTCCTTGCAAAAGAAGGGTGTGAAGTTTGAGTGGACATCAAATTGCAAAAGAAGTTTCCAACACTTGAAATATTTATTGACTATTGCACCAATTTTGAGAATTGTTGATCCTAATGAAGATTTTATAGTATGCATTGATGCATGTAAAGAAGGGCTTGGTGGATTCCTTAGTCAGAATGGGCATGTCGTATGCTATGAATCAAGGAAATTAAACGAGCATGAAAGGAACTATGCTACTCATGATTTGGAATTGGAAGCCAAAGTGCATTCCTTGAATATGTGGAGGCACTACCTCATGGGAAAAATATTTGAGTTGAGGACACACCATAGTGGTCTGAAATATTTATTTGGACAACCAAATTTAAATGTCAGGAAAAGAATATGGTTGGAATTCCTTAGTAAATATGACTTTGATATAAATAATATCAAAGGTAAAGAGAACAAAGTGGTGGATGAACTCAATAGAAGGGTGCATGAGATGCATGCTACAACCATTAGCATGTATCAAACAAATTTTAAAGACAAAATTCTAGAGGCTACAAAATCATATCAGCAGTACATGGAAATAATGGAAAATTTTCAACAAGGTAATTTACAACAAAAATTTGAAGAGTATAAGATGGAAAAGGATGAAATTATCATGTACAAGGGAAGAATTTATGTGCCAAATTATCAGTAATTGAAAAATATGATATTAAAATAAATGCATAATGTTCCCTATGTTGGGCACCCAGGTTACCAGAAAACTATTGCAACTATCAAGAGACAATATTATTGGTTGCGTATGAAGAAAGAAGTTGTCGATTTTCATGAGAGGTGTTTGGAATGTTAAAAGGTCAAGGTTGAGCATAGAAACCCAACTCATGTTCTACAACCATTGCCCATTCCTGAGTGTAAATGGGAAGTTGTAACAATGGATTTCATCACTAAAATGCCCAGAACAAACAAGAAACATGATCCCATCATGGTGGTGGTGGATAAGTTTACTAAATCTTCCCATTTTATTCCAATGAACTTAACTCACAAGGAAGCTAACATTGTTGATATTTATATGAAAAAATTGCTTGGTTGCATGGTGTACCTAATAAAATTGTGTTTGACAGAGATCCCAATTTCATATCAAACTTTTGGAAGGGGTTATTTAAAGGATTTGGGACAAATCTGAAGTTTAGGAAATTCTATCATCCAGAGTCATATGGGAAAACAAAAAGGGTAAAACGTCTGATCGAAGACATTGTAAGGATGTATGTGATGGATAAACCATCAAAATGGGATGATTATTTGCATTTGGTTGAGTTTTCTTACAACATTGGGTATCAAGCATCTCTAAAGATGATCCCATTTGAGTCAATTTATGGTAGAAAGTGAAACACCAGTGAGTTGGGACAACCTAGCAGAGAGAGCAGTGGTTGGGACAGATTTACTAAGGGAAATGGAAGAGCAGATGGTGAAAATAAAACAAAATTTAAAGGTTTCCTAGGATGGGCAGAAAATCTATGTCGATTAAGGAAGAACTCGCAAAGAGTTTAAAGTGGGTGACCATGTGTTCTTGAAAGTAAATTTAAAGAGAAGTTCCCTAAAGTTGGGAAATTGTTCAAAGCTCACAACACATTATTGTATTCCATTTGAAATCCTATAGAGGATTGGTCATGTTGCATGCATTCTTGCATTACCTACGTTGATGTGTAATCATAATTTATTCCATGTATATTTTCTTAAAAAGTATGTACCTTATGCTAATCATGTTATTGATTGGAATGTGATTGAGGTAGAGCCAGAAGGCGAATTTCAAGTGAAACTAGTTTGCATATTGGACTGGAAGATCAAACAACTCCATAATCAACCATACGACTAGTAAAGGTCCAATGGACCTGGTACAATATTCCTGAGGATGCAACTTGGGAGAACGAGGATGATATGTGGCCAGAATATCCACATATTTTTTAGGAATTTTGAAGTTTTGATTGTATATGTGTATATACTTCACTAAGTGTTAGAAAAATAGGACCGCGAAGCAATAAAATAAAACATATGTAGAAACAAAACACAGAAGATACACAATACAATAGAGACACAGAATTACATGGTTCACCCAGTGTGGGCTACGTCCACCAGATAAATTTCCAGGTCCTTCCTTTATTATTATCCAGTAAATGAAGGGATACAACCTATAGTAAAACCCGTTGTAACTTCCTTTTCTTTCTCTCACAGTCTCCTCTCTCAGAATACAACACTTTCCATAATGCATAGTCGTAATACATTTCCCTCATCAAAGAGGGTTGCCTTCTAGGGAAAAAAAACTAACATAATTTCTACCGTTAGATCTGTGACCTTATAATGAACGGTCCAGATTTACAATGAAATTACAATATACATTTACAAGGAAAGTTTTCCTTCTGGGGATTCACCCCCAAAACCCCCAGCCAGGGGGATAGCCCCCCTAGACCTCACAGAGGGGGTAATCCCCCTCTGCACTACCTCACGTGGAATAATGTACATACTTCTGGGCTGTAAATTCTTCATGGGGTATAAACACGATTGAAAGAAAGGAACTCTGAATCAGGAACATAATCAGGCTCCAAAACCAACAATATCCCACTTGGAGACTGATCTCAACAACTCCACTGTTGTTGTATATGATGAACTCTGAAACTTCTTGGACCTGGGAAATTTATCATCTTCATCTTCATTCTTGAATACCAACTGAAACTGAGCAGGAACTTAGTTTCTCTCTAGTTACTCCCTTTGTTAACATGTCTGCAGGATTCTGGCTAGTGTGTATATTTTCCAACTTCAAATGTCCATCTTCCAAGGCAGATTGTATGAAGTGGTACCTCAACTGTATATGCTTAGGCTCCAAATGGAAGGTTGAGTTCTTTTCAAGATGAATTGCACTCTCACTGTCACAATACAACCTGTTATTCTCTTGCTTCTTTCTCAATTCCTCCATAAACCTTTGTAACCAAATAATCTCTTTACTAGCCTCTGTAGCAACAACATACTCTGCCTATGTTGTTGAAAGTGAAACAACCTTTTGCAGTTTCTAAATCCAACTTACTATTGTTCCACCTATAGTAAAAACATACCCGGTGGTGCTCATCTTGCTGTCTTTATCACCTGCCATATCTGAATCAACATATCCCTATAGAAAAGTGTCTGAACCTCCAAACCATAATGCATGAGTAGAAATACCTCTCAAATACCTTAGAATCCACTTTACTACCTCCCAATGTTCTTTACCTAGATTGTTCATATACCTGCTCACAACTCCCACTGCATGTGCAATATCTAGTCTTGTGCAAACCATTGCATACGTCAAGCTGCCAACTGCTGATGAATAAGGGACCCTGGACATGTATTCTATCTCCTCATGTGTCTTGGGAAACATTTCCTTAGTTAATTTGAAATGGCTAGCCAAAGTTGTACTAACTGGTTTTGCATTATGCATTCTAAACCTCTCCAACACCTTCTCTATGTACTCACCCTGAGACAATGTCAATTTGCGATTTTTTCTATCTCTTGTTATTCTCATGCTAAGTATTTTCCTTTGTAGAACCCAAATCCTTCATTGAAAATGAATTGGATAATTTCTTCTTGAGCATATTTATATCTTGCATATTAGACCCTGCAACAAGAATGTCATCTGCATACAATAGCAAGATAATATAGATTCTATTTTCTAGCCTTTTAAAATAAACATGGTGATCAGAATGACATCTACTATAACCTTGTTCTATCATAAACCTGTCAAACTTCAAATACCACTACCTTAGAGCTTGCTTTAGGCCATACAAAATCTTCTTCAACCTGCATACCAAATTCCCCTTCCCTTTGACCTCATACCCTTGTGGCTGCTGCATATAAATATCTTCCTCCAAATCCCCATGGAGAAAAGTTGTTTTCACATCTAACTGTTCAATATGCAAATCTTCTACTACCACAAGACTTAAAATATTCCTAATTGAAGTCATTTTAACAATAGGAGAATATATTTAATCAAAATCTATATCTTTCTTTTTTGCAAACCCCTTTACAACAAGTCTAGCCTTGTATCGCTTTTCTCCTCCATCTTCTTCCTTCAACTTGTAAACCCATTTATTCTGCAATGCTCTTTTTCTCGCAGG
>JZKD02S0009241.1:189148-202414 GCA_000966675.3 Picea glauca | reverse complement strand
CTCACATGTGCTTTTCCATCACATTTCCTCACTAAGGATAACACCAACAACATCATCAAATTTTAAAGTATTTGAACCAGAGACAGAGTTACTTACAACCATGACCAAGCCATTCGAGCTTTCTGGCAATGAGAAAAGGACTAGAAGAGCCCTAACCTCATCATCAAAGTTCACTTTTACAGAACTTAGTTGATTAGTAACCGTGTTAAATTCATTTAAATGATCTGCAACAAACCCACCTTCTAACATATTCATATTAAATAATCTCTTCATTAGAAATACCATATTAGAAGCCAAGGGTTTTTCATACAGTTTATCCAATGCATCCATCATATCCTTCGTTGTCTTTTCTTTTGAAATATTGAAAGCTACCGACGCTGCCAAGCTCAACCATATCGTTCCTAGAGCCTTTCTGTCAAGAATCTCCCATTCTTCATCCTTCATGGTTGTCGGCTTCTTTGATACTCTACCCAATGGTAGGAATAGATCCTTCTTATATAAATAATCTTCCATCTGCATCTTCCATAACTGGTTGTTTTGGCCGTTAAATTTCTCGACCCTAAACTTTCCATCTTCTGACATTGCTCCCACTCGAACCAGGAACCCTCTTTTCCTGTGAGTTAACCTCCCTCTAATACGAGTTTTTAGAAAAGCAGGACCACGAAGCAATAAAATAAAACATATGCGTAAAAAAAACACAGAAGATACACAATACAATAGAGACACAGATTTACGTGGTTCACCCAGTGTGGGCTACATCCACCAGAGAAATTTCTAGGTCCTTCCTTTATTATTATCCATCAATTGAAGGGATAAAACCTACAAAAAAACCCATTGTAACTTCCTCTTATTTCTCTCACAAACTCCTCTCTCAGAATACAATACTCTCCATAATGCATAGCCGTAATACATTTCCCTCATAACAGAGGGTTGCCTTCAAGGGAAAAAAAACCTAACATAATTTCTACCGTTAGATCTATGACCTTATAATGAACGGTCTAGATTTACAATGAAATTACAATATACATTTACAAGGAAATTTTTCCTTTGAGGGCTTCACCCCTGAACCCCCCGGACCCCGCAGAGGGGGTACCCCACTCTACACTCCCCCACGCAGAAGAGTGTACATACTTCTGGGCTGTAAAGTCTTCATGGGATATAAACATGGCTGAAAGAAAGAACCTCTGAATTAGGAACATAATCAGGCTCCACAACCAACACTGAGGACAGTGCATAAATAAGGGGGAGGGGAATGTAAAACCGCTAGGCCGAACCCCAATTGTAAATGTAAATGTAAATATACATATAGGTTGGTGAGCCAAGATATTTGTGCCAGAGTGCCTTTGTATGTATGTGTGTGTGTGTGTGTGTGTGTGTGTGTGTGTGTGTGTGTGTATATATATATATATATATATATATATATATATATATATATTGAGACCAAAGTTCCTTTGTGGTTATTAGACTGGAGAGACAAAAGTTAAAAGGTCAGTGAGCCTATATTTGTAAAATGTAATCACACTCAGATTTTAATGAAAACACATCACTGCTACAGACCTACCAGATAAAATAGTATGGGGGGGTAATCTCCATTAGAATGGGAAAGGGGGATAAGAGTTTAGAAAATGGGGTTAATTTAAGGGAGATGAAGCCAAAAAGGAATATTTTATTAATATTCCTAAAGTTAAAGTCTAAACTATGGGATAATTTATTTTATCCTAAGTATCTAAGGGGGAACGTATCATCATGTGGTGGGTCCATGTGGGGGACCCATGTAGTTCCCAACATGACAAGTGTCAAGTTGGGAACATGCACATAAGTTTGGGGGACTTAATTCATTTTTCTGTGATTCCATCATCATTCTCACATCACCACATTGTTGTCAACCATACCTTCATCCTGCCATCACCTCTACCTATACTTGTACTTGTACCATGGAAAGATTTGGAACTGGATTGAAGAGGTAGGTTTTCAGGCCCGTGGGATATTGAAGAAGTGGTTTGTCAGGCCCGTGAGCATTCTCTCCAGGTAAGAGAACTATTGGGAATTGATTCCCAAGGTGCCAAACTGCAACTACAAGGCTCTGAGACTTCCTGTTCGTCCTATTGTTGACGCCTCGAAAGGGAAGTGGGGCAGCCAAGGGAATGTTGATAAGAGAAGGGACACACTTCCTCGGGTGGGACACACAGGTGGGGAATGAGGGACTATAGGTTGTTTGCTAGAGTTGGCAACTGAGTCTGAGTTTTTTATTTTTTGAGATAACTTAACCTCGTTAGGATTCTTGTACTCAGGTGGAGTTTTATCCCCATCTCAGGGGTGACCCATTGATGAGAGTTATGAGTAGTGTGGTCTAAGGATGGGAGGAATGTGGAAGGTCTACACACAGTTGGTGTTATTTTTACCCGAGATAAGTGTCTATTGTTTGTTAATTTATGTGTTTTGTTAATATTTATGCATTTATTTTCATGGGGTTTTCATGTATATGTTGTATCTATATACTTGTTATTCTACATTAATCGGTGCATTTGCAAAGAATTTATAGTGAATTTAATGGTATTAGAGTTTATAATTTTTTGTGTGTCATTTCCCAGCAAGGGCTTAGAGATCTACAATATACACGAGCATATATCATTTGCGGTGTAAAACATAAGAGCTTTTATACCATGGTAGAGTTGTCTGAAAGATCTCATGGATGATGTAAGGCTAGAAGATCAGGCCTGGAATGGTAGATATGAGTAGGAGAGCTCATCCAAGCAACATCAATGCACCCTTAAGAGGGTGGTCTAGAAGTAGTTTCCCTAAGGGAAATGGGTGGAACATCTGACATCTACAACGATTTTTTGTATTATCTTCATAAAGATAAGTGTCGTGGTTAATTGATTATTATGTTGAGTAATTGATGTTATGTTATGAATTAGTTGTTGTTATGTTTGTATGTATGAGCTTGAATTGTTATGTTGCATGCATTAATTAAATTAATAATATAATAGCAAGGAAATTATGGTATCTGAGTTATGTAATGTGAATCTCAGCCTAACAAGAAGGTTGGGCATGAGATGTAAAGGTATAAGGATTACCACTTTGTAATGTACCTAGCCATCCATGTACATTGTTGGCATAGTGGAGTAATTCAAAATTAATTTGATCTTAATAATTTGTTATGATACACATAGCTTCATATTATGATTTTTAACACTTTGAAATGAATTCGAAAAAGGAAAATGTGCCTATGTTTTTATGGAAATTTATTTATGTCTAATGACCAAGTTAAGCTCTCAATATTAGAAACTTTAATGAGACTTACTAAGAAAATGAATTATTTAAAACTTAAATGTTAAAGACTTCATCAATATGCCAGGTAAACAAGATGCATTTAAAATTTCTAAATATCCATATTATTAATTTATATTGAAATTGCATTTAATTAATAATTAATTAACTTTTATTATTAAAATAATATTTTATTTAATATTTTTTAATAATCTATATTTAAATTATTCATATTATTTGAAAGGTCTTGTCTAACTATTCTATGTTTTGGTTTTCTTGGCGACGACATAAATCTGGATGAAATCACATTTTTTTTGTTGTTTAAATTGCATTTTGGAATGCATGAATGGATTCAGTGCATTGAAAAACCCATGGGGCACTTGGATTATACAGACTTAGCCATTCAAATATGCAGACCCAACGTTTTGTTGCTGGATTTTCGGAAAAAAAAAATACCCATAAAAAGGCCAAAACATAGAACGTTTACACTGCGACAATTATTTTACAAATTTTCATTAAAATGAAATTATATATATATATATATATATGATTAAAATTAAAACTAATATTTCAACTTTATTAATATATGACATCTAAATTCCCCAAAAAGATTCAAATCTACATGTATATGAATTTATTTTTACAAGGAGGTTCTCCTAAGAGATTCAAATGTATATTTTTAATGGTATTCATCATTGTATAAAGTCTAGAGTCTATGTGATATTCAACATTTCAAAATTTTCAAATACAATCTTTTTATATGACTTGAAAAGGGATTTTTTCATAGGCATAGTGGAGAAACTGAATTCACAAAGAAAGATGTTGTATAGATACAACTTATGAACCTATGTATACTCCATAAGAAACCTTCAATGTTAGGTATATCTTATTCAGAATATAGTCGAGAAAGAAACCACACACGATTGTCACTTTAGATCTGATGTGTGGTTACAAAGGAACGGGCTCAAGGATGGTTATCATGACCAAATTCTTCATTTCATTGCTGGAGACACTGAATCCATATCAGTATTTGTAACCATGATGGATAGTTCTGGAAATGTCAAAAGCATGTTTCTTGGAAGAGATAGGAACATTATTGTCTGGTCTGACAAGCTCCCAATTTAATTCTTTGATTAAGTCATTGACCATGGCATGGATATGACTGACAACATATTCCTTTGTTAATCTAGGATTCTCTTTCATATAACATGATATACATGAAGCTTCTTCTCCGCGGGCCCTATTCGCCTGCATTCGCCATGCCATTGTCAGCACCATGAATCGTATTGTAATCAAAACTATTCAAAATCAATTGCACAATGAAATACAAAACTCCTTCCATCTGTGTTTAGTTTGATGAAGGTTATACCTTGTAACTGTGGGTGTCACCTACAAGTCGTAGGATGCCAGATGCCAAGCTATTGAACTTAGATGGAAAGTCAATTCCCTACAAGATGTGGTGAGGAAAGGTAATGTCCAAAGTCAGGATGGGTTGCAATTTGGATATGTGATAACCAACACTAATTTTTCCATTCTCGTAGTACTCCTTGAATGTTGGCAGAAAACCACTGGATATCCACTCTGCTTCTTTCATATATGAATCAACATAGGCCTCCCACTGCACATGCACAAGCAAATAAAATTAAATAATCACCGACCAATCTTGTGAAATACTTGGCCAAGTCAATCCCATCAAAGAAAAATATGTGTTTCCACAAATATATGTATGTATCCCTATTGTCCATACAGCCTGTCAAGCATATTTTATCATGTCTCGGCCTTGAGAATTTTATGCATCTCGCGCTAGTTCATTTACAGTTTCGTAAAGCACCATATAAACTCTTTTCATATATTCTGGAAGAAACTCTATGGTAGACAGATTCCATCTGATCAAATGCAATTATAAACACAAATTTTGGTCAAATCAAATGTTTGTTTCAGAGGCATTATAAAAGAAAAAAAATATTCTTCTAAAACTTGTTCACCACTGGTACCACCTCTTAACTGTCATTGTGAATTGTTTGATCTCGTCCATTGTTTCGAAGGTGTCATAGATATCGTCCAAAACCATGACAAGATGACATGTTTTGGCAAAGCCGAGTCGAAATGCATAATGTTTAGGATCAATTGCAAAGCAAGAGGCCAAAGTGTAGTATTCCACGTGAGGATGTTGAACAAAGTTTAATTGAGAGAAGCCTTAATATTTCCACCATATACTCGCAAATTCACAAATTCATAGATTTTACATTATTGAATATTGGATATCGTTCAACCATTCAAATCCAAATTTGTGTGTGAAGAGAATATAATCCAATGACAAAGTTCATCACCTAGAGATATGTTTTAACTCTTTTTGTTGTATGGAGTGAAATATATTGAACTCCAATTTTTCAAGTTCCAAAAGTTTCTCGGCGTTCATATATGGAATCCTGAAAACCAAAAATCCAACAAGTGTCAACTGCTAAAATACTATATAGAAACTAGACTATTCAAACAAATATTTGTTACAGACTTTAGAAAGAAAATATAAAAATACTATATGGAAACTAAACTATTCAAACACAGATTTATTTGTTATGGACTTAAAGAAAATAACAATGTCCCTCTACTAAATGAGAAACAAAGTCGCATTGTCCAACTGTTTCAAGAGATTAGAGAAGAATTGGTTTGAACATAAGGACAAAAAATTATCTTAATATATATACAAAAATAACTAAAATAAGTTAGTGGGGAGAAATCTATTTTTTTTAAACAAATAAGTGTGTATGCCTAGAAAAATGTATAAAATAAAACATGAAGCAAAGAAAAAACAACATTTAAAGAGGAGCTACTTGATAATTTGACACATCTTTAAAAAAAATAGACTTCTCCAATTTTTATGAGATAAATTGGAGAATATAAAACATTTGTTCTTTGACATTTAAAATAGTGAATTCAAACATTGTATTTAAAATAAAATGAGTTATTTGGAACTTGATACATAATATTAAGAAAAAAATTTTGGCAAGACCAACATATTATTTATATATATATGTTGATAGTCCAGTAAAAGACACAGTAAAATCCTTCAAGAATTTGGGATAGTCCAGTGGATAGAATCACACTTGAACTTAAGCTTGGGAGTATGATAATAGATGAGTATGAAAGGAGATTTTTATAACTGTTGAAATATGTTTCTTTAATCAAGGATGAACAAGTTAATATTTATAGGTACCTAAGTAGGATACCATCATTTATCAGTGATAAGATACGGTATGATGATCCCAAGACACTGGAAGAAACAATAAGAAGGGATAAGTGCATTTAATATCAGCATAGAGGAAGGCGAACTTTCCAAAATTCTTGGGAAAATAAGAAGAAAAGAAATATGGAATAGAGGAAGAAGGGAACCAAGCCACCATTCTTTAGAAATAACTCCCAGGGACAGCCAGTTCCTAAGGATCCTAGAATGATTGAGACAATGGTGAAAAGACCAAGGTAGCCACCTATTTAATGTTGGGTTTGTGGGGGAGACCACATGTACAAGGATTTTCCTCATAGAGATGAAAAAGTGAGGATTGGCCATAATATATAGCAGGATGATATAGTGGAAGACATGGGAAGAAATGTACCAAGGATCTATGTAGTTGTGGACAACAAGAAAGTTGACTTCTAGTCTCATATGATTGAAGTGGAAGGTAAGATCAACAACCAACCCATTGCTCTTTTAATTGATTCAGGAGCTATTCATAGTTATCTATATCCTAATATGGTGGAAATATTTCAATTGCCAAGAAGCAATCTTGGAAAACCGTGGTTGGTGCATCTAGCTACAGAAGCTACGCAAAAATTTAATGAGATGGTTAAGCCATGCCCAATGGACATGAATGTGCTGAACAAAAAATATGATTTGAATATCATACCATTGGGATCATACGATTTCCTGATTGATATGAATTGGTAGAAAAAAACATCATGTTATCCTAGATTGTTATAATAAGGCATTTACCTACTTGGATGATGAAGGGAACTTGAGGAAATTTCAGGGAATTCCCAGGGCAGTAACCATCAAAGAAGTTTCAACCTTGCAGTTAAAGAAATGATTCAAGAAAGGGTGTCAAATATTTGCAACACATATGGAAGAAACACCTAAGGATAAAGTGTCAAATGTTGAAGACTATGCAGTACTAAAATAATTTGAAGATGTATTTAAAGAAATACCAAGGTTTCCAACAAAAGTATATATTTCTTTATCTATAAATCCGATGATTGGAGCAACCCCAGTATCCAAGATTCCTTATAGGATGAGTACATCAAAATTAAAGGAATTGCAAATAAAACTTGAGGAGATATTGAAGAAGGGGTATATACACCCAAGTGTGTCACCTTGGGGTGCCCCAGTGTTGTTTTTGAAAAGGAAGGATGGAACCTTGAGGATTTTCATTGACTGCAGGAAGCTGAACAAGGTAACTTTGAAGAACAAGTATCATTTGCCAATAATATGTGATCTTTTTGATCAGCTGAAAGATGATAAGATACTATCAAAGATTGATCTTAGTTCAAACTATCATCATTTGAGAATTAAAGAACAAAAAATCAACAAGACTTCCTTCAGAACAAGGTATGGCCATTATGAGTTCATAGTGATGCCATTTGGGTTGTCAAATGCACCAATTGTCTTCATGTTCTTAATGAATGGTATTTTCAGGGATTACTTGGATAAGTTTGTCATTGTCTTCCTAGATAACATCCTTATATATTATAAGTATGGATAAGAACATGAGAAACACTTGAGGATGGTGTTACAGGTATTGAGGGAACATCAATGCCAAATTGAGAAAGTGCTCATTCTACCAGAAGAAAATTTATTATTTGGACCATATCATTTCATAGGAAGGGATAAAAATGGATCTGGAAAAGATAAGGGACATTGAAGGGTGGCCAACACCAAGGAATGTCTCTAATGTGAGATCATTCACGGGGCATGCAGGTTACTATAGAAGATTTATTGAAGGATTCTCAAAGATTGCACACACAATCACTTCCTTGCAAAAGAAGGGTGTGAAGTTTGAGTGGACATCAGATTGCAAAAGAAGTTTCCAACACTTGAAATATTTATCAACTGGTGCACAAATTTTGAGAATTGTTGATCCCAATGAAGATTTTATAGTATGCATTGATGCATGTAAAGAATGACTTGGTGGAATCCTTAGTCAGAATGGGCATGTGGTATGCTATGAATCAAGGAAATTAAAGGAGCATGAAAGGAACTATGCTACTCATGATTTGGAATTGGAAGCCATAGTGCATTCCTTGAATATGTGGAGGCACTACCTCATGGGAAAAATATTTGAGTTGAGGACACACCATAGTGGTCTGAAATATTTATTTGGACAACCAACTTTAAATGCCAGGAAAAGCATATGGTTGGAATTCCTCAATAAATATGACTTTGATATAAATCATATCAAAAGTAAAGAGAACAAGGTGGTGGATGCACTCAATAGAAGGGTGCATGAGATGCATGTTACAATCATTAGCATGTATCAAACAAATTTGAAAGACAAAATTCGAGACGCTACAAAATCGGATCAGCAGTACATGGAAATAAGGAAAAACTTTCAACAAGGTAATTTACAATAGAAATTTGAAGACTATAAGATGGAAAAGGATGAAATTTTCATGTACAAGGGCATAATTTATGTGCCAAATTCTCAGGAATTGAAAAACATGATATTAAAATAAATGCATAATGTGCCCTATGTTGGGCACCCAAGTTACCAGAAACCATTTCAATTGTCAAGAGCCAATATTATTGGCCATGTATGAAGAGAGAAGTTGTTGTTTTAATGAGAGGTGTTTGGAATGTTAAAAGTTCAAGGTTGAGCATAGACACCCAACTAGTTTTCTACAACCATTTCCCATTCCTGAGTGGAAATGAGAAGTTGTAACAATGGATTTCATCACTAAACTTCCCATAAAAAACAAGAAACATGATTCCATCATGGTGGTGGTGGATAAGCTTACTAAAGCTTCCCATTTTATTCCAATGAAGTTAACTCACAAGGAAGCTAACATTGTTGATATTTATATGAGATAAATTTCTAGGTTGCATGGTGTACCTAAGACAATTGTGTTTTACAGAGATCTCAAGTTCACATCAAACTTTTGGAAGGGATTATTTAAAGGATTTGGGAAAAATCTGAAGTTTAGGACATCCTAGCATCCAGAGTCATATGGGAAAACAAAAAGGTTAAAATGGGTGATCGAAGACATTCTAAGGATGTATGTGATGGATAAACCATCAAAATGGGATGAATATTTGCATTTGGTCGAGTTTTCTTACAAAAATGGGTATCAAGCATCTCTAAAGATGAGCCCATTTGAGTCAATTTACAACAAAAAGTGCAACACCAGTGAGTAGGGACAACCCAACAGATAGAGAAGTGGTTGGGACATATTTACTTAGGGAAATGGAGGAGCAGATGGTGAAAATAAAACAAAATTCCAAGGCTTCCCTAGATGGGCAGAAAAACTATGTCATTAAAGGAAGAAATCATAGAGAGTTTAAAGTGGGTGACCATGTGTTATTGAAAGTAAATGCCAAGAGAAGTTCCCTAAATTTGGGAAATTGTTCAAAGCCTACAACATGTTATTGTGCTCCATTTGAAATCATATAGAGGATTGGTCATGTTGCATACATGCTTGCACTACCTACGTCGATGTTTATTCATAATGTATTCCATGTATATTTTCTTAAAAAGTGTGTACCTGATGCTAGTCATGTTATTGATTGGAATGTGATTGAGGTAGAGCTAGAAGGCAAATTTCAAGTGAAACGCATTTTCATATTGGACTGGAAGATCAAACAGCTCTGGAAACGATCCATAGGGCTAGTAAAGGTCCAATGGACTTGGTATAGTCGTGAGGATGCAACATGGGAGAACGAGGATGATATGAGGGTAGAATATCCACATCTTTTTTAGGAATTTTGAAGTTTTGATTGTATATGTGTATATACTTCACTAACGATAGTGCATAAATAAGGGGGAGGGGAATGTAAAATCCCTAGGACGAATCCCAATTGTAATTGTAAATGTAAATATACATATAGGTTGGTGAGCCAAGATATTTGGGCCAGAGTGCCTTTGTATATATGTATTTTTAGACCAAATTTCATGTGTGTTTATTAGGCTGGAGAGCCAAAAGATAAAAGGTCGGTGAACCTATATTTGTAAAATTTAATCACACTCAGATTTTAATGAAAACACATCACTGCTACAGACCTACCGAATAAAATAGTATGGGGGGGGTAAACTCCACTAGAATGGGAAAGGGGGCTAAGGTTCTAGGAAATGGGGCTACTCTAAGGGGGATGAAGCCAGAAAGGAATATTTTATTAATATTCCTAAAATTTAAAGTCTAAACTATGGGATAATTTATTTTATCCTAAGTCTCTAAGGGGGAAGGGATCACCATGTGGTGGGTCCATGTGGGGGACACATGTAGTTCCCAACATGACAAGTGTCAAGTTGGGAACATGCATATAAGTTTGGGGGACATAATTCATTTTCCTATCATTCCATCATCATTCTTACCTCACCACATTGTTGTCAACCATACCTTCATCCTTCCATCACCTATACCTGTAATTGTACTTGTACAATGGAAATATTTGGAATTGGACTGAAGAGGTGGGTTGTCAGACCTGTGGGATATTAAATAAGTGGGTTACGAGGCCCGTGAGCATTCTCTCTAGGTGACATAATTGTTGGGAATTGATTCCCAAGGTGCCAAGGTGCAACTAAAAGGCTCTGAGACTTCTTGTTCGGCTTATTGTTGAAGCCTCGAAAGGGAAGTGGGGCAGCCAATGGAATGTTGAGAAGAGAAGGTACACACTTCCTCGGGTGGTACACACATGTGGGGAATGAGGGATTGTATGTCGTTTTCTAGAGTTGGAAACTAAGTCTATGTTTTATGTTGTTTGAGAGACCTTAAACTTGTTAGGATTCTTGTACCTAGGTGGATTTTTATCCCCAGCTCAGGGGTGACCCATTGATGAGAGTTATAAGCAGTGTGGTCTAAGGATGGGAGGAACGTGGAAGGTTTGCATGCAGTTGGTGTTTGTTTTACCCTAGATAAGTGTCTATTGTGTGTTAATTTATGTGTTTTGTTAATATTTATGCATTTATTTTCATGGCTTTTTCCTGTATATGTTGTATCTATATACTAGTTATTCTACATTAATCGGTGCATTTGCAAAGAATTTCTAGTGAATTTAATGGCATTAGAGTTTAGAATTTTTCGTGTGTCATTTCCCAGCAATGGGTCTAGAGACACTACAATATGCGCGAGCACATATCATCTATGGTGTAAAGCAGAAGAGCTCATATACCATGGTAGAGTCATTTGAAAGGTCTCATGGATGATGTAAGGCTAGAAGATTAGGCTTGTAATGGTAGATATGAGTAGGAGAGCTCATCCAAGCAACATCAATGCACCCTTGAGAGGGTGGTCTAGAAGTATTTTCCCTAAGGGAAATAGGTGGAACATCTAATGTCTACAACGATTTGGTGTATTATCTTCATAAAGATAAGTGGCGTGGTTAATTGATTATTATGTTGAATAATCGATGTTATGTTATGAATTAGTTGTTTTTTTGTTTGTATGTATGATCTTTCATTGTTATGTTACGTGAATTAATTAAATTAATAATAGAATAGTGAGGAAATTATGGTATAGGAGTTATGTAATGTGAATATCATCCTAACAAGAAGGCTGGTGTTAAGCCCTAATATTGGCTCATTACCTCTTAATTCGGGCATATTATATTAGTAATGTTATTTTATTTATGTTGGCTTTAGGCCATTAGTGGTAATTAAACCTCCTAGTCTCCTATATATACCAAGGAGACATTTTCATTTTGAATCATCTTGTACTTGAACATTTAAGTGGGGTAAAAGGAGTTTGCTCCCTCGAAGAGGATTATTATATGAAATTATCTCTTTTTCAAGGCGTTGAGTACTTTTTCTGAGGTTTTTCTATGCTATATTGATATTTGGTTCTTAAGATATGGTACCAGAGCTCAAGGTCTTGGGGTTTCGCTGCTACATGTGAGACACCGTGGAATTCTCACTATAACGTTTTTTCTACAATGTTTCAAAAGGAATGGCTTGGAGGATATTTAGTAGACAGATCAAGGTACGTTGAGTTACAAATTTAGCTCCTAAGTCCTTATACTTTCGAAGATACAACTTGTACAAGATAGGGTTCTGGAATCATCCTAAAATGAGTCATTGCGGAATTTTCGCTATAAAAAAAATTCTGTAATGTTTCAGACCCTGAAATCCTGAGGCCATTTATAGAACTAAGTAAGGTATCTTTGGTAAAAATTTAATCTTCTGGGTCATCTTAAATTTGTAGATACACCTTGTGTAAGATAGGGTATATGACTAGTCCTATTGACTAGCCTCAAGAAGGTGTTCTAGTTAAAACAATTATAACTTCTTTTTAGAGTATCCAAATTGAGTGGGACTGGTTTCATTGAATCTTGGACAGTTTGTAGTATTTTGGGTGCGAGTTTCATAATTTTATATCAATTATTTTGTGTGGGGCATGCTATACAAGTGAGATTTCCTGGAAACGCCAAAAATCGGCAAGTTGTGAGGAATTTACCATAAATTCCACTTGTCACATCCAATTTTGATTAGAACTATGGCATTACAGAGAAGAAATATAAGAGAACTACCTAAAATAAAGTTTCATACCCAGAAGGGATGTAACTTGGGAGATATAATAGAATAAATATTGTCTAGCAGAACCGCCTCAAAATCAAGATTCAAAAGTGATACTTGGCCAACATGCCACCAAAAAGTGACCTTCTACACCAAATAAGCCTCCATAAAATCCTAATTGGACTCTTGATGAAGGTGAAGAAATGCGTAGGGACATAAATGAACTACAAAAGAAGATGGATTCAATGGAAGCGAAGTTGGATACTAAGATGGATTCAATGGA
>JZKD02S0009241.1:173818-185730 GCA_000966675.3 Picea glauca | reverse complement strand
TAGTTGTAATTATACCTCCTAGTCTCCTATATATACCAAGGAGACATTTTCATTTTGAATCATCTTGTACTTGAATATTTAAGTGGGGTAAGAGGAGGTTGCCCCCTCGAAGAGGCTTATTATCTGAAATTATCTCTTTTTCAAGGCATTGTGTACTTTTTCTGAGGTTTTTCTATGCTATATTGATATTTGGTTCTTAACAGTTGGGAATTAGATACAAAGTTATAAGAGTTACCACTTTGTAATGTACCTGGCCATCCCTGTACAGTGTTGGGATAGTGGGGTACTTCAAATTTAATTTGATATTACTTAATACTTTGTTATGATACACATATCTTCATATTATGATTTTTAACACTATGAAATAAATTCGAAAAAATCAAATGTGGCTATGTTTTTATGGAAATTTATTTATGTCTAATGACCAAATTAAGCTCTCAATATTATAAACTTTAATGAGACTTACTAAGAAAATGAACGACTTCTTATTTAAAACTTAAATGTAAAATCCTTCATAAATATGTCAGGTAAACAAGATGCATTTAAAATTTCTAAATATACATATTATTAATTTTTATTGAAATTGCAATTAATTAATAATTAATTAACTTTTAATATTAAAATAATATTTTATTTAATATTTTTTAATAATATATATTTAAATTATTCATATTATTTGAAAGGTGTTGTCTAACTATTCTATGTTTTGGCTTTCTTCCCCATAATCCGACGACATAAATCTCGATGAAATCACATTTTTTTGTTTTTTAAATTTCATTTCTGAATGCATAAATGGATTAAGTGCATTGACAAACCCATGGGGCACTTGGATTATACACACAGTAGTCATTCAAATCTGCAGATCCAACACTTTCTCCTGATTTTGGGAAAAATTGAAAAAAACAATCCCCAGAAAAAGACCAAAACGTAGAACGTTTAAACTGCATAAATTATTTTATAAGTTTTCATTAAAACGAAGTTAAATGAATATATGTATTTTTAATTAAAATTAAAACTAATTTTTCAACTTTATTAATATATGTCATCTAAATTCCCCAAAAAGATTCAAATCTACATGTATATGAATTTATTTTTATGAGGAGTTTCTCCTAAGAGATTCAAATGTATCTTTTTAATGGTATTCATCATTTTATAAAGTCTAGAGTCTATGTGATATTCAACATTTTGAAAGTTGCAAATATAAGCTTTGTATTTGACTCGAAAATGGGTTTTTTCATAGGCATGGATAAACTGAATTTGCAAAGAAAGATGTTGTAAAGCTACAACTTATTAACCTATGTATACTCCATAAGAAACCTTCATTGTTAGGTATATCTTATCGAGAATATAGTCGATAAAGAAACCACATATGGTTGTCACTTTAGATATGATGTGTGGTTACAAAGGAACGGGCTCTAGGACAGTTATCATGACCAAATTCTTCATTTCATTGTTGGAGACACTGAAGCTATCTTGGTATTTGTAGCCATCTCGGTATTTGTAGCCATGATGGCCAGCTCTAGTGATGTCAAAAGCATATTTCTTGGAAGAGATAGGAACACTATTGTCTGGTTTGAGAAGCTCCCAATTTAATTATTTGATTAAGTCATTGACCATGGAATGGATATGACTAACAACATTTTCCTCTGTTAATCCAGGATTCTCTTTCATATAACATGATATGCACGAAGCTTCTTCTCCATGGACCCTATCTACCTGCATTCGCCATCCCATTGTCAACATCATGAATCGTATTCTAATAAAAAATGTTCAAAATCAATTGCACAATGCAATGCAAAACTTCTTCCATCTGTGTTTGGTTTGATAAAGGTTATACCTTGTAACCACGAGTGTCACCTATAATTCGTAGGATGCAATATGCCAAGCTATTGAATTAGATGGAAAGTCAATTTCCTACATGATGTGGTGAGGAAAGGGAATGTCCAAAGTGAGGATGGGTTGCAATTTGGATATGCGATAACCAATTCTAACTTTTCCATTCTCGTAGTACTCCTCGAACATTGGCAGACAACCACTGTAAATCCACTCTACTTCTTTCATATATGAATCAATATAGGCCTCCCACTGCACATGCACAAGAAAATAAAATTAAATAATCACCAACTAGTATTGTGAAATACTTGGCCAAGTCAATCCCATCAAAGAAAAATATTTGTTTCCACAAGTATATTTATGTATCCATATTGTCCATACAGCCTGACGAGCATTGTTTATCGTGTCTCAGCCTTAAGACTTTTTTGCATCTCGTGCTAGTTCATTTACAGTTTCGTAAAGCACCATGTACACTCTTTTCATATATTCTGGAAGAAACTCTGTCACAGACGGATTCCATCTGATCAAATGCAATTATAAGCACAAATTTTTGTCAATTCAAATGTCTTTTGTAGAGGCATTATAGAAGCAAGAAAATATTCTTCTAAAACTTGTTCACCACTAGTACCACCTCTTAACTTCCGTTGTGAAGCGTTTGAGATCATCCATTGTTTCGAAGGTGTCATAGATATTGTCCAAAACCATGACAAGATGACACGTTTTGGAAAAGCCGAGTCGAAATGCAAAATGTTTAGGATCAATTGCAAAGAAAGAGGCCAAAGTGTAGTATTCAACGTGAAGATGTTGAACAAAGTTTAATTGAGAGAAACCTGAATATTTCCACCATCTACTCACAAATTCACAAATTCACAGATTTTACATTATTGAATATTGGTGTAATATACTAGATATAAAAAGTATGCAGAACAAAAATAAAATGCTAGAAATGGCAGAATAACAGTAATATAACCAGCATAATCTCCATAATAACACAAAGATGATATAAGAAAAACAACATAAATAACACTTTGATTCAGAAAGCAATGTTCACAGGCCTCTTCGAGGGTCAACCTCTAGTCGAGCAACACTCTGTTACAATAATCTCCAAGCTAGGGTTCTCATACCCTTAACTCCTATTTATACTAAAAATAAGCATCTAGAGGAAGATCCTTCTAGAAGTGGAAGCTTCTATTAGGTCTTCTTACATCCGCCTTATTCTATTTTATTGAAATGCCTTATTAATATTGACCTTTATTACATATGAATATATTTCTCTACCTATGTGTGGGTTAGGACCCTAACATGTCCGCCCCCTTAAAAACAACCTTGTCTTCAAGGCTTGAGATGTGGAAACTATTGCAGAATGGTAGCTGGTTCCCAAGTGGCATTGGCTGGAGTTGTATCTTTCCACTGGATGAGCACTTCCTTGATGGTTCTCTAACGTAGGCAATGCTCACACTGGTCGAAAAATGTCGTCGGTTGTAGCCAAATGGATCCTTCTTCAGCTAACTCAGGAAGGTTGGTTTGAATTTGGCATCAAGTTCCAATTATGTTCTTTAAGCATGAAACATGAAAAACAAGATGTGGCTTTGAATGACTGGGCAGAGATAAATGATAGGCGACTTGTCCCACACACTTGAGAATGGTATAAGGACCATAAAATTTGGGCGCTAGCTTCTGACAATGCTTGGCCTTGAGGAAAGTTTGCTTGTATGGTTGCAGTCGCAGAAACACCTGATCCCCTTCTACAAATTGACGTTGAGAGTGACCTTGATCTGCTTGTTTCTTCATGCGTTTCTGTTCCATGACCAAGTTCTCTTTGAGGGTACAGAGAATATTCTCTCGAACTATAAGTGTTTGGTCAACCGCCTGGACCTTCGATGTACCCGGTAAGTATGAGAGAACTAAAGGTGGCTTCTGTCCATATACCGCTTCAAAAGGATTCATGCATGTAGTTGTATGTTAGGAAGTGTTGTACCACCATTCAGCTAGGGGTAGCCATTGAACCCACTGATTTTTCTTTTCAGAGGAAAAACACCTCAGATATGTTTCCAAACATTTGTTGACAAATTCCATTTGACCATCAGTATGGAGGTGATAAGCTGTGCTAAGATGCAATTGGGTGCCTTGAAGCTTGAACATTTCTTGCCAAAAATTTCTTCTAAAAGTTGGGTCACGATCAGAAACAATAGAATGCGGCATGTCATGAATCTTGAAGACCTAGTCCATGAAAATTTGAGCCATCGTGGATGCAGTAAATGGGTGTTGAAGAGCACAGAAATGAGCATACTTGGAAAGGCAATCCAGAACCACCATTATGACTGATTTATTTCCTGATTTGGGTAAGCTAGTAATAAAGTCCATAGAGATATCCTTCCAAATAGCAGGTGGGATCAGAAGCGGTTGTAGTGTGCCCAGAGATTGATTGTTTCTCCCTTGTTGCATTGACACACATCACATTCAACAACAAAATTACGGATGTCCTGTTTCATGCCATCCTAGAAAAAAGAACGCTTGACCCTATCATAGGTTTTGGTGAAACCAGAGTGCCCCAATGTGGGTGTAGTATGAAGCTCATAAAGTACTGTGGATTTAAGATTTGATTGTTTACTTAAATACAAATGGTCTTTGTATCAAAGCTCATCCTAGAGCCAAGAGTACCCTGGGGGAGATGGAGCATTGGTCTGCAATTGCTGGATCAAATGCGAACTTTTGGGATCTTGTAGCCATTCCTGGTGAACAACTTGGAGCCAATCTGGTACAATGAAGGAAAGAGAAAAAAGGGATCCTTCGTCTTCATATTTTTTGGATAGTGCATCCGCCACCACATTATCTTTGCCTTTCTTGTAAATGATCTCATAATCATATCCAAAGAGTTTAGTCACCCATTTTTGTTGCTCCAGGGAGGAAATGTGTTGTTCCAAAAAGTATTTGAGGCTTTGATGGTCTGTCTTAATTTGGAAATGTTGCCCCAAGAGATAAGGGTGCCACAGATCAATGGTATGTAGAATAGCCAACATTTCATTTTCATAGATGGGTTTGCCCAGATTCCTTTCAGATAATTGCTTGTTGGTGAAGTTCAAAGGTCTACCCTCTTGCATAAGGACAATGTCGATTCCTTTCCCTAAGGAATCAAATTCCAACACAAAGGTCTTTGTGAAATCAGGAAGGGCCAGAACCAAAGTGGTGCACATGGCCATCTTCAAGGTTTTGAAAGCTTGAGCAGCGGTTGGAGTCCAAGTGAAAGAGTTCTTTTTTAGGAGAGCAGTGAGAGGTGTTGTAATCTTGCCATAATTCTTAACAAACTTACAATAATACCCTGTTAAGCCCAAAAATACACTCAAGATTTTGAGAGTCTTTGGGTGCGGCCAGTCTTGCATAGCTTCAATCTTTGTCGGATCCACCGTGATTCCATCCTTCCCAACCAGATGACCCAAGTATTCTACTTTTGAGGCACCAAAGGCACATTTAGACTGTTTCAGGAAAAGTTGGTGTTGGGAGAGTAGATGGAGAACTCAATCCACATGGGTAAGATGGTCTGTCCATGTTTTTCTATAGATGAGGATATCATCAAAGAAAACTAAGACAAAATGACGGAGAAAAGGACAGAAGACATGGTTCATGAGGCTTTGGAAGGTGGAGGGGACGTTACACAAGCCAAAGGGCATGACCAAAAACTCATAGTGGCCCTCATGAGTGTGAAAGGTTGTCTTGGGAATGTCTTCCTCTTTCATACATATCTGGTCATAACCTGAGCGAAGATCAAGTTTAGTAAAGAATTGGGTGCCACTCAATTCATCCAGGAGGTCATCAATGACAGGAATTGGAAATTTGTCTTTAATGGTAAGTTTGTTGAGAGCACAGAAGTTAGGACACATTCTCCAAGAACCTTCTTTCATCATGACCATGATGACCAGAGAAGAGTAAGGACTCATACTAGGATGGATAACTCCTGCAGTAAGGAGTTCCTGGACCATTTTCTCAATTTCATTTTTTTGTGAAAAGGGGTGGCGATACGGAAGGATATTGGGAGGAAGGCTTCTAGGTAAAAGGAGAATGGAATGATCATGAACACCACGGGAAGGGGGGATTTCTTAGGGAGTGGAAAATACCATTTAATGTTTAGAAAGGAGGGCTTGGAGGTCTTGCGACACCGGGGGTGTCTCTGTTGCTTGTATGGCATGGATTTGGGCAATGACACCAGAATGACCTTTTTTGAGTAGCTTTTCCATGCGATGGGAACTAATGACCTCAGGTGAACCAACAGTGATGCCTTGGAATTTATATTGGTGGCCTTCCTGGTCGAATTGCATGGTTAAGTCCTTAGCCACTATGCACCCAACACAATGTCACAACCGCCCATGTTGATAGTGAACATATGATATTTTAGGTGGTAGTCACCGATTTGGAGACACACATTTTCACAGTGCCCGCCACATTTCATAGAACCACCATTGGCAATCATGATTTGGAAATTGTTGACGGCATGGATGTAATAATGGTTTTCTTGGGAAATGCAGCGATGAATAAAATTATGGGTGCTTCCACTATCAACCAGAATGATGACCTTTCAATGCTTGATGTAACCGATTAACTTAAGGGTTTGGGGGCCGGAGAAGCCAGTGAAAGCATCGAGGGAAATGATCGGTTCCACTTTGGGAGGGTTGGAGGGAGGAGTTATGTAAGTGATTTCTGGTGACTCAGGCACTAGAGGAGTTTCCACATCCTCTTCTGAAATATCCTCAGAGATGGCCATAAAAATATTTTGTTCCTTACATTTGTGGCCAGGGAAATATTTGTCATCACAATTATAACAAAGGGATTTGAGTTGGCGTTCAGCCATTTCATCCCTGGTCAATTTTTAGATCTTTAATGGGGTGGAGGGAGTAGTGGGGTTTACAGGTTTAGGGCGAGGGATAAAGGAAGGTTTACAGTTTTGAGAGGAAACAACTTGTTGTGCTTCTTTATTTTTTTTTAGTAGCGTCCACCCAACTCACAGGTCGAGCCATGAGAACATGGGCCCGAATATCCTCCTTGAGGCCACTGATAAAACACTCTCGAAAGAAAGCATCAATCATGCCCTCTGTTCGAAAAGTCAGGCGTTCAAATGCAGCTATGAAGTCTTCTATTGTTCCGGATTGTTTCAATTTTGTCAAACGGCCCAAATGGTTGGTGTCTGTGTCAAATCATTCATAAAGATCAATCACAAATTGGGTCCAAGAAATATACCATTGATGAGAATTTTTTCTCCATTGCCACCATTGCTAGCGTTCTTGATCTAGATGGAAAACACCATACCGGAGTTTGGCCAAGTCATTTGTAATGTTGTATAAAAAGAAATAAGGTTCCATTTGGGTGACCCAACCAGTGGGGTCTGAGCCATCAAATTTTGTCACATCCACCTGCGAAAGGCGTAGGTCGTGTTGAAAGTGATGAGGCATAACTTTAGTCTTTGTAGGTGCATCATGGAAAGGGTCATCAGTAGGGATCTTCAGTTTGGTGCAAAGTGATGCAAAGACAAATTCAATCTGGGTGGTCAGTTCTTGTTTGACTTCCTCCATTGAGGACTGCATGCATGTATTTATGGTTGTATTGATGAATCTATCCACGGAGGAAACAGTAGCACTGAGTTGTTTCACTTATCTTTGGGTCTCAAGGAAACTAGATTGCAAGGTGTTGAAGCGAGATTCCAGGTCTTGGCTACGGGTATGGGCCATGAGGATGGCTGAACTGAAAAGGGGTGGGCGAGGTCAAATTTTTTTTCCTAAAAATGATATGGATGAATGTGATAAGGGTGAAGAGATGAATCTAATGGAATAGGTCTCAAATAATGGAGATTGTTTATTTATTTATTTATTTACACCTGCGGAGTTATACTTTGGTTTGAAGAATACTGCAGTGATGAAATCCCCAGATTCTTAACCAGAAAGAAATGTGTATTTACTTGGCAACCTGAACACAGTTGCGCGACAATAGATCCTATCTGTGTTAATTTGCTTATGTTACTGTCCCCCAAGGGTTAGGTATTCAAGGGTTCTACAGACAAGGGTTTGCCCTGTGCTATAGCTCTCTGATATACGTGTGGGGTCCAACAGTAGTACTCGGCCCAATATCTCAGGGCACTAACTAAGGAGGATAGACTGTACCCTTATCCATACTACCCGACTACCCAGGTACTAGAGAGTATCTTTTTGAGTGTTGTTCTTGGTGTCACTATAGAAGTCAGGCGGCCAATCAGTTTATCTAAAGAGGGCTTCAGGAAATCTAGGTCGATCCATACACAGGTGTTTTCTGATGCACTACCACTCGAAGGGGTACCAACAGGGGTTACAAGGGTGGCCAATAGATGTGCGCTTAAGAACCACTTGTATTTCTTGTGTGTATGAATCCATCAACCACGGGTTTATGTGCATAACGACATATCTTTGTGGCTTAAAGACGCCAGAATACGTCTCTACCCTGAAAAAAAAATTCCCACAATTTCTGCCAAGGAAAGTGCTCTGATACCACTTGTCATATACCCGATATAAAAAGTATGTAGAACATAAATAAAATGATAGAAATAGTAGAATAACAGTAATATAACCAACATAATCTCCACAATAGCACAGAGATGATATAAGAACAATAACAGAAATAACACATTGATTCAGAAAGCAATGTTCACAGGCCTCTTCGAGGGGGCAACCTCTAGTCGAGCAGGGATTTGTTACAATAATCTCCAAGCTAGGGTTCTCATACTGTCGACTCCTATTTATACTAAAAAGAAGCATCTAGAGGAAGATCCTTCTAGAAGCAGAATCTTCTATTAGGTCTTCTTACATCCTGCCTTATTCTATTTTATTGAAAGGCCTTACTAATATTGACCTTTATTACATCCAAATATATTGCTCTACCTATGTGCAGGTTATGACCCTAACAATTGGACATCATTCGACCATTCAAATCCAAATTTGTGTGTGAAGAAAATATAATCCAATGACAAAGCTCATCACCTGGAGATATGTTTTAACTCTCTCTGCTGTATAGAGTGAAATATATTGAACTCCAATTTTGCAAGTTCCAAAAGTTTCTTGGCGTTCATATATGGCATCCTGAAAACCGAAAATCCAACAAGTGTCAACTACGAAAATACTATATGAAAACTAAACTATTCAAACACAGATTTGTTACAGATTTTAGAAAGAAAATATAAAAATACTATATGGAAACTAAACTATTCAAAGACAGATTTATTTGTTATGGACTTTAGAAAGAAAATAACAATGTCCCTCTACTAACTGGGAAAGAAATTCACATTGTCCAACTCTTTCAAGAGATTAGAGAAGAATTGGTTTGAACATAAAGGACAAAAAAATTATCTTAATATATACAAAATAACTAAAATAAATTAGTGGGGGAGAAATTTATGTTTTTAAAACAAATAAGTGTGGATTCCTAGAAAAATGTATAAAATAAAACATGAAGCAAGAAAAAAACAACATTTGAAGAGGAGTTACTTGATAATTTGACATATTTTAAAAAATATGTATATATTTCTCCATTTTTTATGAGATAAATTGGAGAATATAAAACATTTGTTCTTTGAAATTTAAAATAGTGAATTCAATCATTGTATTTAAAATCAAATGAGTTATTTGGAACTTAATACATAATATTAAGAGAAAATATTTGACAAGATCAACATTTTATATATATATATATATATATATATATATATATAGCATGAGTGGACCTAATAGTTAAGAATATGTATTTCTTCTTAAGAAGTCACAATTTCAAATCCAAAGAAAGAAGTAGGGTATGTATGTACATGAACCATATTTCCATTACATTCAGTGATAAAAAATTGCAAGTAATTTTTTCTTACAAATATTTTACCTAGAATATGACTCTAGTTAAATCTTTTTTTTTTCAAGAAACCTATAAAAAGAGGTATTATAATCTCTTCATTTCCAATAAAATAAATATAGTAAGTCTTATAAAAAAATATTAAAAGAAAGTTAAGAGAGTTCATAGTTTATTATAACCGGAGGAACGAAATGTAATAGAAGATAAATATTATATTAATTTATTATATATTTAATCAAAATAAGGTACATATATTAATAAACAATAATTTCCAATTAATTAAGGCACATAAGCAAACATTTCCAATAAACACATGTATATTATCATTTTGAATTAGAATATGAGAATTTATAAAGATTTGTCTCATATATTATTATATAGTATTACTCGTTTAACATTTTGCCAAAAAAATTATTCAAAAATGTATGAATCCAATATCATCTATTTTGAATAAAAATCATTATAAACATATAATATATCAATTATAAAACATTTATCAAAATATATAATATATTATTATATATTATTAGTCATTTAATATTTTGTCAAAAAATTAATCTAAAAAATTATAAACCCAATATCATCTATTTTAAATAAAATTCATCATAAACATATAATATATCAATTATAAAACATTTATCAAAACATATTTTGAATAAAATTCATCATAAGCATATAATATATCAATTATAAAACATTTAATCATTTTTTTCTTAAAAGGGATAATTATTTTTTGATAAAAGTTAAAGACTTATTTCCTCCTACTGAAATTTATTAATATCTCTAACTAATAAATTATTGAATAAGTTGTCAAAGAGAGCATTCAAAGGCATTGTCTTTCTAAAGTTTGAACTTAGATTTATGAGACAAAACTCTTACAAATCAACCACTAAATCAGTTCAACTCATTACTCTATTTGACCAACATTAACTAAATTTTGTAAAAAATGAAGTTATAAAAATACTGGACATATACCCATTTTAACAAGATTTTTTTTAATTTCTATCAAAATAAATAAAATCTATATATAAATAAAATATTATAAACTATTTTATTGTTATATATAATATATTTTTATTTCTTCATAAATATTTTTAATCCATTTACTTTTTAATATTTACCTAATCATATTGAGAAATTACTCTAACATTATATTTACCTAATCATATTAAGAAATTACTGTAACATTATATGATTGCCACATTCAATTATTCTGCATCCCTTTGTCAGTGAAGATTACTTGATTGAAATGTGGAGAATTTTCTTTATACATAGACCTTTACTGAATTTTTTTTAACGCGAGAATTTTTTTTATCCACCTTAAATCTTTAAGCGTTCACCAGCAACGAGTTAACGACTATGCTAGTTGAAATCCTACATATAAACTAGCACAGCCACTCACTCCCGGCTGACGAACGCCGAAAGACTCATGACCCATTAAAAAAAAATCAGTAAAAATGTGAGGTGCCAACCGGGTATATGAACTGGATTTTGAAGTTAGCGAAGACCACGTGATAACAGCAAAGTATAGCTTTACGAAACCATGTAATAAACTGCTCCGGAGTAGACTTTTTCGATGCGGGTAAATGCCGAAGGTGAAGAGTGGGGTATTCATTCCGCAGGTAGCTAAGGAAGAGGTATTCATTGATTCCAGTCGATAATTCTTTGATTGAAAGATGAGTAAAAATGTCAGGTTAAATAAAATTCAGTAAAAATGTCAGGTCTATGCATGAACAAACTGAACAGTTGAAGAATTTCAAAAGTTAATTATTTAAACGTGGCAATCATATGATGTTACAGTAATTTCTTAATATGATTAGGTAAATGTTAAAAAGTAAACAGGTTAACTGATGCTTTTATAAATGCAAGGAAGTTATCAACAATAAATCTGACTCATTGATTTTGGAGGACGACTAAGAATATGCCAGCATCTTCAATGCATAACCATCATATTAGAATTTAAGATTAAAAGATCATTAATTGTGCCCATCATTGATTTTGGAGGACGACTAAAAATATGCCAGCATCTTCAATGCATAACCATCATATTAAAATTTAAGATTAAAAGATCTTCAATAGATAACCATCATATTAGGTACACGCCCTTCGACGTAAATATTCTATTTCTTCGTCAAATTTAAGAAACGGAAAATAAATGGTCACTGAAATAATTGGCGTACTCGTCATGTCCAAACACGTCGATGTAATTCCTGGTTTCCAATCGTGGA
>JZKD02S0009241.1:155942-173808 GCA_000966675.3 Picea glauca | reverse complement strand
TCCGATAGCTGAAGGGATAGAGAAACCCCTCTAGATTTGTTGGCTACTGTTATAAGTTTGAAGGAAGACAATTAGAGGTTCATGAGAGCTAAGGATGAACGGACCGAGTTGAATGCAGTGTTACTGCAGAGCTTGTCAAACATTCAAAAACATTTGCAACAAGTCCCAAGTAATGCAAAGTTGCAGCAGTCAGAAAGGCTGAAAACCCCTTCAGATGCTCAGAAGCATGGATTAGCTCACAATGATGTGGGAAAGAGTTCTTCCAGAAAGAGGCATCGAAATTCCAAGAAATGTAGATCTAGTGGAAGTGTTTCCATAGAGTCATCTAGTAGGAAGACTACTTCGGTAGAGTTGTCCAGTAGTGGAACAAAGTCAAGTGTCCATAAGAATAAAAAGAGGAATAATTTTCATACTATTCTTTGACTGAAGAATTCAAGAAGACTAAGCCACCTACCTTCGATGGAGAAATTAAGAAAGGAGAAGAAGTCGAGGCATGGTTGTTTGGTCTAACAAAGTACTTCCAGGTACATAGTTACTCCAAGCCTACCAAGGAAAGGGAACAACCTTGAAAGTACTCGCCATGATACACAAGTGGGAATTGATGAAGCACAGATTAATTGAGTGGTTGGGTAAGGTGGAGCTCATATGTTTTTATGAGGAAAACAAGAAGCTTGTTTAGCAAGCCGGCCTATGCTTGCAAAGCATAAACATATACCTACCAGTGTACCCAAATCAACAGGAAACCACGTGACCAATCATGAAGGTTAGATCGGTGGTTGAGGTAGACAAGGTCCTATGAGGAGTAGAGGACCTTGAGTCTTGAGGAAGTCTCAATCCCTATGTGGAAATCTTGCAAGATATGCAAGAAGCTTATCTCTCACAAAGTTGAAAGACCCTTGATGGTCTTAGAGAAGTTTTCTGACTCCTAAAGACATAGTAAAATCCTTCAAGAATCCTTGAAAATTGGCTAAGTCCCTAAGTCGGACGTTCATCAATAAAGGAACCCTGTGTTGATTCAGGAGATTTTATAGTCGTTGATTCGGTAGGGTGAGGGGATCTCAACCCTTCGTCGAGAAAGGCATCATCATCAAGAACGATAGAATGTCGAGACTTATGTGAAGTCTGACGACGACAACGAGATCCTAGAGACATGACAATGATCGTTGATTCGTCAAGAGTGACCTCGACAAGATCTAGACCATTGGTGTCATCTGCATCATCGTCAGTGTATAAAAGGTTGGTGAATTTGAGTGATGGGACTCAAGGATCGTCGACGATGAAGAAGGTCCTGAAAAGAGACAAGAGTCGTTTATCGATACACAAGTGAGAGTTGATCTTCGCAATAGATTGTTGTAGGTTCCGATTAAGTGAAAAGGGGTTGATGACATCATGTTTATGTGGTGTTCCAGCATGGAATCCAGCAGGTTTCTCGGGGATGACATGTGTCACCAGTGGAACGCTTGATGGACATGAGTGGTCCTGGATGAGGTTGGAATCCTTTATGGATTCGACTGCAATCTAGACCGTCAGATCTAGATGTCGTCTGATCTCATTCATTTGTCGGAGGATGTTGGGCATGGGTCCAAAAGTGAGGATAGGAGCATGTGTCGATGATGACAGGGCCTTAAGGTTAAATGATAGTCGTTGGTCAGCAGGAAAGTGATATTAAAACTCAGTCGTGGATTAGTGTAGGTCCCACCCATTCCACCTCAGAAAAGCTTGAGAGTGAAGGCTTTAACGACGATGCTAGTTGGCGGTGTCAGAATGATTGGAGCCACTAGATATTGCAGACCGAGAGTAGTTGGATCGGGGAATTTACCGATGGAGATCATCGTCGAAACATTCAATGTTGGGTTAAATGGTAACTCGTGGGAGATAGACCCCGACGATGACGACGACAACGAAGAAAGGTTTCATGGAAGTCAAAACCAATGAGCAGTGAGTTAAGGGTAGGTGCCACATCAGATGGTACTAGTGGCAGGAAGCCATGTGGCTTTAACATGGACTTTGATATTGAGAGCCTGGATGCTTCGAGAGGATGTAACCCTAGATATAGAGATCATATTTGGGCATGGTTACAGTCGTTGGAAAGCTCTCGGAGAGAAAACTCCATCCATGGTCCTTAAGATCAGATAAGAGCTTAGTTGAGAAAGATAAATGTTAACATCCCACCAGCCTAAGAAAGGGTTAGGGGGTTAGTTGTGTCATAGAGAGGTATCAGAGTAGATTTCAAAATATAAGCTTGAATGGGCCACCAAGGTTGCTTAAAATTGTTTTAGAAAGCTTTTAATATTGTCTAGTATGTATGTTTTAAATTTTTAATATCATGGCTAATAATAGTTATTTTTATATCACGTAGGACGTACTAAAAGGTAGAAGAGATGAACGGTACAATATAGTATGGACAACACCTCGCACCTCAGAGATGAGGAATCTTATAGTCGAAGTGATAGAGAAACCCCTCTAGATTTGTTGGTTACTGTTATAAGTTTAAAGGAATACAATTAGAGTCTCATGAGAGCTAATGCCAAACATACCGAGTTGAATGTAGTGTTACTGCAGAGCTTGTTAGAGATTCAAAAACATATGCAACAAGTCCCAAGTAATGGAGAGTTGCAGCAGTCAGAGAGGTTGAAGACCCCTTAAGATGCTCAGAATCATGGATTGGATCACAGTGATGTGGGAAAGAGTTCTTCTCGAAAGAGGCATCGGAATTCCAAGAAATGTAGATCTAGTGGAAGTGTTTCCATAGAGTCATCTAGCAGGAAGACTACTTCGGTAGAGTTTTCCAGTAGTGGCATAGAGTCAAGTGTCCCTAAGAATAAAAAGAGGAATAATTCTCATAGTTCTTTGACTGAAGAATTCAAGAACACTAAGACACCTATCTTCAATGAATAAATTAAGAAAGGAGAAGAAGTCAAGGCATGGTTGTTTGGTCTAAAGAAGTACTTTCAGGTACATAGTTACTCTAAGAATACCAAGGAATGGATCTCCATATTTAATTTGAATGGAGGAGATTCCATTTGGTTGGAATACCTCAAGGGAATCAAAGGATTGAAGGAAAGAAAACTGAGGATTCCATGAACATAAGTTGGGACAACTTACCATGGATGCATATGCCTAAAGGTTTATGGAGTTTTTGAGGTATGTCCCTTACCTCAAGGATGAGAAAGTGAGAGTGCAACGTTTTCTCGGTGGACTACCATAATCCTACTAGGACCAAATTGAGTTTGATAAGTCGAAGACATTGAAGGAAACTATTAGGAAGGCCAAGTGTTGTTACGACCAATCTAAGTTTAAGGAAGAGTCGTCAAAATATTGGAAGAGGAAGGACAAGAGTGGATTCCCGAAGAAGGGGTTCAAGTYCTTTTCATACAAAAATTSAAGGAAGGGTGCAYAGTTTGGTCAGCCAAGCATAAGTGTACACAAGTAGAATTTTCCATCTCAAAGTGGAAACAAACCAGTAGARMAAAMARGAGAAAGAGCAATGGAACCCAATAAAGGACCTTTGCAATGCTAGGGATGTSGAGAGCCACAACTATTGAGGGATTGTTGATCTGAAATTGATCTTTTAAAGACTATGGTTAAGTTTATGCATGAGTTTATTTACCATTTAAGAATTAAGAGAAGAAGAATATTTTAGTGAATGAATGTTGTAGCCATCATAAAGAATGAAGAACATAATGTAAACATCAAGAACAACAAACCATAACGCCAAAGATTGTTAATGGAGTTCGGCACAAATTTGCCTACGTCTTCGAGCCTTTGTCTTCAGTGGGAGTATTTTTATTAATCCTTAATGTTTAAAAACAATACCAAGAAAGGGTTACATAATAGCTCCTAAAACCACCTTTCAGATCTACAACTTTTTAACATAAATAGACATCACCAATGGCTGCAACAGGTAATTCTAAGACTTTTGAGTATGAACTCGACTATGATTGGCTCGACATCTTGGGCTCTAGAGGCACTTTTCTGTTCGACTACTCGGATGCAAAAACAGAAGCCATATTCTGACTCCCTCGAAAGTATATAACTTTTGAGTATAAAGACAACTTGCTTCTGAACAGGCCCTCGGGACATCCCCTTGGCACTAATCCCAATGTTGCACCCTGTCAGATCTATACAGTGCGTATAGTGTCGAACTACATGCCAAAAAAACTCTTTTTCTCGATTTTTCGTTCTTGGCTAAATAAGCCAGACTCCACCAAATTTAGCGAAATTTTGCCAGATTTGGAGGATTCCCACCAGATTTGGTGGTAACCGCCAGATTTGGTGTAATCGCCAAACCACTTTGACCTTCTAGAAGGTGCCACGTGGAACCTCCTCATTGGGCCACGTGTCACCTCCTCATTGGCCTGAGCCACATCAGCCTGCCCAGTTAGCCACCACATCAACCTACCCAGTCAGTTTCCACATCAGCATCAATACTTCCACATTGTCCTACCCAATCAACTGCCACATCATCATTTGTACAGTTCCACATCATCATTCGTACAATGCCACATCATCGTTCGTACAGTACCACGCCATCATCCATACAATGCCATGCCATCATCCGTACAGTGCCATGTCATCATCCATACATCCATGTGTCACCTCCGTACAGTTCCATGTCATCATCCGTATAGTGTGACGTGTCACTTCCGTACAGTGCGACATGTCACTTCCGTGCGGTGCTACATGTCACTTCCATACCATGCCAACTCAACCCAAAAACACCAAAAATGACTGACACGTGTTAGCTCCTGGTGCTGCCACATCACCCTGTTGATGTCATCATGACATCATGTTGACGTCATCATGACGTAATGATGTCATTTTCCACGTCAGTTGTACGACCTTTGACCAGTTGACTTTGACGTTTGATTTTTTCTTGTTTGGTAAAAAGTTCAGAACACGATAACTTTCACATATGGTGTCCATTTTCGAAAAAAATATATATGGACAGAATCGGCACAACGAGCCCTACACAATGGTGCTGGTTTTGTTCGATTATGAGAACTTTGAAATTTTGTTCTTCCTAGATCCATTTTGGATCATTCCTCCCCACTATGACCTTTTGGTCCTCCAAAAGGGTATTAACTAGTCATCAAGTGCGAGATAGGCCTCCCCACTTGGCCTTTGTCTTTAAACTCTGTCTTGTGCACCTGTCGCATCATAATCAATTGCATAATAACCATGACAACTGAAATCATATTCTTAACCACTTGAACTCATTCACATCTTACTGAATCCACTATCATCCATGTAGAAAACATTATAAGCGATAACATTAGAAATATGACTGAAACTGAACCAATATGTTTGACGGGCTTGCACGACATTAACTTATCTTGATTAAAAGTATGATTGAACTCCCATCCAACAACCATCTCATGTTCATGCTTAAGATCAATTGTTTTACTTGGCACAATTATAGGTGTATTTCTTGCATAAGTTGCCTTCTTTAATTGTTCCATTGTTAGAAGAGATTGATTTTCTTTAATATCATGAGCATGTACAACATATTTTGTCCCTTCTTTAGTTAAGTGATATTGATTTGGTTCCCTGTAGAATATTACTTTATGATTGTTGGTCCTAAGCTCTGCACCTGACTGCTAAAAGGGCAGAGTTAGGCCACCTATCAATTTTTAGAATAATGATTCTTTGTTTTTGTTGGGTCAGTTTAGAGGGTTGGTTTTACCAATACAAGATCAAGGTTGGGTTTGAACAGGACAAGTATGAGGGTACTCCTTATCTGATGGAACACTAATGAAAAACATTGAAAAACAGAGGGTAAAAGCAGAGGAAAACAACACACCACTCAATGAGTAGCCTGCTGCAAGAATTCTGATGCATAAAATAATATTTTAAGCATAAAACATGTATTAGAACACAATCATTCCCATAGGTTGCAAGAAAAAAAAGACTTCACCAAGGCATAGCTGTAATCACGGGTTTCATGTTAATAAAGACAAGTTAGGCAGTAGTTGAAAAGGAAAGAAAAGTACTTAGCACAAATCAATATTGCATTCACGATAAGACACACACATATTAGAAAACAAACACTGTCATCAATAACGTATTCACCAGGTAGAGACTTTAATCCATACACAGAACAGGTTCATCCAAGCTGATGTATTGATTTCTTCTCCCAAAAATCTGACCCTCAAAACATTCAAAGACTCCCTATTTAACAGAGTTGCAGAGGTTCTCGTCCTTAGGTGACTGAGACCTAATTTTAGGTGACTATTTGTGGAACAAATTATTAACTTCACTAAGACACTGGACTTAATCAGCAAGAGTGGTTATTATCACACACAAAATACCATTCTTGTATCTAATCTAAGAAATGTTGGAATTAATCAACTAAAAACTATTATTGTCTCTGAGACAGAACTGATGTGTGCGTTGGAGGAACTGAATTGGCATAAAATAGGCCTTGGAGTGACAGAACAAAGCTCTGTGTTGAGTAACGACATGCCTGTGAACTGTTGGAGGCCACTGGAGACAACTGGCTGCATGAGCAGATCTCTGCTTGAGGAAGAGGGATTCTATTGAAGTGTTCTGGAACCAATCTGCATCGACCTGTGACTGAGACTTAACTCTATGTCTTTATCTGAGCTTTTAGAAGCTAAGTGCACTCTATGTTGAACTCGTCAGCTGCCATTTGTGCTTGTGAATAGCTTTGTTGGAATGGTTGATGACCCAACGGTCAAGAAGGGAGACATGGAGGTGAGAATCCAATGGGGAGGTGAGATGAGTGGATGCAAAGGTAGATGACATGTGAGGACAGATTTTAAAAGGTGAGAAGAGGTGTGATTATGATGGAGGTATCGAGAGTATAGAGTTGGCGACGTGTAGTGAAGGATACGGGTGGTGTGTACATAGAGGAGGATTAAATAGGCTGGGAGGTGAGTAGAGGACAAGTGGCTAGTGGTGAAAGGAGTGGGGGTATGTGGTATAATATGAGTGGGAGACATGTGTCAAGACATGAGAGGGGTGGTATATACGTGGGAGGTGACAGGTGTGAGTGGAGGACAGGTGTTGGGTGGCGAGAGGAATGGTATTGGGAGGCAATCTGACATGATCCCGGAGGGGGGTGTAGTTAGTAAGTGGATTAGAGAGGGGGGGGATCCGGGAGCATGGGAAGGCGCCATGTTAGGCGGGGCCCATGGTGGGGAAACCACTTTTCCCAAACCCCCCCCCTCACGTTAAAGGTAGAAAGGTCGGGGTGTCCGGGAAAGTGTGAGGGCCATTGATTTGGAGAGGTGGGCCACTGCCGACGGATATTAGCTCGGGGATTAGCACCTCACGAAAAAACATCCTTTCTCCACCTTATGTAATCTCAAAAGACACAGGATTTGTCGATCTGGCTTGAAGGTCGGATCTTGATCATCGATCATGTCAACCTATCGTGTGATCGCTTCTAGAAGCCGAGGTGGATTGTTCTGATTCGTTGAGTTCCCTGCGGAAGCTTATTAAGCTTCTAATGGATTTATCAACCTTGGTTGTCTCCTGCACAGATAAAACTTGGTGGACCTGCATGGAGTTCATTAGTGGAGAATACGATGACAAGTGTTCGAACTCAAACCAGATATGTGATTACCTATCAAGAAATAAAAATTGATGGTGTGGTAACACAAAAGGCGAACAGGGGCCATGAAAATGAAAGTGAAGGACAAGATAAATAAGCAACTAAAGACCTCATCATGGTGGATGGATAGGGTAAAAAGAGAAAAGGACAGGGGTGCAGACCTAGGTACCAACATTGGCTCCAACTGGGGATAGCTCGTCCCTACGAGGTGCTAATAACTATAGATCAATGCCTTATCCATTGGGCTTACATAATTTCCCTTACCTTCCATCACTTACCTTTGTTCCTATTTGCCAGCCCTGTACATCTGCTATTGTGCCTCAGCCATGCCTTTTATTGAACTAAAAGATGAAACTACACCCCAGTGCCTTTATTGGGATATGGAGTCTTATTTTCGATCAACTTAATAAAAGAATTGAACAGAAATGCTTGAATGACAAGATTTATTCCAAACATCCCTAACTAATCAAATCAATAATCAAAATAAATCATCTATGGTACAAGAGGGACCTTCCCTCATCTTTAAGCAAAATAGTGTTTCAGGAAGCGCCCATTTACTAGGCCTCCGAAAATCTTTGCATCATTCAAGTTGTGTAAGATAAAGGTGTTATTGTCCAGCACCTCAACCACCTTAAAATGGCCAAACCATAGGTTGTCAAATTTACCATTCTTGGAATTGTCATCCCTTCCATCATCCCACCTAAAGACCAGTTCACCTTTCTGAAAAATCTCCTTCTTGGTTTTCTTTTCGAATGTTGATTTTATCTTTCTTTGGTATGCTTCAGTCCTCTGATCCAATTCTTCTCTCCTTTGATGAGCCTTTATAATATGGATGATCCTTCTTTGGATGTCATTGGGATGCTCCATCTCTTCCTGTAAGAACTTTAAGACTAGTATACCAAGTTGAGTGGGAAAAACAACGTCTATTCCATAAACAAGATGGAATGGTGAGGTTCCCAAGGAACTCTTGGTGTTGATTATGTCATCCCACAAAGAATACTTAAGTTTGGAGTCCCATGTTTTCTTGTTATCAGTCAACAATTTTTTGATAATCCCGATGAGAGTTTTATTTGATGACTCATCCAGACCATTTCCCTGGGAAGTGGTTTTCTCCTAGAGAGAGTCCAGCACCAGCTACTGAGCTCTGAGAATTCTTGATCCAGCTTGTTGCTGAGACCCAGAGAAGGAGGTGAAACACCGATGGACTGTGCTTGTGAAGGTGTATACTCCTGGGTGGAACAGACATGTGGGGAATGAGAGTTCGTGAGTAGTGGGTGTAAGAAGGCTCCTGGAAAGAATTCTTTCGGTTTCTCTGTGCAGTTTTCCTATAACCTCAGCCTAGTCTAGGATTTTCTTGCCCTGGGTGGAGCTTGGTCCTAGCTCGTTGGTGACCCACTGTTGAGCGTGATGAGCAGCGTGGTATAAAGCTGGGAGGTTCATGGAACGTCTGCATGTGGTCGGTGGAGTTACTACAGTTTCAAAGATAAGTATCGTTATGTATTTTACTTTCAATTAAAATGCATGTCTATGATGCTTGTGAAATTATCATGTATTCCATTGCAAGTGGAATTATTGTTAATTCTAATTAATTCATGCATACTCTGTGTTAAGTCATTTAACTTCATTTAAATGCATACTTTATAAGTGTTATTCGGCATAGTAGCATTTCCTGGCAATGGGGTTGATGGTCGGGGACATTACAATATGGTATCAGAGCCAAACATTTCAACATTGAGGTTGGATAGGCTGGATAGGTGGTCTTTGGACCCAAGGTTTCAAGTGGAAATGGTGTTCGAATGGAGCCGATTTCGAACCTTATAATTTATCTGAGTGCCAAGGTGTTACTTGGTCGTGTTACGAATCTCAGGAGGGGTAGAGGTAGAATAAAAATGCATCCGGCATGGTATTTGACCACAGAGAGAGAGAAATATCAACACTTAGGGTGTTGGAGTCGTAGGATCTATTCGGAAGGAGAGGAAAAACATTTACGACCGTCAGATTTGGAGAAGGTACAGGATGGTTATCCTGGAAGCCTTTTGGTTTTCGGAAATCGAGAGAAGTGGGGTGCATTGACGCACAAACCTTCGAAAATTGAAAATCCAAAGTCCTCTAGAGATCTACACCATAGATCTGAGGAAAAGAGCCTGACCATTGGATCAAGCAGAAGAGCAGATCATAATTTTGGGAATTCGACTATTGGAAGAAGTGGGATGTGTCGATGCACAAACTTATGAAGTCCGAAGTTTCGAAGTAAAAAGGGTAGACATGGTGGGGGATGGATGACGTCGCCTGGGGTGATGTGGACCTTCCTAGGTGTGCCACATGCCATCACCTTAGTTGGTGACATTTGTACTATGTGGGCCCGGAGGGTAGAGAAGCTCAAAATTTTGGAAGTTGGACATAGGAAGGAAGCAACCATGAGAACTTATGAATTTTGGAAGTTGGACATAGGAAGGAAGCAAGCGTGAGAACTTATGAATCCCGAAGTTCTGAAGTTCCGAAGTCCTGAAGCTCGGAAGTTTTGAATCTTCGATGATAGAAGTCAACAGTGGGTATCAGTAGTTGGATGTTGGATAGACGTGAACCGTTGATCCACCTTGCTTGGCAAGTTTGGTAATCAGAACTTCGAGGGACTGTGGGGGGTACTTTGAAGACTTATGACATGCGGAGTCCTGATTTGCGAATAAAGGAGATGGAACATTAGATCGTGGGGAAAGTCAGGACCGTCGAAACAATGTGCGTGAAGTTTGTGTTTCGAAAGAAATGAGGTGAGCTAACTTTCATGGACATGAAGCGCAATGTTTCCAAAGAGCTCAGAAGTTGGGGCCAGGTCATAGACCAACAACACAATCAAAGGGGCCTAGTGGGAGGAGCTAGCACCTAGAGGATTCATGATTCAGAAAATCAAGAATCGGGAGGATCGGGTTTGGCCACATCATAATCCCTGAAATGTGAAGTCGCGAAGAGCCTTCTTGGGTAGGTGAGTGGTCATGACCCATGATCACATGGATTGGGGACTGAGAGAAGGGGCTAGTGCCCGAAATATTGTTTCAAAATAGAGAAGAGCTCAGAAAGAAACGGAATTTGAAAATTCTCTTGGTTCATCTTGGTTTATGAATTCTGTGGGATTTGTTAAGGAATGATGGCCTGACAAATTCTGGTTGACTGCACATTGTGTTTACAAAGTTCAATGAGTGCCAAAACCAAATAGAGTTTCCACTGAGTGCAAGAAATGGAGGAGACACATAATGCTTCCAGTTCAAAGAATGAAGCAAAAGGAATGGATGTCCATATGGGAGTTGAGGGATTGAACTCCAATGGTCATGGAGAAGAGATAGATAAGGAAGGGCATATGATGAAAATCATTGAACAATTCCAAAAATATGCCCAAACTCACCGAGAAGATAACAGAAATCTCATGAAATCTAATGAACAACGGGGTGAATTCAACCTAAAGTTGATACAGAGTCTAGAAAGAATACAAAATAATTTGGACAAGGAGAGAGACTCGAGAAAAACAGGGAGACACCAGAATTCTAAGGGAATAAGATCAAGGAGTGTTGGTAGACACCATCATCACTCCCAAGGTCGCTCCAAGAGGAGGGCACACAGTAGTTCAAGCCCATCTCCTGCCAGAAAGTACAGAAGATTTGGAGTGGATGAGTTGAAGGGAAAAATGAACAAGATTGAGCCTCCTACGTTTGATGGAGAACATAATAAGGAGGAAGATGTTGAGACATGGTTACTTGGCATGAGGAAATATTTCCAACTGCAGAATTATTCCTCTCATGCAGAAGGAATAATTTTGATGTATCAATTGAAAAGAAAAGCATCCATGTAGTGGGATCATCTTGTGCAGGTGCAACACATTAGAGAGAAAGATATCACCTAGAAAGAATTCAAGAGATATTTCGAGAAGAAATACTTGACTAAAATATATTATGATAGAAATATGAAAGAGTTCTTTGAACTTAAGCTGGGCAGCATGACCATTGATGAATACGAATGAATATTTTTGGAATTGATGAAGTATGTTCCGCTCATCAAAGATGAGACTGTCAAGATTCAAAGGTATCTGAGTGGACTGCCACCTTCCATCGGTGACAAGATCCAATATGATGACCCTAATACCATGGAAGAAACTATAAGAAGAGAAAAATGATTATATGAGCAACAAAGTGAAAAGCCTACTTTCATGAAGGCTTGGGATGACTAGATAAATTTTAAGAAAGAACATAGGCAGAAGGGAAACAAACCTCCCTTTTTCAGAAGCAGTCCTCAAGTACAGCCATCATTTAAAGAGCCAAGAATGGTTGACATAGGGGAACAAAGGCCAAGGTAGAGGCCCATTCAGTGTTGGGGTTGTCAGGGGAACCACAAGTACAGAGATTGTCCCCACAAAAATGGCAAAGTTTGAGTTGTCCATAATTTTTAGCAAGCTGAAATGATGAAGGACATGGGCAGTATAATGTCAAGGATCTATGCAGCCCTGGACAACAATCAAGTTGAATATCAGTCGCACATGATTGAAGTGGAAGGTATGGTCAACAACCATGCCTTTACTATTTTAATCGATTTAGGGGCTAACCATAGTTATATAGATCCTAGAGTGGTGGAAATTTTTCAATTTTCGAGAAGAAAACGTGAAAAGTCTTGGTTAGTGCAGCTGGCTACAGGAACCAAGAGAAAAGTCACTGAGTTGGTTAAGTCCTGTCATGTGGACATGAATGGACTGAGCACAAAGGATGAATTGAACATTTTTACTTTAGGTTCTTATGACTGTCTAATTGGGATGGATTGGTTGGACCAACACCGTGCCATCTTGGGTTGTCGTAAAAAGGCATTCACTTGCCTAGATGAGGAAGGAAATCAGAAAACATTCCAAGGAATTCCCAAAGTTGTTGTTATCAGATAAATCTCAGCAATGCAGTTGAAGAAGTGCTACAGGAAAGGCTGTCAATTATTTTCAACCCATGTGGAGAAAACACCTAAGGATAAGGTGTCAAGTATTGGAGATCATGCAGTACTAAAGGAGTTTGAAGATGTATTCCAAGAGGTACCCAGACTACCTCCAAAAAGAGATATTGACTTCTCTGTAAACTTGATGCCTGGAGCAACTCCAGTGTCAAAAGATTCTTACAGAATGAGGACGCCAAAGATGAAAGAGCTGCAATTGCAACTTGAAGAGATTATGAAGAAGGGGTATATACACCCAAGTGTGTCACCTTGGGGTGCCCCAGTCCTGTTTGTGAAGAAGAAGGACGGGAAGTTGAGATTGTGCATTGATTTCAGAAAATTGAATAAAGTAAATGTAAAGAAAAAATATCCTCTACCAAGGATTGATGACCTCTTCGATCAGTTGAAGGATACGAAGATATTTTTGAAGATAGATCTAAGGTCGGGATATCACTAGGTAAGAATAAAAGGTGAAGATATCAGCAAGACCTCCTTTAGAACAAGGTATGGTCACTATGAATTCATAGTGGTGCCATTTGGGTTGTCAAATGCACCCGATGTTTTTATGTGCCTTATGAATGGTGTATTCAGGGACTATTTGGACAAGTTTATCATAGTCTTCCTGGATGACATTTTGGTGTATTCCAAGTCAGAGGAGGAGCATGAACATCATATGAGGATGGTGTTGCAGGTGCTAAGAGAGCACCAACTGTATGCCAAGTTGAGCAAGTTCTCATTTTATCAAGAGTAGATCCATTACTTGGGGCATGTTATTTCGAAGGATGGGATAGTTGTGAATCCTGAGAAGATTAAGGCCATCAGAGAATGGTCAGCGCCAAATAACGTGACAGAAGCCAGATCCTTTATGGGTCTAGTTGGTTATTATAGAAGGTTCATCACAGGGTTCTCAAGGATAGCTTACCCTATCACTTCCTACAAAGGAAGGAGAAGAAGTTTCAGTGGACAGAGGATTGTGAGAGAAGATTCCAGCAATTGAAGCAATTGTCAACTAGTGCTCTAATCCTGAGGATTGCAAACCCAAATGAATATTTCATGGTGTGCACAGATGCTTGCAAAGAAGGAATGGGAGGATTCCTCAGTCAAAATGGATTCGTAATTTGTTATGAATCCATAAAGTTGAAATATCACGAAAGGAACTATGCAACTCATGATTTGGAGTTGGCATCCATAGTACACGCTCTAAAGAAATGGAGGCATTACCTCATGGGAAGTAGGTTTGAACTGAGGAAAGACCATAACGGTCTGAAGTATCTATTTGATCAGCCAACCTTGAATGATAGGCAACGTAGGTGGTTGGATTTTCTTTGTGAGTATGACTTTGATATCAATCATATCAAAGGAAAGGAAAACAAAGTGGTTGATGCACTCAGTAGGAGAGTGCATGAATTACATGCTACAGCCATTAGCATGTACCAAACTGATATTAAAGGCATAATTTTGGAGGCTGCAAATACAGATTTTGAATAAAGGTATTTGGTAGAAAAGATACAGCAAGGTGAGATGCCACATAAAGTGGAAAATTATAAATTGGAAACCGATGAAACACTTATGTACAAAAACAAAATTTATGTACCTAATGTACAGGACTTGAAACTTATGATTTTGCATGAAATGCATAATGTGCCTTATGTTGGGCACCTTGGATATCAGAAAATTGTGGCAGCAGTCAAGAGCCATTACTTTTGGCCAGGTATGAAGAAAGAGATTGTTGAATACATCGCCAGATGTATGGAGTTCCAGAAGGTTAAAGTTGAGCACAAGCACCTAGCAGGGTTGCTGCAACCTTTACCCATTTATGAGTGGAAGTGGGAGGTAGTGACAATGGATTTCATCATAGGATTGCCCAGAACAGGCAAACAACATGATTCAATCATGGTGGTGGTGGACAAGCTTACGAAATCCACCCATTTTACTCCACTAAAGACTACTCACAAGGCAACTAACGTTGCCGATATCTTTATGAAGGAAGTGGCACGATTGCATGGAGTTCCCAAGACAATTGTGTCTGACAAAGACCCGAAATTTACCTCAAATTTTTGGAAAGGGTTATTCAAGGGGTTCAGAGAGAATCTGAACTTCATCATTGTTTATCATCCCAATTCTGATGGACATACAGAGAGGGTGAACAAAGCAATATAAGACATGCTAAGGATGTATGTGATGGACAAACCATCTAAATGGGAAGACTACCTACACTTGGTAGAATTCGCCTACAACAATGGGTATCAAGCATCATTGAAGATGAGCCCATTTGAAGCACTTTATGGAATAAAGTGCAATACTCCAGCAAGTTGGGATAATCAGGCTGATAGAGCAGTGGTTGGGACAGAGTTTCTCAAGGAAATGGAAGAGCAAATGCTAAAAATTAAGCAGAATTTGAAAGCTACCCAAGACAGGCAGAAAAGTTATGCTGATAAAAATAGAACCCACAGAGAGTTTAAAGTGGGCGATCATGCTTTCCTGGAAGCGAAAGCCAATATAAGTTCCCTGAAGCTGGGAAACTGTGCCAAGTTGGTAGCCATATTTTGTGGGCCATTTGAAATCTTAGAAAGGATTGGGCCAGTTGCATATATGCTTGCATTACCTGCATCCATGACTATACATAATCTGTTTCATGTTTCATTGCTTAAGAAATATATACATGATGCTAATCATGTAATTGATAGAAATGTGATTCAGGTGGAGCAAGAATGCGTCTTACAAGTGCATCTTGTGTGCATATTGGACAGGAATAGAAAACAGCTCCAGAATCGAGCCATAGCGCTTGTAAAGCTCCAGTGGACCTGGTACGGTCCTGAGGACGCAACATGGGAGCATGAGGATACTATGCGGGTAGAATACCCGCATATTTTTTAATATTTTGCAAATCTTGTTGATGTTGTGTAAAGATTTTCATTAAGGACAATGCAAAAATAAGGGGAGGGGATTGTAATATCCCCCGGTAGTGCCCCAGTTATATTATGAATTGTAATCATGTTTATGAATTGTAATTATGTTTTGTAGGCTGGTGAGTCGAGTATTGATAAGATGGTGGGATTATGTGTTTATTAGGCCGAAGAGCCTAAGTGTTAAAGGCCAGGAGCCTGATTTTGTATATGTAATTATGCAGATCATTAATATAATATATAAACATCGTTGCGTGTAGACCGACCACGAAAAAAGAGTGATGGGGGACTAATCTTCCACAAGGTGGGTAAGGGAAAGGGGGATGAAAGGTTGGAAAGAGGGGCTAAGCTTAGTGGCTTAAGTCCTTGAGAATAATATCTTATTATTATTCCAAAACTATGGGACAAACATGTTTTTATCCTAAGTTTCTTGAAAAGGGAACACATACTTGATGGAGTGCATGCAGCTTCATGGGTGACATGTGTCAGCCCAAGCACGTGCAATTTAACCCAAGAATTGAGCCGTGACGGGGGTTCATTCTCCATTTAGGCATCCACTGTCTATCTTGTTGTGCGTCTGTGTCTAATCTATGCATACCCTCACGCAGCTCTGAAACCACAAAATTGTAATGTTTTCCTAAGAATTCGACACAACCTCTGTCTGAATCGTTTGAGTCTGTGTTCAACCTCTGCATTGATTCCTTGTCACACACCTTGAAACTAGTGGCAAACCCGTAGATTGAGTCATGTCACCTGTGTATCCTATTGTTGGATTACTGAGAGGGGGGGTGAATCAGTAATAGAGCAATTTAATCCTTTTTAACCATATAATCCAAGCGTTATATCAATGTAGCATTATCATCCAATAACTGCAGAGTAAATAAGCAATGAACAAATGAACAATCATTTACATACATAGTACACCAGTGTTTTACATGGAAACCCAAAGCGGGAGAAAACCACAGAATGATTTTTCTTATATGTCTTGAAGAATTACATTCATTGGAAGCACCAACTTCCTTTGTTTTCCAGTTGCAACTGGAAGGAGGCTCCAACCCCCTAGTTTCTCAGGATACAACCTGAGGGAAGCTCCAAATCCCCAATTCTCTGGATACAACCAGAAAGAGGCTACAATCCCCTATGTTCTGCAGCTACAACCACCTGTCCTTGCCCTGTCCAACCTCCCTGAAGTAGAAGCAAAATGATGGAACCATTGTCGCACTATCATTGTGATATATACCGCTATAAACATGTACCAATAAACCTGAACCATGCATCAACTATGCATCAACCTATACCTCAACATGTAATCAACCTGTACCATAAACAAGTGCATCAACCATGCACCAACTTGTTCCAAACAACCTGTACCATAAACAAGTGTATCTAACCATGTACCAAGTATGTACCAATCATGTGTCAACTACTCATCAATATGTACCAACATCATCAACTATACACCTCATGTATGTGCCAACTCATCAACTGTTTGTCTCAACCATGTACCCAACATGTACCTTAACCAAAATCCCTCATCAATTACATCATCCAAATATGATTTGTAACTTTGTAATAGACCTAGTGTATATGATCACATACCTGCAAACCTTCCTTAACTTTAACAACAAAAGACTATCATTTTCATCAAACTTTTCTTTAGTCTCACATTACTAGTTTTGGATTAGTCAACAACCCTAACCTGAAATAATCATAACTTTGTACCTGTAATGAATAAAGATTTGAAACTTATACACAATGTTCTTCAATGTGTTTTATGCAATTCCTCCAGGTTTCACTACTTGGAACCTCTCAGAAAAGGAGTTATAGCAAAAATGACATACCTTGCTGAATTCTGGATTATTCTAGAGAGAGACCTTGTAGAGCGTGCCCCGCACGAAATATTTGTTGAATTGATCTGAAACTATTACACAAAATACTAAATATTGTACTCTTACCAAAACATTTGGTCTTACTAAATTTGGATCTGTTATGAAGAAGTTATGACGTTTTTACACGAAACACATGTTTTTTACTAGTTTTAGGACTAGCGACAAACCCTATTTTCAACGGAGTGTAACTCCACAAATAAAATGACCCACAAGATTTATTTTTTAACACATATACTTGGATATGTTTCCTCAATGGAATATAAATTCCAGGTTCTGAATCATTCTAGAAAAAAATTATTGTGAAAATGGTGAAATGACCTGTAAATAACATACCTTAGAAAGCATCATCAAAAGAATTTATCCTTCTTTGAATTCCAGCCTTCTTTTCTTCACCTTCCCTCAGAAATTCGGCTTAGATATTCTTTGGTTACCTCAGACACCTATAGGTATTCAATATGCTCAAGTGTGTCTTAAATGAGAGAGCCTTGCCTCTTATTTATACTCTCCAAGTAGCTTCCTTAAAAACATCTTCTAGG
>JZKD02S0009241.1:136137-150905 GCA_000966675.3 Picea glauca | reverse complement strand
AGTTTCAACCTTGTGAGCATCAGAAAACAAAACACTTGCAAATAATCAAGTCTTCAAAAACCTATGCTCTGATACCAACTTGATCTAAAAATGATGAAGACTTGTATTCTTGAAATTTTTTGCAAGTTTTAATTCATGTGTTCAAATGCAAATGGATCAATTTTGCAAAACAACTTTTATCAAAATTACACATTCAAGATGCATATAAATAGCAGCAAATAATATTGAACAGAAAACACATAACATAGCAAATGATAAAGGAGTTCACCCCTCTCTTGGGCTACATCTCCTGGTCCAGCTTCCAATGGATCTTTTGTGTTATTTGATCAAAGTGCTCAAATATGTGCTTTAAATTGCTCAAAATGCCAAATAGATGGCTTCAATGGCTTCAAAATGTCCAAAAACCCCTAGCTGTCCATTTTCGGCACCTCGTTTGGCCAAAAATTGAAGAAGATAGGCTTCCTGGAAGTTCCCCTTCAAACTTGTTGTCTCTGGATCGCCAAAATGCACCATTTCTTCCTCAACCTAGCCCCCATGCACATATATGTGTAAAAACCCAGCACCGGGTGCAACCGCACAACCAGTGTGAACTGTAGGACGGTTACGCGCCTTGGCCCCTAACCGTCAAGGTCGAGGGCACATGGTCCACCATATGATCGCACACATTTATCTAAAGGGCCAAAGGTTTAAACGGTCAGAAAGGCACGCCCGTGGTCACATCGTATACACATAAGACTGGGCTCATATGAAAAGGGGCTATACGATAAATGGTTAGAGGCACACGCCAGAGGTTCTATTGTATATACATAAGACCCGGGGCCGGGGCTAAGACCCGGGGCCGGGGCTAAGCCCCGGCCCAGACCGCACCCCAACCCACAACACATTTCTTAGCCCCGGCCTGGACCGCACCCCAACCCACAACACATTTCAATTTAAATAAATATATTTCCATATATATAATAAGAAACATGTGGTGGTGTGTCAGTTGGGTGGTCCTTCCCAAGGCTTTACCCCTGTCTGGAGGTCACAGGGTCGAATCCGGCCAACAACATAAGTTTTAAGCCAACGTCAGGGTGACATGTGGCGGCCACTGAGTGGGCCACGTGTCAGCATTTCATTTGCCATCAAATGACATGTGTAAAATGCCAACTCGTCCACAATCCTGCCAACCAACACCTACCACATGTCGTATGGCCCTACCACATGTCATACAGCTCTACCATGTGTTGTACGGTCTACCATGTCAGCATCCGTACGGACTGTACAGTCAGCACATTTTTTTTTTGTCTGTTTGTCGTTTTGAACAGAATGTGATATCTCTCTCATCTGACATCCATTTGAACCCAAATGAGTTGAGTTGGTTTCGTGACGATAAGGCCTATGCTCCTGTTTGATTTGAAGCAATTCTGAGCACTTTGAATTTTGAGCAAAATTTGATCCCCTGGATCAATTATTTAAATAATTTATTTTGTATTCACTTTGAATTATAGTACACTCATTAATTCACTTTATTATGTACCTTCTAAAATCTCTTAGACCACTTTCACTACTTTGACCTTTTGGGGCTTCTAGATGACATGTGAGGGTCTTCTAGATGACATGTGAGGGTCCTCCAACTTCGTACAACCATAACTCTCAAACCATGAGGAGTTATGTGACGTTCCACATACCCCTAGAAATGGCATGACATGTAATATCCATATAGAATAGTATTACCTAAAAATATATAAAAACTCATACCATTATCCATTAAACAAATTTGGGTCCATTACCAAACCTGGGTTCTCCAACTTCTCATGGCCATAACTCTCTAACCGTGAGGAGTTATGTGATGTTCCACATACCACCGAAAATGGCATGACAAGAATTATAAATATAGGATAGTTTCATTGAAAAAATCACTAACCTTCATCTCATTATTTCAAAAATAAGCATGGGTTCTCTAACCATACTTATAGGATAACTCAATCTGCAAAGCATCTTCCCATGAGGGATTTCACCATAAGGGTACCACTTTGGAGTTCATCCATTTGTAATTATTGTAAATCATGAAAAGACAATAATGAGTCATAAAACAACCTTGGGTCCATTACCCAGACCTTTATGCTACTGGGATTTCTTCAAGGGTTGACATCAATGACAACCAACCTTAATCAACAATCTCCCCCTTTGGAATTGATGGCAACACTCTAATGCAATACTGAAATCATATCACGCATGCTCCCTCTGGAACCATTCATGTGTCCTCTGTATCTGATAAATATTCTACCCCTAGAACCATGACTCTGTTCTCTGCATCTGATATGCCTCTGTCCTCTGCATGTGATAAATCTCTCCCCCTTTATCATCAATGACAAATGTATCTTTCCATCAAGGGTTTCTCCCCCTGACTGAACTATCCTCTTATGGTGCTTCCTCATGTACATCTAAGACATATAATATAAACATTCAAAAAAGAATTCATTTTGGAGTAGAAATAATTCCAAGTCTTTGGTGAAGATATTCAAAGGCTTCCCGTGGAAGTGGTTTTGGAAATATGTATGCCACTTGTTCTTTTGTACCCACATACTCAACTCTGATGTTCTTTCCTACAACTTGCTCTCGTAGAAAGTGATACTTTATTGGAATGTGATTCGTCTTGGAGTGCATCACCGGGTTCTTAAAGATACTGATGGCACTTGTATTATCACAATAGATTGGAATGGGCTCATCATACTCAACCTATATATCTGTCAGAGTTTGTTTCATCTAAAAAACATGTGTACAACATGACGTTGTTGCAATATACTCTACCTCGGTTGTAGATAAAGATATCGATGATTGTTTCTTTCTTAGCCATGATACTAAACACTCACCCAAGTAGAACGTTTCTCCACTGGTGCTTCATCGGTCATCAATACAACCTGCCCAATCTACATCTGTGTAAGCAATAAGTGATAGATCCTTTCATTTTGGATACCATAATCCAAACTCTTATGTTCCTTTGAGATATCTGAAAATCCTCTTCATTGCTAACACATGTGACTCATTTGGTGCTGCTTGAAATAGTGCCACATGTCCAATTGCCTGCATTACATCTGGTCTAGATGCTGTCACATATAGTAGGTTTCCAATCATTGACATGTATTTCCTCTGATATGTAGACTTTGAATCATCATATTTTCTCAACTTGCAATTGGTTTGCATGGGAGTGATAATTGGTTTGCAATCTTCCATTTTGAACCTCTTTAGAATTTCTCTAATATACTTGGTTTGAGAAATAAAAATTCCTTGGTTACTTTGACGTATTTGAAGTCCCAAAAAGAAGGATATTTCTCCAAGTAACGAAATTTAAAATTCATTATGCATATCTTTTGCAAATTTCTGGCTTAACCTGTCATCATCACTACCAAAAATAATATCATCAACATCAACTTCAATTAATAAAATATTACCTTGACTCACCTTGATGTAGAGGTTGATGTTTGCACTTCCCTTTTCTGAACCCTGCCTGTTGCAGATACTTATCTAGTCTGGAGTACCATGCTCTAGGGGCCTGTTTTAGACCATACCATGCCTTCTTTAATTTACACACATAATATGTGTTCTCTGACAAATGAAATCCTTCTGGTTGTTCAATGTAGACTTATTCTTCAAGTTCCCCATTCAGAAAAGTTGATTTTACGTCCATCTGATATACTTTAACGTTTTTGGAGCATGCATAGGCTAAAAGCAAACAGATTGTTTCCATTCTGGCCACTGGGGAAAATGTCTCTTCAAAATCGATTCCTTCAATATGTGCATATCCTTTACATACCAATATAGCTTTGTTCCTTGTAACTTGTCCATATTAATTTAATTTATTCCTGAAAACCCATTTTCTGTCGATCACAATCTTATTCTTTGGTCTTGGAACCAATTCCCAAGTGTCATTTTTCTCTATTTGATCCAATTATTCATCCATGGTCTTATTCCAAAATTCATCCTTGCTGGCTTCTTCAAAACAGTTTGGTTCAATTGTAGATAAGAGTGTTAGGTGTGTTTGTTCCGGTGAACGGATTCTTCTTCTAGTCTCAACTCCTGCATCTTTGTTTCCGATAATCTGATCTGAAGGATGATTCTTCTATACTTGTTTAGTGGGTGTCTTTGGAAACACTTGTTGAACTTGATCTTTTGTTTCTGTGAGATTCTCTTCATATTCCGCTTCTACTTCCTTTTCATCTTTTGCTTCTTTTTCGGAAGGTTGTTCCATTGATTCATTTTCTTCTTCCTTTGATTCTGGTCTGCCTGTTTCATTAATTGTTACGTTGATTCTTTCCACAATTTTGTTCAATCTGAGATTGTAACACTTGTATGATTTCCTTGTACTTGAGTAACCAACAAGTACTCCTTTGTCCACACGAGAGTCAAACCTTCCCATTCTTCCATCTTCTCTTTTGATGTAGCATTTGCTTCCAAAAAATCTGAAGTGTTTCACATTTGCTGGTCTTCCTTTCCATAGCTCATAAGGAATTTTGTCAGTGTTGTTTATGAGCATTACTCTATTTTGAATGTGAAATGTTGTATGCATTGCTTGTGTCCAAAAAATATCTGTTAATTTTGAATCCATTAGCATTGTACAAGCCATTTCCTGTATTGTCATGTTCTTTCTTTCAACAACTCCATTCTATTGAGGTGTCCTAGCAACAGAGAATTGCCTTTTTATTCCATGATTGTTGCAGTAGTCCATAAATTCCTTTGAAGTGAATTCTCCTCCATTATCATATCTCACGCATTTGATTTTTGAATCCAATTCATTTTCAACCATTTCTTTGTAGATCTTGAAGTTTTCAAAATCTTCTGACTTATTCTTGAGAAAGCAAATTGTAGTCATTCTTGTATAATCATCAACTAACAACATAAAGTATTGCTCACCATTTAAGCCCTTTGTTGTAGTTGGTCCAACTAGATCAGTATGTACAATTTCCAGTGGTCTTGTCGTTGAATATTCCTTTGATTTGAACCTAGTCTTTATTTGTTTACCTTGTTGACAGTTCTTGCATAAACTATTGGTTGGTTTCGTGATATGGGGCATTTCTCTGACTACTTCTCTTTTACTGACTTTGACAAGGTTATAAAAATGTATGTGACCGATTATTCTATACCATAGCCAACTTTCATCTTCCTTTCCTAGACAACATTTTTCATTTCCAATTTCACTTAACACATATATGTTGCTTGAAGTTCTTGTAGCTGTAGCAATCAATTTTATTGAACCTTCTTTTCTTATCTCACACTTTTTTGAATCGAAAGTAACTTTATGACCCTAGTCACACATTTGACTCACACTTAGAAGATTATGTTTCATATTTTCTACTAGTAGAACATTTTTTGTCTTTGCATTCTTGTTCCCCATTCAGACTGTGCATTTTCCAATGATTTTGGTTGAATTATTATTTCCAAAGGAGACGAATCCATCTCTTTCCTTTCGTAATGTAAAAAATCTGTCTTTATCACTTGTCATGTGTTTTGAACACCCACTGTCAACATACCAACCACTTTTCTTCTACTTAGCTTGTAGAGAAAGTGTGCATTCTTCATTACTATATTGATCTTGTTTTCTTATCGATATCTTTTTCTGAGGTTTCTATCTGTGACCATTGTTATTCTATTGTGGTTCTTTAGGAGGGACTGTCATTCTGCAGTCTTTGGTCATTTCCAAAATTGTTACATTTGTAACATTCCACTTCAATGCTCAAAGATTCAAACCTGTTGTAAATTCTTCTGTGTGTTTCACTAGGCCTTCTTGGATAACCCCTTTGTGTATGACTTTCAAAGTATTTATTGTTCATGTTGTTAGCTCTGCAATTTACATCTTTATGTCCAAAATTATTACATGCATAACATAAACCAAAAAATAAATTTTGATACCTGGGAGTTGAATATCATCTGAAAGGAGGTGCTCTTATGAATCCTTATTCTTCTTGAGGCCTATTTGTTGGTTGTTTATTTTGAAATCTGAATCTTCTTGGTGCATGAGTATTCCTATAATCTTCCTTGTATATCTTCCTATCCCCTCTGATTGTTTCTGCATAGCTTTTTGGATGTGTTTCTTGCTCTATTTTTTTGGATATTGATCCATTTTCTGTCTGATTTTATCCAAGTCTGGTCTTGTCAAAATGAGATTTTTGACTGCTAATAATGTCATCCAAAACTTTTGAGCTATTCTGCATATTTTTCTTTTGAATATCCTTTCTTAATGTGACAATTTCTACTTCCAAGTTTCCAATAATCATGTCCTTTTCTTCTAGCTTTTCTTTGAGTCCTTCTTCAATTCTTTTATCTTCTTCTATTTGAACCTTCAATTTTGTAATCATTTGTTCTAGTTCTTGAGTGTCTTCTTTCTTGTCTAGTTCTGCTTGTAGTTTCTTGTTCTTCTTCTTTTCTCTTCTAATAACTTCTATGGCACACATTAATTCTTCTCGAAAGTGAACTTTTGTCTCTTCAATTTCTTCTTTGAATTCTTCATATCCTTCTTCAGCTTCTTCATATTCTTCTTCGGAGTCTTGTTTATCAGAGTCTTCTACTTCCATGAATAGAACTCTTTCTGTCTCACTGTCACTGACTTCATCTTCATCTGATGATGATATGTCTTCTTTGGTGCATAAGCTTTTCTTGAAAAAATTCTTTGTAGTTCTTTTGCCTTTATATGTTTGGTTTCCTTTTGAGTAACCTTCATCATTTCTCTTTTTCTTATGAGGACATTTGTTAGCAAAATGACCAATACCATCACAATTAAAACAAATTAAATGAAGCTTACATCGATACTTATCGTGGGTTCCCTTGTTCAGTCTTTTGACGAAGTTGACCACTTCTTCGTCATCTTCTGAGTCGTCACTGTTGTTGCTTTGTTCTTCTTGTTTCCTTTTATTTTTCTTTGATCTTTTGGATGCTTTGAAGGCTGCTTCTTTTACATCTGGATTTTCCTGTTAAGTTCTCATTTCATATGTTGTGAAGATTCCATGTAGTTCGTCCATGCTTATTGATTTTAGATCTGATCTTTCTTCTAGTGTTGATATCTTAGGGTTAAATATCATAGGAATAGATCTTTGTACATTTTGAACAATTACAGATTCTTTGATTTCTTCTCCCAATCCTATGATTGCATTCACTGTTTCATCGACTCGTAAGAAGAAAGGGTCAGTCTTAAAGCTACGCTATAAGAGGACAACTTTAGATACTTCTCCAAATACACCCATCACTTCTAGATGTTTCTTCTAGGATTGACTAAGGTTGACATCAATGACAACCAACTATCCAACATTTTAAACGAGAAATTTATTCATTTTTATATGTGATAATTTCGTCAAATTCTTTTTGCATCCCTGATATTGACTTTTGATTTTCTTGAAATATCACCTTTGAAATATCTTTAAAGTCTTTTGATGAAGGTATTATCGATTTTGACCTCATAGTAGTGCATTGAAGTGTCATTATCTTCTTTTTATAGGAAAATGTCATAAACCTTTTCTCCATGTTTAAGATAAAGGTACCTAGATTTCAAAACCAAGGTAACCCAAGAATGATGTCAATCTCTTCTTTATACATAGTTGTAACATTGGATAGAGATATATATTCATATTCAACAATTGTGACTTGTAACTCCTTAATTTCATATAGTTTCGTGCGAAAAATATTTTCCTTTTCAATTATATTCAGCTCTAAAATTAATAATTGATTTCTCAAATTAATTTTAATATAAGTATCATCCTCATCCTCGAACATGATGATGACGATGTTAAATTATTTTCCTTTAATACTTCCCTTTAATATAAATAACCTAAAACATGAAGTACGACAACCTTCATAAGAAAATCTTCAGTGTGTTATTTTTGAATTGTTTTTTTTTAAACTTTAAACATTTTTTCTTACTAACCCTTTTTAACTTCTAAAAAATGAGTTAGATTACTTTTTAATTAATTTGAACCTTAAAGTAAGCCTTACACACAATTCTTTAATAATTTTGTATTATTAAGAACTTTAAAGGTCTGATTTAGTCCCTTTAAAGGTCTTATTTCGTCCCTTTTACTTCTACGCTATTTTGTAAATATATAATTTTCCATGGTAATTTGTTTTTTATTATGAGATATAATTGATTTTTTTTTCTTTTATTTTCCTTTTTTATAACTTAATTCTTAATTCTCTTTAATATTTTTAATACCTTGATTTGAAATTATACCTCTAGTGAACACCTTTTTTAAAAAATTATTTTTATAACTTAATTCTTAATTCTCTTTAATATTTTTAATACTTTGATTTGAAATTGAAATCATACCTCTAGTGAACACCTTTTTTTTTTAAGTTATTTTTATAACATAATTATTAATTCTCTTTAATATTTTTAATACCTTGATTTGAAATTATACCTCTAGTGAACACCTTCTTTTTTAAAAAGTTATTTTTATAACTTAATTCTTAATTCTCTTTAATATTTTTAATACCTTGATTTGAATTTATACCTATAGTGAACACCTTTCTTTTTAAAGTTATTTTTATAAATATATAGTCAAATTATAATGGTCTAATACTCCTCTTTTATTCAATGACACTTTAATTCTATTAATATTTACTTCTTCTTATAACCTTCCTTTTTAACCTTTTAATGAGCAAGTGGAGTTGCTAAGCAGCAAGTCCCCGCCATGAAGGGAGAAAACAAGTGCTTCCATGTTCATAAAAACCGTATAAATAAATAAAAACTAATAAACACTCAACACTGTATATTGTTTATTGTTTGTAAGTTTATGACATATAGTTTTGTATAAATAAGAGGTAAAGCTAAATAAGAGGTGTACTTTTTCCATATGAGTATTTGAAATGAGACCAAGCCAGAGATGAACTTTCTGAATTCTTGTTTTAGATATTCCATGTTATCACCTGGGTTGAGACTCATCAGTGATTTCAAGAGCACATGAAATGCTATCTGTTCAATAAAACAACACTTATGAGCATTGGAATCTTAGAAAATGTAGTGCAAATATGACATAATTATGTGGTTACATTTTTAGTTTCATCTTGGATGTAAACCAACTGATTGTCCTTCTAGTTTATCATAGAGCTCAGAATGCACTTTTCTATGTCCACAGTTATTTGTTCTTTCAGTTGTGAAGATTTGAGAGAACTTCTTATGAGGCCATGCAACTTCTTCTGCAAGTTCCCAGTCAGCATAAGTATTGAAGACTTCCCCATGAGATTGTTGAGTGATTTGGGATAAGAGGGAACAAATATTCTGCCATCGTTTTGCAGAACCACCTTGCTTACTTCTGGGTCCGTTGATACGATTGTGGGGTTCCCAAGGAGGTGTGATTTGAATACCTTTACATATCTAATCACGTCAAAAACCAAGAGTTGGGATAAATAATTCTAAATATGTAGAAGAGAAGTAGTAGATGGTTTGTTTATTCGAGATTTAAAGAATACCAGTTTTGAAAACCTCTTCAAAGTCCTTGAGTTTTTAGTTTTCTTCATTTCACCCACATTGTCTTGTCCCACTTGAAAGGATTGGATGAAGCTAGTACAACCCCTAATTGGATGAAATTCAATAATGACAATAATGATTTGTTGTCATTATTGAATTTCATCCAATCCATTCAATAATGACAATAATAAGGATTGAAATCCAATAATATGAAATTCAATAATGACAATAATAAGGATTGGATGAAATTCAATAATGACAACAACTCCTTTTATTAAATATAATGTAACCTCAACAGGCTGACTGTACACTGCCAGCTGTCTTGGCCAGCTGTACTTTCTATTTTTGTTTTGCTTGAGCCTATTTAGCTTAGCTATTTCCCCTTTCTAGACATCTTCTTCATGTACTCATTTTGTAATTTTCTTCTTACATTCTAATATATTGTTTTATGTTCTATTCTTTCTCTCTGCATTTCTTGCTTCACAATTTATCATGGTATCATAGCTTCAGTGGTAAGCCTCTTCACACAGGTTGGAGAGCAACACGATCCTCAAACAACACAGAGCTTACACGGATCTTGAGAGCACGTGACACGGACTTTTTCACAAGGATTGGAGAGTTGTCCACCATCCACTCAAAAGATCAGCGTAAGAAGCTCACGTAAGGAAGAAGAGCATTGTACGCTCAAAAGGCCGAGGTAACAGAGCGTACTACACTCGAAATTTCGAGGAGCAGAAACACGAGAAGGAAGAAACGTTAAAGAATCGTGAAAACTTTCAGGATTCGTCAAAGATTCATGAAGAAAACCTACAAAAGGAAGAAACGCTGAAGATTTCAAGATTCTTTGTTCAAATTCGTCAATTCTTTGTAGAGAACAGAAAGCTTCAAAGAACTCGTGAACTTCTTTCAAATCTTTGAAAGATTCATGAATTTTTCTTCCGCAGGTGCAAAGATCGCGTCTAAGGAGCAAAGAACAACCATCGCAGCAGTAAGATCCGTCCTCCGAAAAGATCTGAGGCAGAAATCCAGTTCAGAAGGGACAAGGAGAGGGTGGAAAAGGTGAAAGAGTTTCAGTTGTTAGATCTGGCGCAGAGGACCAACAACCATTGGATCAGTGAGAAAGTGCACGAGGTTTAGTCCTCTGGAGTGCACAGGAGAAATTTTTACCTGCGAAGTCATGAAATCATCTGGACCATCCATCAAGAGAGACGTGGCGAGATCTTGGCGTTTCGCTGACTTGCAAGTTGTAAAGGTCAGAAGACTGTCGTGAGAATTCACAAATCATGAAATTCCGAGTCATTCTAGACCGTTGGATCGAGAAGGATTGTGAGTCGTCCATCTCAGAGGACAGGTGGCAGCAGATCCAAGCGTCATTAGCATTTCGGCATTTCGGAGTTCGGGATATCAGAGGTCTTGTTGACGAAAGGTTGGGACACTCCATGGAGAAAGTCCCAAAATCATGAAAATATCACAGCCGTCCATTCGTTCGGACACGTGGCAGAGATCGAGGAAACCGTCGGTATTTCGGCTACCGGGGTTTCAAGTTGACAGAGGATTTGGAGTCGCAAGTCACGAAATCGTGAAACGACGAGGACCATCCACCTTGCAGGGACGCATGGCAACTATCTAGGCCTTTGGGGAAAGTCCCGAAAGGAAAAGGCAAATCGGCATTTCAGAGTTCACGGTTTCGGAAAATCTGGGACAAGAGTTCTAAACTCGCAAAATAACAAATAGCGAAATCCCGAAGGGATCTGGACCGTCAGATCACAGGAATATCTGGACCGTTGATCGGTGTTTCGGCATATCGGGGATCCCACAAACAGAGTACTGGACCACTTCGCATCGCAAAGTCCCGAAAAGGTGTTTGAGAAGAAAAGGCGCCAAGATATTTCGGCAATCGGCATTTCGGCCATCTAGGAGACAAGAAATCAACCTTTAAACTCCCGAAATGTGAAATCATGAAAATCCAGCAGTGCTTTAATCTTTAGGCATGTGGTCACATTGTTCAGAGACAAAGGGCCAATCTAAGGTCGTTAAGCCCTATTCAGCTTTTCGTCGATCGGAGGTTGGAGAGACAAGAGATTAGAGGACTCATATAACGAAGTCCCAAAGTTAGAATCGCGAAGCCAAAAATCGTGAAGTCGAAACTCGCAAAATTTTGAAATGCAGAGTTCTAAAATCACTGTAGACCTAGGTTTAAGCAAAAGAAATAGGTAAATACGAATTTTTTCCTTTTGTTTTGTTCAAATTCTTTAAATATGGCGACGTCTAGCAATTTAGGACCAACTCAGGGTCTGATTCTTTTTGGAAAGAACTATGAGTTTTGGTCTCTTCGGATGAGATTTTTCTTGCAAGCATAAGAGTGTTGGGATCTAGTGGATCATGGATATGTGGAACTAGATCCAACAGACCTTGCCGCCATAACAAACCCGCAGAAAATTGCTCAGGCAACTCAGAGAAACAGAGAAAATAAATCTAAATTTTGGATTCAAAATTCTGTGGATGACTCGATTTTTTCAAAAATCACAGGCGTTGGTACTTCAAAACAGGCCTGGGGCATCCTTAAATCTTCCTATCAAGGAAATGATAGGGTCAAAACAGTTAAACTGCAAACCTTGAGGACGCAATTCGAGACTCTAAGGATGACAGAGTCTGAAAGTGTGGATCAGTTCATGACCAAAGTCATGGGAATCGTGAACCAGATCAGATTGACTGGCGAAGCCATCACTGATCAACGCATTGTTGAGAAAGTCCTCATAAGTTTACCCAAGAAATTTGAAATGGTTGTAACAACAATCCTTGAATCCAAGGATTTGTCAAGTTTTTCAACAAATGAATTAATTGGTTCTCTGCTGACACATGAGACTAGACTGCATCTCACAGATGAGTCAATATCCAATGCTTTCAAAACTCAATTCTCCTTCAGTAGAGCGAGAGGCAGAGGAAGAAGCAAAGGTCACTAAGGAAGTGGGAGCAATCAAAGTAACCCTCACTCCAGTGGAGGTAACAGACAACAGTATCTGAATCAAAATTTCCAAGGTCAAAGACAACAGCAACAAAATCAACATCAGAATTTCCAGCCTCAAAAAGGCAGAGGGAGAAGATCAAATGACAAAACAAGCATACAATTCTATTACTACAAAAAGTGTGGGCACTATGAATCTGAATGAAGGAAGAAGCAAGCATATCATCTCTCAAGCAGAGCACATGTGTCAAATCATACAGGAGAAACCTCAAGAGGTATGTTTCTCTCATGCCACAAGACTGAAGAACCACCTAAAGATCTCTGGTTGTTGGACAGTGGATGCAGCAATCACATGATAGGTAACAAAGAATTACTTTCATGCATTGATTCTTCAATCTCATCTGATATTACACTTGGAAATGATTTCTTAGTCAAGGTTCAAGGAAAATGAACTGTTCCTATTCTTGCTAAATATAATGTCAAGAAAGACATAAACAATGTCTATCATGTTCCAGATCTGAAACATAATTTGCTAAGTGTAGGATAGCTCATTGAACATGGCCATAAGGTACTTTTTGAGGGAGCATATTGCAAAACATATGACAAAAACCCCAGCAGAAAATTGATTTCTGAAATCCATATGACTCTGAATAGGATGTTTCCCCTTACCCTCAGAACTGCAAATATGATTCAACCATATGCACAAAGTGCATCAACCCTTAATGAAACTATGGTTTGGCATACAAGATTTGGACATCTACCCTTTCAGAGTCTAAGTCTTCTTCAGAATAACTCCATGGTCAAAGGTCTTCCTATATTTAAAGAGCAAATTCCCCCATGTGAGTCATGCATACTTGGAAAACATAAGAGAATTAGTTTTCCACGGTCTTCCAATCAAGCCAAACAGCATCTTGAACTTGTTCACACTGACCTATGTAGACCAATGCAAACAGATTCCATAGGTGGTAGCTTTTATTTTCTAGCGTTTATTGATGATTTCAGTAGAAAAATATGGATCTATTTTCTCAGACACAAGTCTGAAACTTTTGCAAAATTCAAAGAATTCAAGGCAGAAGCTGAAAAACAGAGTGGAAAATATATAAAAGCACTCAGGTCAGATGGAGGAGGAGAATACAACTCCAGATAATTTGCAAATTTCTGCAAATCACAAGGCATTATCATGCAAACAACAGCTAGGTATACTCCACAACAGAATGGAGTGGCTGAAAGGAAAAATCAGACAATAATGAATATGGAAAGAACACTTCTCAAAGAGAAAAGATTGTCAAATATTTTTTGGGCTGAAGCAGTAGCATGCTCAGTTTATCTCTTGAATGGATCTCCAACCACAAGTCTAAAGATGAAAGTCCTCCAAGAAGCATGGAGTGGGACAAAGTTCAATATTGCACATCTAAGGACATTCGGATGCATAGCATACGCTCACATACCTTCCGAATTAAGGAATAAACTTGATGACAGAAGTGAGAAATGTATTTTCACTGCATATAGTGAAACATCTAAATATTATAGGCTTTACAATCCAATCACCAAGAAACTAATTCTCAGTAGAGATGTAAAATTTCTGGAAAATCAATTCTGGAATGATTCAAAAAATCAACAAATGGACAGTCAAAATTCATTGTTGCCACATTCTGAAAATGCAGAAAATTCAGGACAGCAAGTACCTCAAACTGTTCTTCCAAGATTGCAGGTACAAAGACAAGCTGAACACTCACAGGATAACTCAACTTCCAACAGAGAATCATCCTCTGAAATTCAAAATCAGAGAAGTTGAAGTTTGAGAGAAATCCATCAGCAGTTGGATGACTTTGAACAACACAACCTTTTTGCTTTAATGTCATGTCAACCTACATCTTTTAAGGAAGCAGCTAAGGAGCCACATTGGGTTCAATCCATGAACCAAGAAATTGACTCCACTAAGAAGAACGAGACATGGGATCTTCTTGATTTTCCAAGTCACAAGAAAAGTATTGGTGTCAAGTGGGTTTACAAAACTAAACTCAATGAAAAAGGGCAGATTGAAAAACACAAGGCAAGACTTGTTGCCAAAGGATTCTCACAACAACCAGGTACTAATTATGGTGAAAATTTTTCTCCAGTAGCAAGATTAGACACTGTAAGGACTCTATTGGCCATAGCAGCCCAACACAAATGGCAAGTATACTAGATGGATGTCAAGTCAGCATTTCTGAATGGTTTTTTAGAAGAAGAAGTTTATGTCGATCAGCCACCTAGATTTGAAGTCCAAGAGCACCCAGCCAAAGTATATCGGTTGAAGAAAGCCTTGTATGGCTTAAAGCAAGCTCCAAGAGCTTGGTACAGCAGAATTGACACTTATATGATCAAAAG
>JZKD02S0009241.1:61966-89289 GCA_000966675.3 Picea glauca | reverse complement strand
TGGGCCTTATTTAATAATATAGTGGACCTAGTCCACCTTACATTGAATGACCTCCACTATTATCACTATGGGCCCTCTGGGCCCCCCCACTACCTCTCTAGCTACCTTACAGTGGACCTCATTCGGCCATATTTTCCACCATTATTGGACACCTCTGATATCACCGAACAACTGACACCAACAGAGCTCAACCCTGACTGCATGGAATAAGTATCCACCGATTAGATAGTGGACACACAAGTCAAGGGCACTCGCCAGTAGCAGATCCATATTTATCGGGTTGTCAAGGCAGGGCAACTCCTACACTAAGGCAAGTGGCTCACCCGGGGCCAAATCCAACAGAAGTTTCCTCACCTGATGGGGAAACTCAATGCAATGGAGACCATTGCTTCCTAAGGGGGGATGATTGATCCAAGTGGATATTGGTGGCCACCCACCTATTCCAACTAGCTCCTCGTGTCTGTTTTTTATTCAGCACGTCTTTCTGTAATGCTTTATAATTGTGATTTCTACAATGTTGGGGCTATCTGAAGCCTCCCACATTCTCCAGGTGGATACGGGTGGCCTCTCGCCTAATTCAATTGGCTTATTTTGTATGTTTTCATGTCAGCGCATCTTTGTTGTACTTCCAGGGCTGTTTTGGGGCCCTAAACATTGTTTTCTTGACTCGCCACAATCATATTGTAGAAAGAATCAGAGTCTGACGACGGAATGGGTTGTTCTTTGAAAGACCTTTCCAATGGGCTATCATGTGCATAAACCAGAGGTCATATGCAAAAGTTACGACCCTAAGAAGTTGAGGTATCAAATTACACCAACTTACCCATAGGGCCAACAAGCCTTTTGGCGTTTCACCTTCTAGGGTTAGGTTTTTGGATGTCTAGGATTTTGGCATTCATGAGTAAATTTGAAAAGGGTCTCTGGAGCCTCATTGTAATCCATTTTTCTTAGACGGATGAGTGTAGCAGCCACATCTCTTCTCAGAGATAGATACCACCATTTGAGCAAGTTTCAGTTCTGCAGTTTTACAGTTTCAACCTATTTCATTATTTAATAGAAGATATTGTTCATTGTATATTTTTCTTATTCTTCCTATCTCTATGTTTATTGTATTCAGTTTGTTAATCAGTTTGTTCCGCTCCCAAATCCGAATCATTGAGAGGTGTAACAGACCATATTGATTGTTGTGTAATGAATGCCCTTTATGAGCATATTCATATGCATCAGATTGATTTCCATCTGTCATATCAACATCTCGTGATTGAAAACAACCTAGAGATTGATTACGAAACAATTCCTCACCTACTTCAATAACTTATCCAATGTACCCGCTTCAATTACTTATCCACTATAGAGATCATAGTTTCCAATATTGTTGTACCCACAATTTTGACATCACTAACACGATTCCATCTTAAGGTTTTTACATTTAACTCCTTCTTTTTTTCAATTGAGTAGCCAACAATAATAAAATAATCAAATAATCAACCAAATTAGAAGATATTGAACGTAGTCATGGAAAATAAGAATCATAGCCTACAAATATACAAGCTTTGACCAAATATAAATTTTCTTCACTCCAATCCAATCGCGCTTCATCACACTCAAATATATATGTATTTTTTATTGCTTATATGAGATTTTTATTATCCCTAAAAAAAAATTGATAATAAATTAATAATTGAATAAGAAAAAATTAATTAAAAAAAAATAAAATAACATATATATAAATTAAAAAAAAAAAAATTGTAACACTCAACACTTATCCGTGAATAACATGTGGCCTACATGAGGCCCACATGCCTCCTCCCCTACTTCCCGATGATTAAAATAAACAATTTTTGAACAAAACCATGGATCAACCCCCACTTCGCCCATTTACTTCTTTGTTTCCTCTCGGCGAGGGTTTGCTCTCTGCACACGGTTTCCTGGGCGCAACCCATGGCTCCATGGCTGGACACTGGAAGGGCGTGGCCATGGCCGACCTACCCTTTGGCATCTCTGTTACGACGACCTGGTGTGGACACACCGTTCAAAAGACAAACCATATTCCCATTGCGGCATCATTGGTTTTATTTTCGTTTCTAGGTTTTGTGTCTGATATGGTTTTCGTGTTGCAGAAGAAGCTCCACCCCCTTCCATATTTTGGCTACAACAACAGTTGTGGGTATGTCAATAAAGGATGAGGACAGTGTGGGCGCATTTCCTGGTAGGCCTGCACCAACATGCCCGCATTTCGACTCGACCATGCCGGAGCGGGCGATGTGTCGTGCAAATAAACTCGACCTGCAGGCTTATGCGGGCTATTGGTGTCGGACGTGCTAGTGCAAATAGGAGAGCTTCAAAGTAGTTGTGGTTACAGATGATTTAGTGAGGAAATCCTTCCATTAAACAAGGTATTTGAAGATATTCTATGTGAGGGATATACTGGGTCTTCTAATGAATAATACAGGCATCATCAATAAGAATGGTAAGTTGTGGGAGGTCCCTGTAGAGGAGTTTTATGAAGTCATAAACATCAATTTGAAGGGCACAACCAATTTACTTCTCCTTTTTTTTTATATATAATAGAATTGGTATATATAAACAAGAGTACATATAGATTTAGAGATACTTCTTTTATCTAACCTTGTGAAAAAAACAATTTACATAGGAATAGGTGGTTGGGATAGGAGATGGGAGGATGGGAGAGTTTGCAAAACGCCTTGTTGCTACTCATCCTTTCATCATTTGGGTTATCTCTTTTCTTCCTAAGTTTCTCCGGTTACTTCCCTTAGGGTTTTTTGTGTCATTTCTATGTTATTTTTAAGGTTTTTAGGGTTGTGTGTGGGTAAGCCCTAGGTTTTAGTTTTGAAATCGGGTTCTAATACCATATGTAAATACCACTTACTCAGGGATTCATGGCTTGTACATTAAATTATTAATTGAATAAATATGCTACTCTTTTAAATTAAGTTAATTGATTTTTTGTTTCAGTCCTTGGTGTGGCATGTATATATACATATATAATTTATCTTTCACTCATAAAATATAAAATAAATTAATAGTTTACAGTGAATAATAGTAATGAATAATAAAAATGACATACCTATTGTAGAAGAAGATCGTCCTGGATGTTGTTGACTGCCTTCTTTTGTTGTTGAGTGCCTTGTGTTGTTGAAAATGAAACTGCCTAAAACCGTTTCCTCCCAGCCAGCTAGGAACAAAGCCTTTCCAACTCCCTAGCTTCGGGAAATCAAATTTTCTGGCCCCCGAGCCCAAAATCCTAGCAACACCAGTTCCCTAGTAAGAATCCCCCAAAGAAATTTTTACTTCCAGACTCCTCCTTTCTCCTCCCTCTTTGTCCCAATATTTCCCAAAAAGAAGATCATTTTTCCAAGTCCCATTCCTCTTTCTTATCCTCCTCTCTTGAATCTGCCTCCCTCATTCAATTCCCAACTGCCTTATCCTCTCATTAATTCCCTCACCTACCTTTAAATAATAAAATAACAAAATTATTCAAATATAGTTATTTCAATGATTAATTTAATTTAACTTAACAAATTATGATCATTAAGAAATCAAATTGGGCTATTACAAGAGGAAAATTTTCAAGATATGGAAAAAAACTTTGTTTTTCTGGTGATACAAGAGTTCTGATGTTGGGGAGGTTCTTGTGAGGAATAAAGGACCTTGTGTCATGCGGAAGTCTCGATCCTTATGTGGAAATCTTGCAAGATATGCAAGAAGCTACGGGTAGTCAAAAGAATTTTGCAAGGCATTCAGAAGCCAGTTTCAGTGAGGCAAATATCAGCATTGCAACTCAAGAAGTTTGGCAGAAACAGGTTCCCCTTGTATGCTATACAAGTACTTAACTCAACTGAAATCAAGGGGTTCAAGGCTAAAGATCACCTTGACTTTGGTTAGACTTCAAGACCCATTTTTGGTGATTAAAATATATTCATGGAATCCATATCCCTCTAGTAGGCCAGCCATACCCTATAGGGGTCCCATGTGGTGGTTCGAGGACACGTTCATGGCATTTGATCCTAAGACTATATGTTTAGGTATTGATGATATTGTTTCCCTCCCTCGACCATGGTTATGTGATTCATGTTATTGTTCATCCACCCTAACCAAGTTCAAGGCCTTGATACCTATCTATAGTGGGTGTAATTTCTCAATGAAACCCATCTAACTCTTAATCCAAAGACCTCCTAATGTCCCCTACTGTCATGTTTTCTAGGTGTTTTTCATGTTGTTTGAGATTGATAAGGCTTGCTTAGGGATTAAATCCCTTGTTTCTCCCCTTGACCATGTTTAGGAATAAATATCCATTTATTGTACACAAAACCTACTCATGGCACCTACATACCACTAGACGACCTATAAATAACCCATATAAAAGACTCATTCATTGGTTTTAGGACTTGTTTGAAGCTCTTGATCTTGAGAAGTGTAATATTCCATATATACAAAATTATGCAGAACATAAATAAATAGCTAGAAATGGAAGATGAACAACAATATAACCATAACAACACCATAATAATACCAAAATGATACCAGAATAACACCAGAAAGAACACTTTGATTACTGAGAGCAATGTTCACTTGCCTCTTCGAGGGGGAAACCTACAACAGAGCAAAGCTCTATTACAATAATATCCAAGACTAAATTTCTCATACCCTCAACTCTTATTTATACTAAATATATCTATCAAAAGAACCATCTAGAGGAAGATCCTTCTAGAAACGGAAGCTTCTATTAGGTCTTCTTACATTGGACTTATTCTTATTTATTGCTAGGCCTTATTAATATTGACCTTTATTACATAGGAATATATTATTCTACCTACGTGAGGGGTTAGGTCCCTAACATGTCCCCCCCCCTTAAAAACAACCTTGTCCTCAAGGCTTGAGATGTGGAAATTGTTGCAGAATGCTAGCTGGTTCCCAAGTGGCATCTGCTAGAGTTGTATATTTCCACTGGACTAACACTTTATTGATGGTTCGTTGATGCAGACCATGCTCACACTGGTCCAAAACTGCTTGTGGTTGTAGCCAAATGGATCCTTCTTCATCGAACTCGAGAAGGTTGGTTTGAGTTTGGCACTTAGTTCCAATCACCTTCTTTAAGCAGGAAACATGAAAAATATAATGGAACTTAGAATGGTTAGGTAAAGCTAACTGATAGGCCACTTGTCCCACACGTTTGAGAACGATATAAGGACCATAAAATTTGGGCACCAATTTCTGACAATGGTCGGCCTTGAGGGAATTTTTCTTGTAAGGTTGCAGTCGAAGAAACACCTGATCCCCTTCTACAAATTGACGTTTAGAGAGACCTTGATATTCTTGTTTCTTCATGCAATTCTGGGCCATGACCAAATTCTCTTTGAGGGTATGAAGAATAGCCTCTCGAAATCTAAGCGTTTGGTCAACCACCTGGACCTTCGAGACACCTGGAAAATATGAGAGAACTGGAGGTGGATTTTATCCATATACCGCTTCAAAAGGAGTCATGCAGGTAGTTGTATGGTACGAAGTGTTGTACCACCATTCGGCTAGTGGTAACCATTGAGCCCATTGATTTTTCCTTTTCGAGGAAAAACACCTCAAATATGTTTCCAAACACTTGTTGAAAAATTCAATTTGACCATTAGTCTAGGGATGATAAGTTGTGCTGAGATGCAATTGGGTGCCTTGTAGCTTTAATAGTTCTTGCCAAAAATTGTTGGTGAAAGTTGAGTCGCGATAAAAAAACAATAGAATGCAGCATACCATGAAGCTTGAAGGCATGATCCATGAAAATTTGAACCATAGTGGATGTTGTAAATGGGTGTTGAAGAGCACAAAAATGAGCATACTTGGAAAGATGATCAACTACCACCATGATGACTAATTTATTGTCCAATTTAGGTAAGCCTACAATTAAATCCATAGAGATATCCCACCAAATAGCAGGTGGAATCGGAAGAGGTTGTAGTGTGCCAGGAGATTTGATTGTTTCTCCCTTGTTGCGTTGACATACACCACATTCAGCCACAAAATTATGAACGTCTGGTTTCATACCATCCTAGAAAAAAGAACGTTTGACCCTGTCATAGGTTTTGGTAAACCCAAAGTGCCCGGCTGTGGGTGTAGCATGAAGCTCAGAAAGTACCGTGGATTTAATTTTTGACTGTTTACTTAAATATAAACGGCCTTTGTATCGAAGCTCATCATGGAGCTAAGAGTACCCCGGGGGAACTGGAGAATTAGACCGCAAGTGTTGTATCAGATGCGAACTTTTCGGATCGTGTAGCCATTCCCGACGAACAACTTGGAGCCAATCTTGTACAATGAAGGAGAGAGAAAAAAGGGACCCTTCATCTTCATATTTTCTGGAAAGTGCATCAACAACCACATTGTCTTTTCCTTTCTTGGAAATGATCTCATAATCATATCCAAAGAGCTTACTCACCCATTTTTGTTTCTTTGGGGAGGAAATGCGTTGTTCCAGAAAATACTTGAGGCTTTGATGATCTGGCTTAATTTGGAAGCGTTTCCCCAATAGATATGGGTGCCAAAGATCAACGACATGCAGAATAGCCAACATTTAATTTTCATAGATTGATTTGCCCAAATTTTGCTCAGATAGTTGTTTGCTGGTAAAGGCCAAAGGCCAACCCTATTGCATAAGGACAACACCAATTCCTTTCCCTGAAGCATCACATTCCAGAAAAAAGGTCTTTGTGAAATCAGGAAGGGCCAGGACTAGAGTGGTTCACATGGCCATCTTCAAGGTTTGAAAAGCCTAAGAAGCTGTTGGAGTCCAAGTGAAAGAATTTTTTTTAAGAAGTGCAGTGAGAGGTGCCACAATATTTCCATAATTCTTAACAAACTTTTGATAATAACCTGTTAAGCCCATAAATCCACGCAAGCTTTTGAGAGTCTTTGGGTGAGGCCAATCTTGCATAGCTTCAATATTTTTAGGATCCACCCTAACATCGTCCTTTCCAACAAGATGACCCAAGTACTCGACTTCTGAGGCGCCAAAAGCACATTTAGATTGTTTCAAGAAAAGTTGGTGCTGAGAGAGTAGATGGAGAAATCGATCCACATGAGCAAGATGGTATGTCCAGGTTTTTCTATAGATGAGGATATCATCAAAGAAAACTAAGACAAAATGACGGAGAAAAGGATGGAAGACATGATTCATGAGGCTTTGGAAAGTGGAGGGAGCATTACACAAGCCAAAGGGCATGACCAAAAACTCATAGTATTCCTCATGAGTTCTAAAGGTAGTCTTAGGAATGTCAGCCTCTTTCATATGGATCTGGTGGTAGCCAGAAAGAAGATCAAGTTTAGTAAAGAACTGGGCGCCACTCAATTCATCCAAGAGGTCATCAATGACATGAATGGGAAATTTGTCTTTAATGGTGAGTTTGTTGAGGGCACAGAAGTTAGGAAACATGTGCCAAGAACCTTATTTCTTAAGGACCATGACCATGGGAGAAGAGTAGGGGCTCGTACTAGGGTAGATAACACCTACGTTGAGCAGTTCTTGTACCATTTTCTCAATTTCATTTTTTGGGGAAAAAGGGGTGACGATAGGGATGAATATTGGGAGGAAGGCTTCCTAGGACAAGGGGAATGGAATGATCATGAACACCATGGGAAGGAGGGAGTCCCTAGGGAGTGGAAAAAACCACTTGATGTTTAGAGAGGATGGATTGGAGGTCCTGCATCATAGAGGGCATCTCAGTTGCTTGTATGGAATGGATTTGGGAAGTAATGCTAGAATGACTTTTTTTTAGCATATTTTCCATGCGATGGGAACTAATGATATCTGGGGAACCGGTGGTGATGCCTTGGAACTTATATTGTTGGCCCTCCTGGTCAAATTGCATGGTTAATTCCTTAAAATCCATGAGAATGGGACCCAAAGTCCTTAGCCATTATGCACCCAACACAATGTCACAACCGCCCATGTCTATAGCAAACATATGATATTTCAGGTTGTAGTCACCAATTTGGAGACGCACATTTTCACAACGCCCTCCACATTTCATGGACCTACCATTGGAAATCATGATTTGGAAATTATTGACTACACAAATATAGAAATTAGTTTCTTGGGCAATCTAGTGATGAACAAAATTATGGGTGCTTCCACTATCAACAAGAATGATGACCTTCATATGCTTGATGTAACCAATTAGCTTTAGGGTTTAGGGAGCTGAGAATCCAGTGAGAGCATTTAGGGAAATGACTGGTTCTACTTCAGGAGGATCTGAGGAAGGGGTTATCTCAGTGGGTTCAGGTGACATGAACACAAGGGGAGCCTAAACATCCTCTTCCGAAACATCCTCCAAGATGGCCATAAAAATATTTTGTTCCTTACACTTGTGTCCTGAAAAATATTAGTCATCACAATTATAACAAAGGCCTTTAAGTTGGCATCCAACCATTTCATCCCTGGTCAATTTTTGGATCTTTATTGGAGTAGAAAGAGGAGTGGGATTTATTGGTTTAGTGCAAGGAATAAAGGAGGGTTTTAGGCTTTGAGAAGAGACAACATGTTTTTCTTCCTTAGCTCATTTAGTAGCCTCCACCCAACTCTAAGGCCAATCCATGAGGACATGGGAATGAATCACATCCTTAAGGCCACTGATAAAACATTCTCTGAAAAAAGCATAAGACATTCCCTCTGTACGAAAATCCAATCGCTCAAAAGCAGTTATAAAGTCTTCCATTGTTCTAGATTGTTTCAACTTTGTCAAACGAACTAAATGGTTGGTGTCAATGTCAAAGAATTCATAAAGCTCTGCCACAAAGTGTGTCCAAGCAACATACCCTTGGCAGACAATTTTTATCCATTGCCACCATTGCCAACGTTCTTGATCTCGATGGAGAACACCATACCAGAGTTTGGCCAACTCATTTGTAATGTCATACAAAGAGGAATAATGTTCCATTTGAGTTACCCAGCCAGTGGGATCTGAGCCATCAAATTTGGTCACATCCACACGCAGAAGGCGTAGGTCACGCTGAAAGTGATGGGGCTGAAAATTCTGGGAATGAGAGGAAGTTTCACCTTCGGTATGAAAAGGTGGGTCAGATAAGGAAGGATCTGCAGGGATATGCATCTTGGTGCAGATCATTGTAGTGACAGATTCAAGTTGGGTAGTAATGTCTTGTTTGAGGTCTTGTTTGATTTCCTCGATTGAGGTGGCGATGGAGGAATGCATGTTTTTATTGATCGTGGAAATATTGGCACTGAGTTGTCTCACTTCTTGTTGGGTCTCTATGAAATTAGAGTGAAAGGTATTGAAGCGGGCTTCCAAGTCTTGGCTACGGGTATGGGCCATGATGACGAGGGACCCGAAAAAGGGGTGAGAGTGTCACACAGGAAAAAAAAAATTCTAAAAAATGATAGGTATTAATGCGATAAGGGCGAAGAGAGAAATCTAATGGAATAGGTCTTAAATAATGGTGAAAACAGGATCCACGCTTTTTTTTATTTTTTTTTTACACCTACGAAGTTATACTTCGATCTGAAGAATACTGCGGTGATGAAATTCCCAAATGCTTAATCAGGAAGAAATGTGTAGTAATTTGGCACTCGAATGCATGAGACACAATTGCGCGGCAATAGATATTGTATGTTTTGTTTTTTGTTTCCATCCCCAAAGGTTAGGTATTCAAGGGTTCTATATACAAGGGTTTTCCCTGTGCTATAACTCTTTGATATATGTGCAGGGTCCAACAATAGTACTCGACCCAATATCTCAGGGCACCAACTAAGGAGGCTAGACCGTGCACTTAACTGTACTACTCGACTACCTAGGTACTAGAGAGTATCTTCCCGAGTGTTGTTCTCGGTGGCACTATAGCAGTCAGGCGGTCGATCAGTTTATCTAAAGAGGGCCTTAGGAAATATAGATTGATCTGTATACAGGTGTTGTCTGATGCGCTACCACTCGAAGGGGTACCAACAGGGGTTACAATGGTGGCCAACAAATGTGCGCTTAAGTACCACTTGTCTTTCCTACGTGTATGAATCCCTTACCGTGGGTTTATGCGTGTAACGACATATCTTTGTAGCTTAAAGATGTCAGAATACATCTCTACCCTAAAAAAAATTAACCCACAATTTTTTGTCAAGGAAAGTGCTCTGATACCACTTGTAATATTCCAGATACAAAAAAGTATGCAAAACAGAAATAAATAGGTAGAAATGGAAGATGAACAAAAATATAACTAGAACAACACCACAATAATACCAAAATGATACCAGAATAACACCATAAATATCACTTTGATTACTGAGAGCAATGTTCACTTGCCTCTTCGAGGGGGAAACCTCCAGCAGAGCAGAGCTCTAATACAATAATATCCAAGACTAAAGTTCGCATACCCTCGACTCCTATTTATACTAAATATGTATATCAAAAGAACCATCTAGAGGAAGATACTTCTAGAAGTGGAAGCTTCTATTAGGTCTTCTTACATTGAAATTATTCTTCTTTATTGCTAGGCCTTATTAATATTGACCTTTATTACATCAGAATATGTTATTCTACCTACGTGAGGGGTTAGGTCCCTAACAAGAAGATTAACAAATATCTCAAGACACTATTTTTCCTTCCTCAACCATGGTCAAGGCTACATGACCCTTTCATGGTGTGTAAAACCTCATAGTGCCATCCATATCCAACTATGATCCCAAAGACACCTTAGAGAGGGCATGTGTTGTGATTTTCAACTTCTTGTTCATGGATATTAACCATGAGAAGATATTTTTAGGACGTAATTCTTAAGTGTTTTTGTTCCCTAAACATGGCACTTAAGATCAATAAGGTTCACTTAGGTATTAAGAATCACATTTTTGTAGGATTAAAATGCAATCCAAGACCTAATTGTGAAAAGGAAATACTACACTAGCTAATTGCAAAAGAGAGAGAGGACAAAGAAAAATAGAATCAATCTTCACACATAAGAGACTAGGAAACCAACTATAATAAAAATGTATTAATCCTTGATAATGAGTACAATATATAGGACTCTCCACATGAGGAGTAATGCGCACGAGGTTGGGATTTCCATGTGTATGCTCAAGTAAAAAAGTAACTTCTCCCAATAGCAACAAATAACTAAAGTAAAAAATTGCTAATAATAAGAAAAGGTCAAAAATATACGTGCGAACTTAGTGAGAAATCTACATGAAGTCAACATGCATTCCATAATAGAAAAACTAGACCTGCTATAAATAGCAGTCCTTCTAAATAGTAGGGAACATGGAAAAAATGAGTATGTCACTAAGGTGCCCTTGCAAGTGTTTTCTTTACTCAATGTTAGCACATGCATAATACATTAAAACACATAACACTACCTCTAGATATTTGAAATTTAAAATGTTGATCTACACTTCTAAGCATGCATAAATTTGACACGGGTATTTTTGGTCAACATGACCCTGGATAACCCCCCCCCGGGGAGAACAAGTTTGGAATATATGTATATAGAAGGCATCAAGGAAAAATGTACAACATATGAAACATAAACAAGTGAATCTGGTACAATAGTAACCACTCTCTGGTGCCTTGGAGTTCCTCGAAGAGTTTCCCACAAGCCTTGTGAAGTAAGGCACCCCTTGCCTTAGTGAGCCTTATTCCTCTTGTGTGCCTTTGTCTTTATTCTGATCCTTTTCTTTGCATTTGCTCTTACTTGCCTCTGAACTTTCCTTGTAATTTTCCTTGCCTTTGAAGTAGTCTCCCTCTCAACAGAAAATCCTCCTCCAAGTGATGGTGCGCCCCTCCTCTCAAGTGCACCCCCCACAGATGAAAAAACTCAAATAAGAAGTGAATCCTCCCTAGCTAAGCACCCTCATATCCTCATGAAGTGAGCCTCCTCTCTACTAGTGAGAACCCACAAAGAATAGGCCAAACCCTTGCTTGATGCACCCTCCTCTCAAGAGTACGCCCTCCTCTCAAGAAAATGCACCTACCTCCATAGAATATGCCTGCTCCTCTAGACTCATGTGCCCTCACTTCATAGGTATTCCTCCACAACACAAGAGTAAGCCAAGACCATGGGAGTGAGCCAACAGGTAATGTGTAGATCTCCTTCAACTAGAAATGTGCCCCTCCTCTCAAGGTTGTTCCCTCCTCTATAGAAAATGCGCCCTCCATCAAATGTGTGTGCCCTCTTCTAGAAATGTAGCCATGCCTCTATGGAAGGCTTCTCCAGGCTCCCTCAAGCAACCACAAGCTTCCTCCTCAAGCTCTCATATAAGTGCGCCCTTCTCTCCTTGAGAAATGTGTCCTCTCTTCCTCCTCTCCAAAACTCACAAGTGAAGAATAAATCTCAAAAAAACACTTTACCCTCCTTTAGCCTCCTTTGGCCAAGCCCTAAAAGATCAATGACCTAGATCCAATCTATCCAAGTCTAATCAATGGGTGAAATCTCATCCAAAAATATTACTAAGGAAACCCACTTTCCTTAGTTGCTTTATGTCTATTAATTCACCCACTTTGTGAATTAATTGTCACTTTATGACTTAAGTGACATATTTCACTTTTAACTTAAATCTCCTAAGTCAAAGTGAAATTAGAATCATAAAGTAAAGTACAAGGGTGATAGTCTCCCCCTTTGTGCTTAGAGACTCATAAGTACATGGGGATCACTTTCCAAGGTACCCAATTCTCAACACTCCCTCTTACCAAGGAAAGTGTTCATCACCACCAATCTCGTCCCTACAGTAGACATGGTTGCCTCCTGGCATATACTCGGTGAGTATGGTTGTACCCTAATCATTGAAAGTGGACTTTGTCACAGATCTTCTCAATTTGTGTGATATATAGATGGAACTGACTCTCCATCTATCCAAGATCACCTAGATCTCGACATCACATAGAAGATCTCCACCGTGGTCTCCCACCAAGGATTTCCACCTACTCTTGGAATCTCACCAAGAGTTACTCTCTTGTCATCTCACCAAGAGTCACCCCCTCTTGGTATCTCACCAAGAGTCATCAACTTGGCCTGTCGCCAAGTAACTTTCACCTAAAGTGGATCCAAAACCTGATCTGCCCGTCTCAGAAGCTAAGTGAGGCTCAAACCTCCGTGGTGCCCTGTTGCTCCTTTTCATCAACTTCTAATGCTGTGAAGTTGTAGCACCAAATCTTTGTCTGCTCGGCTGCTCTGAAACTGTAGCTATCATTGGTGGACCAGTAACCCACTCTGAAAATGTCCAGGGACACTGAGTCTGCTCTCCCTCTGAATCACTGCTATGATTCAGTCAGTCCTCATCAACTTTGTCTCCCCATCTAGTGTTGGATGGTGTAATATCAGACAAGGTATTCACAAATGCACACTCTCTCGCAAACTGATCATTGAACTCTATCTCCTATGTTATCGCTGCTGACACATCTTGCCACTTCTTCTTCTTTTTGGGACATTGTCCTGCATAGTGACCCATCTCTCCACAAGAAAATCATCTCATTGTGCTCATGTCTCTCTTCTGCCCACTGTTGTTTCTCTCTCCTTCCTCTGGTGGGGCCCCAAACTTGGGACCCTACTGACCTCCCCTACCAATCTTATTCTTTCCCTTTGACCAAAGAGCAAGGTCCTCAACACCCGACACTGACTGATGTTGATGTTTTTATTGTCTAGAAGCTTCGGATGTAAGCCTAATCTCCTCCTGGATGAAATCATCCCACATCCTCTCCCATGTAGGCATAACCTCCCTGGAAAAAATGTCGCGTATGAATGGACCCCAAGGTTTGGTGAAGCTATTCATATTTGTCCTCACTAAAGAGTTAGGGTTCACCACCTCTCCGATGGCTCCAAGCTCATCTCTGATCTGGGTGTATCTACCAAGGAATGAAGTAACTGACTCATCCTCGAGCATGCGAATGCTCCTTAGTCGATCATGAAGAACCAACTTTCAGTTCTCATTAGAGATCTCGTAAAACTTGCATAGAGATGCCCACATCTCATATGCATAAGTCTTCCCAGTCAAATGGGGAATAATATGCTCTCAAACCGCATCACAAATGGTCATATTTTCCTTATTGTTCCTCCTCCTAAAATATGCCAACAAGACTGGGGCAGTGACAGGAAGAACCAGAACAGGTGCCTCAACTATATCCCATAGTTTGATCTCCTCTAAGACAAAGATGATCCTCGCCTTCCAAGGAGACCAATTGCTAGCCCCAGCTAGCCTATCCTCCACATGCATCTGAGATACTGACATGTCTATCAAATTGCGCTCACTATAATGCTTCAAATGTAAAGGAACGCTACCTCACTCATGTCAACCCAGGTGTGAAAAGAGGCAAGAGTAACCCCAACCTCACTCCTATTCAGTAGGTGTGAAAAGAGGTCGTACACTACAACCTCACTCCTATCCATGCAGGTGTGAAAATAAGTTGTCCACAAGTGTCAAAAATCATCCCAACAAATATTCCCACAACTGTCCACAAACACTGTCAACTAGCTGTCCAAAATTTTCCCTGAGTTGTCCAATTGGCATTGAATGAGAGGTACCTTCAGATCTGAAGTTTACCCATTGTTTTGGACTGAAAACTTGTTGTCCAAAACAACTAGTAAATCTGATATCAAACATCACAAAAGTGCTCCAAAATCAACAAGTCTAAGCCACCTTTGGCTCTGATACCATGTAGATTTTTTGAGGTCCTATGAGGCTGCCACCTAAGGTCTGTCCTTGAACTTAGTGTGGATCTAAGTTTAAAATGTGTGGTTGTCTTCTCTTGTTGTTTTTAGGACAGAAAACAGTCACCAAACTTTATGCTCAATGTTTAATGGTTAAGTGCTCTTTTAAGGTTCCCTTGCAAGTGTTTTATTTACTCAATGTTAGCACATACATAATACATTAAAACACATAACACTACCTCTAGATATTTGAACTTTAAAATGCTGATCTACACTTCTAAGCATGCATAAATTTGACATAGGTATTTTTGGTCAACATGACCCTGGATAAAACCCCCCCGGGGAAAACCAGTTTAGAATATATGTATATAGAAGGCCTCAAAGAAAAATGTACAACATAGGAAACATAAACAAGTGAACCTGGTACAATAGTAACCACTCTCTAGTGCCTTGGAGTTTCTCAAAGACTTTTCCACAAGCCTTGTGAAGTAAGGTGCCCCTTGCCTTGGTGAGCCTTCTTCCTCTTGTGTGCCTTTGTCTTTATCCTGATCCTTTGCTTTGCCTTTGCTCTTTCTTGCTTCTAAACTTTCCTTGTAATTTTCCTTCCCTTTGAAGTAGTCTCCCTCTCAACAAAAAATCCTCCTCCAAGTGATGGTGCGCCCCTCCTCTCAAGTGCACCCCCCACACATGAAAAAACTCAAATAAGGAGTGAATCCTCCCTAGCCAATCACCCTCATCTCCTCATTAAGTGTGCCTCCTCTCTACTAGTGAGAACCCACAAAGAATAGGCCAAACCCTTGCTTGATGTGCCCTCCTCTCAAGAAAGCGCCCTCCTCTCAAGAAAATGTGCCTACCTCCATAGAATGCACCTCCTCCTCTAGACTCATGCGCCCCCACTCCATAGGGATTCCTCCATAGCACAAGAGTAAGACAAGACCATGGGAGTGAGCCAACAGGTAATGTGTAGAGCTCCTCCAACTAGAAATGCGCCCCTCCTCTCAAGGTTGCGCCCTCCTCTCTAGAAAATGTGTCCTCCATCAAATGTGTGCACCCTCCTCTAGAAATGTAGCCATGCCTCCACGTAAGGCTTCTCCAAGATCCCTCAAGCAATCAAAAGCTTCCTCCTCAAGCTCTCATACAAGTGTGCCCTCCTCTCCTTGAGAAATGCACCCTCTCTTCCTCCTCTCCAAAACTTGCAAGTGAAGATTAAATCTCAAAAATACACTTTACCCTCCTTTAGCCTCCTTTGGCCAAGCCCTAAAAAATCAATGGCCTAGATCCAATCTAGCCAAGTCTAATCAATGGGTGAGATTGCATCCAAACATCTCAATAAGGAAACCCAGTTTCCTTAGTTGATTTATGTTTATTAATTCACCCACTTTGTCAATTAATTTTCACTTTATGATTTAAGTGACATATTTCACTTTTGACTTAAATCTCCTAAGTCAAAGTGAAATTAGAATCATAAAGTAAAGTACAAGGGTAATAGTCTCCCCCTTTGTGCTTAGAGACTCATAAGCACATGGGGACCACTTTCCAAGGTACCCAAATCTCAACAAAATTTAGGCATAAGTATGGTTATTTCATAGACCACTAATCACGTTGTTAGAAATATTTAGGATTCTTTTTCTATGACGAGAAAAAATACTCATTTGAAATACCATAATGTTGCCGATTGTGTATTGTCAAAATTGATTGTAATCATTACCGCTTGAGGAGATGTCTCTTGCTCACATAGATATCCAAATATTTTAAAGTAAGTTTCAACACCCTTCAAAATTGTTCTATTAGAAGATAAATCCTCGATAATGCATGACAAATAGATTATTGGGCCTTCATTGGTAGGTTTCCTCATTCTAACATAAAGTATTGAAGCTATTAATGGACTAGTCTATAATTTTTTGCATGAAAACCCCAAGTCTTCATCCAATTGAAAGGATTTAGTAAAGTTGAGAAGGTTTCTAGGTATTTTGAATCATACAAAAATTATTTCTTGAGATGACATAGAAAAAACTCTGTGTGAAATTCAAGAAATATCACAAGGAGTTGAATTCTCAAAGATATTTTAAGAAATGTAAACTTTGTAATGTTGTAATTTGCATAGATTATAACACATTGCTAGAAATCTCACATAGAATTTGGTTAATATTATTAGACATATATACACACATTTTTTTGGTTTTTCATACTAACCAGGTGTAAGAATTCTCAACCATACTACCCCACACCATGTGTTTAGTTCATATCACACATTATGTAAGAATTCTTATTAGACATATATACACATTTTTTTTGTTTTTCATACTAACCAGGTGTAAGAATTCTCAACCATACTACCCCACACCATGTGTTTAGTTCATATCACACATTATGTATTAAGAGAATAATACAAAATTTATGACTTTCACAAATAATATTACTTAAATAATTTATTGCCTATTTTTTTTTGTTTGATAATTCTTCATATGCCTCAAATAAAACAATCATACATTGTATTATAATATAAAAGTAGATTCTTCATATGCCTCAAATAAAACAATCATACATTGTATTATAATATAAAAGTAGTAAAATAATCTTGTTGCCCCTTATAATGATGTGATATTACATCCCCTAACACTTGGATTATATAGACAGTAGTCATTCAAATCTCCAGATCCAACTCTTTCTCGCCGGATTTTGAGAAAAATTGAAAAAACATCCCCCAAAAAAGACCAAAACGTAGAACGTTTAGACTGCAACAATTATTTTACAAGTTTTCATTAAATGAAGTTAAATGATTATATGTATTTTTAATTAAAATTAAAACTAATATTTCAACTTTATTAATATATGACATATAAATTCCCCAAAAAGATTCAAATCTACATCTATACGAATTTAATTTTACGAGGAGGTTCTCGTAAGAGATTCAAATGTATCTTTTTAATGGTATTCATCATTTTATAAAGTCTAGAGTCTATGTAATATTCACCATTTCGAAAGTTTCAAATATAAGCTTTCTATACGACTTTAAAAGGGATTTTTTCATAGGCATAGTGGAGAAACTGAATTTGCAAAGAAAGATGTTGTAAAGTTACAACTTATGAACCTATGTGGTATTAGAGATCCAGTTTTCAACACTGAGCCTATATTGGCCAATTAACAAAGCGCAAAAAAATGAAATTGCACAATAAGCATGCAAATTGTTTGACAAAATGATGGAGTGGGAATGTCTACAATTCGTTTGTTGAAATTGTAGAAATGAAATTGGGGAAATTTCACAAGAATTTTGAGGGAATTTAGCCAGGGATCGGAAATCCCCAAAATTTAATTGCATACTGAACAAATTTGGGCCTAAAGACAATCGAATTGTAATTTTATAGTAAGTTACAATGGCGGAAATTGTAAAAAAATCCTTAATTCCTGAATAAATTTGAATGAGATTCATACCCAGGAATGTCGATTAGCAATGAACACAAGCAATTGGTTGCTGCAGTGGTTGAATTAGTATTTATTGGGGTGAAATTGGATGAATTGGGAAAAAGGCCCAATTTATGGAGTGTAATTCATGGTGATTTCGACGTGTATGAGTGGATATTTTGTGTAAAGGGATTTAAATGGTACTTATAGGACAAAATTTGGCCATGCAGAGCTTAATTGTAGAGCTATAATGGCAGAATAAGAAATAATTAAGAAGAATTGGGAAAAATCCCCAAATTATGCCGATAAATTTATGGAGATTCGAGGAGAAAGATGACAAATTTCGTATGTGGATGGTGAATTGTTATTCATAGGAACAAATTTGGTTATATGAAGCTAATACAGTGCTTCAATGGTGTCGAGAGGAAGAATTTTGAATTTGGGCGTTTTTGGAAATTTCAAAAAAATCGACAAAATTGGAAAATTTGGGAATTTGTTTTTCCATACCGTGATGTCAGCCTGACATGGAGGGTACGTGTCAACTGATCTGGAAGAATGGTGATATCTACCATCATGATATCTATCTCATCATGGAAAGTACATAGTGGCATGGTGGAATAGGTGGCATGTGTCTTGGCGCCATGGAGGCGACGCGTTCCTACCCGACAGAACCCCGAATCCTAGACACGCAACAACCCTACGTTAATTGCAGGGGGGGTCCGGGGTGGTTACATTAACCACAGGTTGGGGGTCACAATGCACTTGGAGATTACACATCACCACGGTATTAACCGTGGTTAGGTTTTGCGGCCCCTCCCCCCCTCGATTAATGGGTGACAGGTCGGGGGGGGCGCAATGCAACGTGGGTCGTTGGTTGTCGCTAACACTAACTACACCATAACCGATATATAATTTCGATGAGAAACTTCACGCAAAGAGGTAAATGGGTGCAGGATGGAAACTAGATGGTGGGACCCGAAAAGAAAGGTAAGTGCACCAAGAAATAAAGGAAAGGGAAGGAGTAAGTTGAAATAAGAAGAAGGTAGAGGCCAATCGGGAATAATTGGGTGGCCAGGGAGTTGACATGGCGCCAACTTATGGTGCTAGGTGGAATTGGAATGCTACACTAGCATTCCAGTCTGCACTAGTTATCCATAATTTATAGAAAATAGTGTATTATGCCCAGAAAATGGGTGATTTACCAAGTGTTAGACTTGAAGGCCATTTTCAGAGGCCTAAACAACATTTTTGGGAAATCAAAATCATACAAAACTATGTGTCCTTCCAAGATATATAGTTTTTGTATCTAAAATAATAGAGCTCGAAGATAAGTTTCTAATGATTTAAACGATTCATCAAATGGACTTAGTATGAAAAAGTTACAGGTCAAACCATGCAGGGTAAATTTGAGACCCAATTAACTTCCAAGGACCATAAATTCATGCTCTTGAATTAGATTGGGGCACAGGAGAAGTATAAGGAAATATATTCATCCATATAATACAACCATGGAGTCAAAACATAAATATGGGGACATAAAAATGCACAAGAGGACATAGAAGATACATGTAGCTTTCTGAGCTAAAAAGGTAGATTGGCCTTAAACTTCAGTCGGCTATATCTAGCATCTTGTAGCTTAGGTAAAGTTGAAACTTGGTCAGAATGACCAAAATAAGATCATTAAGGAACCCAATTAAGTTCTTGTTAAATTTCCTAAGGATCAAGTGCAAGGGTGCATAAGCACATTTAAGAAAAATTTGCACCTGGTTGAAGGAATTTTTGGGTAATAATCAAATGACTATAACTTTCTGCTCATAATCCAAAATTGAGAAAAAGAGAAGTCATTGGAAAGGTATTAGATGGGAGAATCTAGTTAGGTACCCATAACTGTGATTTGAGTAGCATAATCTTCCAGGAAGTCGGAGAAAATATTTCTGATGACCGTAAAGGGGAAAAATTGTGCATATATTACTATATTTGTATATTGTGGTTGTATGCTTGCTTTAACTAGAATTTTTAGAATTGTTATCTTATATCGTAAATGTGTTAAAAGAAAAGTTTAAGGTTGACGATAAAACATAGAAAATGTTACTTAAAAATGTGGTATCTACATGTATGAGGAACAAGGCAGGGTCGATTCTTCAAGATGTGGAATGATTGCTTGAGCATCAGCCTAAGCAATGGGAAGTGTATCTACCACTGGTATCTTTTTCCTACACTAATGGTTATCATGAATGATTGAAAATGAGCTCATTTGATGTTTTGTATGGAAAGAAGTTTACAGTTCCAATCATTTGGGATAGTCTAGTGGATAGAATCACACTTGACCTTAAGCTTGGGATTATGACCATAGATGAGTATGAAAGGAGATTCTTAGAACTGCTGAAATATGTTTCTTTCATAAAGGATGAACAAGTTAAGATTTATAGGTACCTGAGTAGGATACCATCATTTATCAGTGATAAGATACAGTATGATGATCCCAAGACATAGGAGGAAACAATAAGAAGGGATAAGTTCATTTACTATTAGCATAGAGGAAGACGAACTTTCCAAAATGCTTGGGAAGATAAGAAGAAAAGAAATATGGAACAAAGGAAGAAGGGAACCAAGCCACCATTCTTTAGAAATAACTCCCATGGACAACCAGTTCCTAAGGATCCTATAATAATTGAGACAATGGTGAAAAGACTAAGGTATCCACCTATTCAATGTTGGGTTTGTGGGGGAGACCACGTGTACAGGGATTGTCCTCATAGAGATGAAAAAGTAAGGATTGTTCATAATATATAGCAGGTTGATATAGTGGAAGACATGGGAAGAAATGTACCAAGGATATATGCATCTCTGGACAACAATAAAGTTGACTTCTAGTCTCATATGATTGAATTGGAAGGTAAGATCAACAACCAACCCATTGTTATTTTAATTGATTCAGGAGCCAATCATAGTTATATAGATCCTAAGATGGTGGAAATATTTCAATTTCCAAGAAGCAAGATTGGAAAACCTTGGTTGGTGCAGCTAGCTACAAGAGCTAAGAAGAAATTTAATGAGATGGTTAAGCCATGCCCAATGGACATGAATGTGGTGAACACAAAATATGATTTGAATATCATACCATTGGGATCATATGATTTCGTAAATGGTATGGATTGGTAGGAAAAGAATCATGTTATTCTAGATTGTTATAATAAGGCATTTACCTTCTTTGATGATGAAGGGAACTTGAGAATAGTTTAGGGAATTCCCAGGGAAGTAACCATCAGAGAAGTTCCAACCTTGCATTTGAAGAAACGATTCAAGAAAGGGTGTCAAATATTTGCAACACATATGGAAGAAACAACTAAGAATAAGGTGTCAAATGTTGAAGACTATGCAGTACTAAGAGAATTTTACGATGTATTTAAATAAATACCAGGGTTTCCAATGAAAGTAGATATTTATTTCTCTATAAATATGATGCTTGGAGCAACCCTAGTATCCAAGACTCTTTATAGGATGAGTACACCACAATTAATGGAATTGCAAATGAAACTTGAGGAGATTTTTAAGAAGGGGTATATACACCCAAGTGTGTCACCTTGGGGTGCCCCAGTGTTGTTTTTGAAAAGGAAGGATGGAACCTTGAGGCTTTTCATTAACTGCGGGACGTTGAACAAGGTAACTGTGAAGAACGAGTATCATTTTCCTAGGATAGATGATCTTTTTTATCAGCTGAAAGACTATAAGATATTATCCAAGATTGACCTTAGTTCAGAATATCATCAAGTGAGAATTAAATAAGAAACAATCATTAAGACTTCCTTCAGAACAAGGTATGGCCATTATGAGTTCACAGTGGTGCCATTTGGGTTGTCAAATGCACCAGTTGTCTTCATGTGCTTAATGAATGGTATTTTCATGGATTAATTGGATAAGTTTGGCATTGTCTTCTTAGATGACATCCTTATATATTATAAGTATGAAGAAGAACATGAGAAACACTTGAGGATGGTGTTACAGGTATTGAGGGAACATTAGTTGTATGCCAAATTGAGAAAGTGTTCATTCTACTAGAAGTAAATTTATTATTTGGGCCATATCATTTCAGATGAATGGATAAAAGTGGATATAGAAAAGATAAGGGACATTGAAGGGGGGCCAACACCAAGGAATGTCTCTAATGTGAGATCATTCATGGGGCTTGCAGGTTACTATAGAAGATTTATTGAGGGATTCTCAAATATTTCACACCCAATCACTTCCTTGCAAAAGAAGTGTGTGAAGTTTGAGTGGACATCATATTGCAAAAGAAGTTTCCAACACTTGAAATATTTGTCGACCGGTGCACCAATTTTGAGAATTGTTGATCCTAATGAAGATTTTATAGTATGCATTGATGCATGTAAAGAGGGGCTTGGTGGATTATGTCACTAAGTAAGTATGCAGTCATGCAACACTTATCCATTTTCTAATAAATAACAAAATTTGCATTCATTGACCTTTTATACAAAGGTCCATCCAATCAAATATTCACACATATTGAGTTGTCCATAATCTCTTGGCTAATATAGTTATATTTACAAACTGGTGGAAACGGGGTGTTACAATTCCCTCCCCCTTAAAGGAACATTGTCCTCAATGTTCTATCTGTCAACATGCTTTGTATATACAGAAGTGAAAAAAAATGGATATTCTTGTCTCATGGAATCCTCCATTTCCCACATAGCCTCATCTGGGCCAAAGTGTTTCCACTGCACCTTGACCTGTGCAATGGTTCGGTTCCTGAGTGGGGTTTCCTTCCTGTCTGGTATGCATTGAGGTTCAGGCATGAATTATCCCTTCTGCTTCACCTGGATCAAAGACCAGTCAATTATATGATTAGAATCATGTACATACTTATTCAATAATGAAACATGGAAAACATTGTGTTCCTTTACTGTGGGAGGGAGTGCTAGCCTATAGGCTACAGGTCCCACTCTATCTAAGATTTCAAAGGGTCCACAATACCAAGCTGCCAGCTTGGCACAAGCTCTCATTCTCAGGGAACTCTTCCTGGGCCTAACTCTGAAATAGACATGGTCTCCTGTCTTGAACCCTCTGGGAGTTCTCTTTCTATCAGCGTAACTCTTCTGTCTATCCTGAGAAATTTTTAGATGTTTCTTTATCTGAATCACTTGTTGTTCTATTTCTTTCAGCATGTCAGGTCTGATTGTAATTATATCCACTGGATTACTCCAGCTGATTGGAGTCTTGCATTGTCTACCATAGAGGGCTTCGAAAGGGATCATCTTCAGTGACTCTTGATAACCATTGTTGTAGGAAAATTCTACCAATGGTAGGTAGTCTTCCTGCTTCTTAGGTTGATGCATTACATGCATCCTTAACATGTCTTATAATATTTGGTTTACTCTTTCTATATGTCCATTAGTTTGAGGGTGATAGGCTGTGCTAAACAACAATTTAGTCTCAAAACCAACCATCAAGGATTTCCAAAAGCTTGAAGTGAATTTTGTATCTCTGTCAGATACAATCTCCCTAGGCATGTCGTGAAGTCTGAATATCTAATTCAAGAAGATATTGGCAATATATATTTCTTTTCAAGTCGATTTGACATGAATGAAGTGAGCAGACTTGCTCAATTTTTCCACCACTGCCATGATGGAATCATTCTGCTTGGCTAATTTTGGTAATCCAGTGATGAAATCCATGGAGATGGTTTCCCATTTCCATTCTATAATTGGTAGAGATTGTAACAACCCTGTTGGGTGCCAGTGTTCTGCCTTAACTTGTTGGCATTCTATACATTTAGCTAAGTATTCATTTATGTCCTTTTTCAACCCAGGCCAATAGAATTGTTTCCTAGTGGTCATGATCATCTTTTGATATCCTGGGTGACCATTATATGGTCTCTTGTGAAGTTCGTCCATTATGAACCTCTTAAAGTCGTCACAACTTGGGACATACAATCTATTTTTGTAAGTCAGCAGACCTTCATCCAACATCTAATAGCCTTCATACTTTAGCCATGTGGGCTATTGCTTTAGGTATGATGTCATGGTTTTGAAGAATACATATGTTTCTTATGCATTCCTGACTCTTTCCCTGACATTCGTTTCACAGGTGCTTACCGCTACCAGGTGAATTGTTTTCACACTTCTGCTAAGGGCATCGACCACCCTATTTTCATTTCATTTGATGTGCTTGATTTTGAAATCAAACTCACTAAGGAGATCCATCCACCTAGCTTGCCTGGCATTTATTTTTGGTTGATCAAACAGGTGTCTCAACCCACAATGGTCTATCATAAGTACAAATATCCTACCCATGAGGTAATTCCTCCAAATTTTTAAAGCATGCACTATGGAAGCTAACTCTAGATCATGGGTAACATAATTGATCTCATGCTCATTCAATTTTTTGGATTCCTAGAAAATTACACACCCTTCTTGCATAAGGACTCCTTCAAGTCCTTCCTTGCAGGAATATGTGCACACAAGGAAGTCATTATCAGGGTCTGCAATCTTTAGTACGAGTCCATGGGTTAGAAGGTATTTTAGCGTCTGAAATATTTCTTCACATTCTGATGTCCAAATGAATTTAACCCCCTTTTTCTTAAGGGCAGTGACTGGACAACCTGTTGGACATATTGTCATTGATGTCAACAGTCGATGTCATTATGATATGATGAATTGTCATTGTTGAGTTATCATAGATGAAATTTTCATTGATGTCAATAGTATAAAAGTTAGCATAGAATGTCAAACAGTATGCAAAGATAAAAGATTAGAAGGAAAAGTGCACAGTTAGCAGAGAATGCCAAACAGTATGTACATATCAAAGCTCGGAAGGAAAAGCGCATTGAAAGTATGCAAAGAATGAAAATGTCAGATAAAATGAAGAGATTAAAGCTCAGAAGGAAAATCACATTGCATAAACACAATCAGATCAAGTTGTGACCGTTGGATTCGCAAGAGACAGATCAAGGGAAGGGATTGATTGCGGAGCGTGAAGGGAGAATTAAACTACATGTTATTCCCAATCCCGCAATCAGTCTAGACCGTCAGATTACAAGAGAAGGATCATTGGAGGACTACTCAACGATCAAATCAAATTAGGACCGTTGATACACAAGCACCAGATCAACGGTAAGGATAGATTGCGAAGAATGAAAGGATAATTAAACAACGTGTTATTTCCAATCCCGCAATTAGTCAGGACCGTCAGATCTTATAGATTCAAAGATCGACAACTATGGTTGATCCACCAACAATCACACAACTTCAATTGTGGAGTTTGGGCGACAGGATAAACCACGCGCAAGTTATGGTTTTGGAATCCACATCGATCATCGATGGTCACCCGTCAATAGATCTACGGTTGGCATCAGTTCCACTACCAACGATAAGTTTTCATTGCGGAACTCGATGATAGTTTTAAACATCGTTCTAGTTGAGGACCCCACAATCATCCTTGATCGTTGATCTGCTTCGAGACCATTCTTGACCGATGGATCAAGTTGAGTGGAAGGATAGGATAAGCAAGGCAAAAGAAGTAGAACTGAGATCTCGAATACCCAAATTCCTTATAGTCGTTGGATCACTTTAAGTGGAAGGATGGGATAAGCAAGGAAAACAAACTGAGATCTTGAATACCTGAATTCCCGATAGCTGTTGGATCACTTTAAAGTGGAAGGATAGGATAAGAAAAGAAGAAGAGTCGTTGGATTTAAACCAATGCAAAAAATCATCGCATACAAATCGAGTCGTCGATCTCAGATCATGATCAACGAACAACATTCATTTTGGGTTAAAATTTGTGAGGAGGTTACACTTCGAGGAATCTCACTTTGAGAGAACTGGGAAGTGGAGAAATCAAATTACCTGAAGTCTTGAAGGTTGAAATTATGAACTCACTCTCTGTCGTTGATCTAAGATACATTTTGGGAAGTATCATGACCATTAGATCAAGGAGAATAATATGTGCCACATCGGGAGATCTACTTCAACAGACCACGTCAGCAAGGACACAGTCAGATAATGACAAGTGTCAAGATGAAATCAACATTTCAGGTACGTGTAAATCACGAATCTGAGTGACACGTGGAAGCCACTTGGCATGTGCCACGTAATCAAGTTACGTCACTCCGGGAGTTTTACTTCGTGAGTTTCACTACCAGCAAATGTATGAAGTCCCAAAGTTCCAAAGTAAATGAGAGTCATTCATCTCAACTCTTGATTAAGTCGCAACTCTTGATTAAGTCGTAATCGTCGATTTGTTCAAAACCTATGGACAAGCCAGGATCGTCCGACTAATGGAAGAACGAATAATGATCGTCTGATCTACTAAAGAGAAATATGATTTGGAAGATTTGAAAGATTACAGAGGATGGAAGTCATGAAGGATAAAGTCCCGAAATAATGACATTCGTCCATCTCATCATGTGATTAAAACGTGATCGTTGATCTTGACAAGTGATCAAGCACTTATTTATCCTAGCGCCTCATCACAACCTACGATCATATGGAATAGATAAATAAGGGTAAAATGAGGCAACGCTTAAATTGATAAGCCCATGGTTCTACGCATATGATCTTATGAAAATGGTTTGAAGGAAGCACCTCATACAGATTTAATTCGACAGAGAGTTAACAATAGAACAATACAAAGAACCGATAAGAGATCAAATATGATATGTTGGTGAACAAAGAATGCAGTGGAAGCATGAGAACGATAATATGAGTTGATCCATGTCTGTGATCAACTCATGAAGACAAAAGAACTGACACACAATCATGATTAAAAGAGTGTTAATTCATGAGCATTATGAATAAATAATAAAAAGGAAAATTGATATTATTTAAAGATTACTATTATCATTTAAATGAAAAGGTACAATGGTTCAAAATCAAAAGATGCAATGATTCAAATTCACACCAGTTGGAAGACTATATAAACAAGAAATAATGGTGAGAAGAAAGTGTAGTTGAATTTGTTGAATTATATATATTTATATATAATGGATTGAATGAAGGTTCATTCTATCAGGTTGTTTCCTGTTTACAAGCTGGTTCTTGTATGAGGATTGGATTCCTCACATCTCAGTTGGATCTAAGATCAAAAAGTTGGGACTTGTTATGAGGGTTGGATTCCTCATTTCTCAGTTGGATCTGAGAACTACAAGTTGGGTTTTGTAATAGAGAGATGGGTCTCTCATAATTGTTTGAAGATGATATTCAAAGATTGATCTTATGTATTCATCCAAGTTAAAATAAATAAATAAATTATTTATTCTT
>JZKD02S0009241.1:50499-61714 GCA_000966675.3 Picea glauca | reverse complement strand
ATGAATCTCCCTTATTTGATGGAACAAATTATTTATCATGGAGGGAAAATATGAAAACATATCTGAAGTCAAGAGGATCTAGAGTTTGGGATCCGATAGTAAGTAAGCCTTGGCACTTAACTACTTCAAAGAGAAAAACCAAAACTGCAAAGGAAGCAAGTAGAAACAATTCAGTAGCCTTAAAAGCAATCCAAGATGGATTGACAGACCAAGTCAAAGAAAATATGAAACACTACAAATCTGCTAAAGAATTATGGCTCCAACTAGAAAATTGTTATCAGAATGAAACACAAGAAGAAGAGAAATCCAATCAAAGTGAGGAACAAGACTTAGATACAGAGGATTCCTGTCAGAATAAAGAACAAAACTCAGAAGAAGAGAATTATTATCAAGATAAGGAACAAAATAAAAAAGGGGAAAATTGTAATCAAATTGAAGAACATAATATAGAGAAAAAGATTTCTAATCAGAATGAAATACATGATTTGATGCAAATCTCATTCAATAGTGAGGAAGACAACCTCATCAAGGAATTGAGGCATACCTCGGTAATCACTAAAGAAAATTTATATAATATTAAAATTGATGTTGAAGTTACTAATCTAACAGAAGAGATGGAAGAATTAAAGACACATGACAGTAAAAAAAAATAAGCACTAAAAGAATCAGAAGAATTAGTTAACAATCTAAACACTCAACTTGAATAAATTAAAGAAAGTGAAGAAGACCTAAAGATCCATTTAACAAGGAAAGAAAATTCTTACCACATGTTGTAATTGGAAATCATCAATTTCAAAAAGATAAATGAAAGTACTAATGCAGATCTAATGACTCAAATTGAAGAAGATAAGAAAAAGGAAGAAGCCCAGAAGATCCAAATAACTAAATAGGAAGAATCATGCCAAATGTTTGAATTAGAATACATCAACCTCAAAAGGATTCAGCTAGAATACGAGGAAGAAATCAAAATATTGAAAACTAAAGTTTTTTATCTAACAAAAGATATGGAAGAATTGAAGACATATGAGAAAACTATTAAATGCAAAGAAGTCTTGGATGAGACAGAAGAAATAGTTATCCATCTAAAGACTCATCTTGAACATGCTAAAGAAGTGGAAGAAGCCCTGAAGATTCAGTTGACTAAAAAGGAAGAATTATGTCAAATATTGAAGTTAGAAATAGTCAATATCAAAGAGATAAATGAAAAGACAAATAAGATTGTCAATTTCCAGAATAGCTCAGGTATCCTATATAAGATTTGGAAGAGCCAAAGATCATTTGTTGACAAAATTGGTCTTGGATACAATAAGAAATAAAATCAGATGACATATCTCTCAAGCCAAAATTAAATAAAAAATGGAAACACCTTCAATGGCTATTGCTTTTCTTGTCATAGTTTTGGCCATAAAGCAATGGACTGCAAGAAACTAGAGGAAGGATATACAAGAAAATCCAAAAACTCAATTAGATGTTGGAGATGTAATTTTGTTGGGCACACAGCAAAATTTTGTCATACAATGAGATGTTACAACTGTGATAGGTTTGGGCACAAATCCCAAAACTATAAGACTACAAAAAGTTAATATTTTATTAAGTCATTCAAGTTAGTGACAAAACCCAATAAAAGTTGGAAGAAGAAAGGAGATGACAAATCTCGAAAAACACTATTAGAAAGAGAAGATCCAAAAAGTAGAATATCTCACAGAAAGATATGGAGAAGAAAATATGAAGGAGAAAGCAAGAAAGATGTTATTACACCTGAAAATGAAGAAATTAATAATAAGAAAATTATGGTTGAAGGTCTGAATAAAGAATGTGAAATTCAATATGAAATAAATCAAGCTCAAGAAAAGGAAGTACCTATAAAGGAATATGGGACAATTTCAAATTCTGATGATGTCATAAGTTGTTATCAAAATAAATAAAATACAAAAAGAAGTTTAAATTGGTTTTTACAAAATCAAAGGATTATGCCAAAGAGATTTTAAATTAACATATGGAAAATCTTGACTATCTATAGATTAGTGGTCAAAAGAAAAATCATTGGCAGGGTTAGTTGTAGAATACAAGAAAAAGAAGAAATAAAGGTAGCAGAGAATTTCAAGGAGTATCATTCAACAAATATCAATTGATAACAAAATTGGTATTTAAATCAATTGGTATAATTCCTCAATTGATATTCATGTGAAATATCAAAGAAGAATAAGAAGCAGATCAAAAAGATCAGTAAGATTCATACTCTTGTTCTATTTGACAAAGAAAAGTCAGTAAAAACTCAGGAGGAGTCTTTTGGTTATTAAATAAGAAAGTAATTAGATTAAGTTTTGAAAGACTCGATAACTACAAATGGGTATCACTACAAAATTGGTATCAAGAAGACTACTTATTTGAACACAAAAATCTCAATCAACTGAGATAAGTAGTTAGTAAATTAACAAGGGAAGAGACCTTGTTAGAAAGAGCTACCCTTTCAAAAACAAAGGGGGAGAGTACTTAGAGGAAGAGAGAGCATATTGACAGGGGGAGTCATTCAATTATGGTAGGTAGAGAATGATTGCAGGAGGAGCTACCCAAGTTCATATCCTGGTCAACAACATGCAGACAGACAAATGTTGATCATAAGGGGAGAAACCCTTTGCCATTGATGTCAAAGGGGGAGAGTAACTTCATAGGATGAAAACATCATCACAGGGGAAGTTTGTGTATGAAGTTAATGTGTTTCCCTCAATGACAAAGGGGAGGATTGTTGGACATATTGTCATTGATATGTTGTCATTGATGTCAACAGTGGATGTCATTATGATATTATGAATTGTCATTGTTGAGTTATCATAGATGAAATTTTCATTGATGTCAATAGTATAACAGTTAGTAGAGAATGTCAAACAGTATGCAGATATCAAATATCAGAAGGAAAAGTGCATAGTTAGCAGAGAATGTCGAACAGTATGCAGAGATCAAATCTCAGAAGGAAAAGCGCATTAAAAGTATGCAAAGAATGAAAATGTCAAATAGCATGCAGAGATTAAAGCTCAAAAGGAAAAGTGCATTGCAGAAACACAATCAGATCAAGTCGTGACCGTTGGATTCACAAGTGATAGATCAAGGGCATGGATTGATAGCGGAGCGTGAAGGGAGAATTAAAGTACATGTTATTACAAATCCCGCAATCAATCTAGACCGTCAGATTGCAAGAGAAGGATCCTTGGAGGACTAGTCAACGATCAGATCAAATCAGGATCATTGATACGCAAGCACCAGATCAATGACAAGGATGGATTGTGGATAATGGAAGGAGAATTAAACAACGTGTTATTTCCAATCCCGTAATTATTCAGGACTGTCATATCTTATAGATTCAAATATCGACGACTCGGGTTGATCCACCAACAATCACACAACTTCAATTGTGGAGTTTGGGAGATAGGCTAAACCATGCGCAAGTTATGGTTATGGAATCCACATCGACCGTCGATGGTCACCCATCAATAGATCTATGGTTGGCATCAGTTCCACTACCAATGAGCAGTTTCCATTGCAGAACTCGAAGATAGTTTTAAACATTGTTCTAGTTGAGGACCCTACAATCATCCTTGATCGTTGATCTGCTTCGATACCATTCTCGACCGATGGATCAAGTTAAGTGGAAGGATAGAATAAGAAAAGGAAAAAGAAATGAGATCTGGAATACCCAAATTCTCGATAGTCGTTGAATCACTTTAAGTGGAAGGATATGATAAGTAAGGAAAAACAACTGAGATCTCGAATACCTGAATTCTCGATAGTCATTGGATCACTTTAAAGTGGAAGGATAGGATAAGTAAATAATAAGAGTCGTTGGATTTAAACCAAGGAAAAACAGCATCACAGACATATCGATTTGTCGATCTAAGATCATGATCAACGAACAACATTCATTTCAGGTTAAAAGTTGTGAGGCTACACTTCGGGGAATCTCACTTCGGGAGAACTGGGAAGTGGAGAAATCGAATTACCCGAAGTTTCGAAGGCTGAAATTCCGAAGTCACTCTTAGTCGTCGATCTAAGATACATTTATGGAAGTATCATGACCGTTATATCAAGGAGAATAATATGTGCCACATCGGGAGATCTACGTCAGTAAGGAAACAGTTAGATAATTAAAAATGTCAGGATGAAATCAACATTTCAGGCACGTGTAAATCATGAATTTGAGTGACACATGGCATCCACTCGGCCCATGCCATGTCATCAAGTTATGTCACTCCAGGATTTTTACTTCGGGAGTTTCACTACCAGCAAATGCCTGAAGTCTTGAAGGTCTAAAGTAAATGACATTCGTTCAACTCAACTCTTGATTAAGTCGTAATTGTCTATTTGTTCAAAACCTCTGGACAAGCCAAGATTGTCTGACTAACGGAAGAATGAATAATGATCATCCAATATACTATGGAAAAATCTGCTTCGGAAGATTTGAAAGATTACAGAGGCTGGAAGTCATGAAGGATGAAGTCCCAAGTAACGAAAGTCGTCCATCTCATCATGTGATTAAAACGTGACCGTTGATCTTGACAAGTGATCAAGCACTTATTTAGCCTAATGCTTGGTCACCACCTGTGATCGTATGGAATAGAAAAATAAGGGTAAAATGAGGCAGTTCTTAAATTGATAAGACCGTGGTTCTACGCATGTGATCATATGAAAATGGTTTGAAGGAAGTGCCTCATACAGATTTAATTCGACAAAGAGTTAACACTAGAAAAATACATAGAATCGATAAGAGATCAAATATGATATGTTGGTGAACAGAGAATGAAACAGAAGCATGAGAACGATATGATGAGTTGATCCATGTATGTGATCAACTCATGAAGACAAAATAACTGACACACAGTCATGATTACAAGAGAGTTAATTTATGAGCATTATGAATAAAGAATAAAAAGGAAAAATGATATTATTTAAAGATTAATATTATCATTTAAATGAAAAGGTAGAATGGTTCAAAATAAAAAGATGCAATGATTCAAATTCACACCAGTTGGAAGACTATATAAACAAGAAAGAATACAAGAAGAAGAAGAAATAAAGGTAGCAGAGAAGTTCAAGGAGTATCATTCAACAAAGATCAATTGATAACAAAATTGGTATTTAAATCAATTGGTATAATTCCTCAATTGATATTCATGTGAAATATCAAAGAAGAATAAGAAGCAGATCAAAAACATCAGTAAGATTCATACTCTTGTTCTATTTGACAAAGGAAAGTCAGTAAAAACTCAGGAGGAGTCTTTTGGTTATTAAATAAGAAAGTAATTAGATTAAGTTTTGAAAGACTCGGTAACTACAAATGGGTATCACTACAAAATTGGTATCAAGAAGACTACTTATTTGAACACAAAAATATATATCAACTGAGATAAGCAGTTAGTAAATTAACAGGGGAAGAGACCTTGTTAGAAAGAGCTACCCTTTCAAAAGCAAAGGGGGAGAGTACTTAGAGGAAGAGAGAGAATATTGACAGGGGGAGTCATTCAATTATGGTAGGTAGAGAATGATTGCAGGGGGAGCTACCCAAGTTCATATCCTGGTCAACAACATGCAGACAGACAAATGTTGATCATAAGGGGAGAAACCCTTTTCCATTGATGTCAAAGGGGGAGAGTAACTTCATAGGATGAAAACATCATCACAGGGGAAGTTTGTGTATGAAGTTAATGTGTTGCCCTCAATGAAAAAGGGGAGGATTGTTGGACATATTGTCATTGATATGTTGTCATTGATGTCAACAGTGGATGTCATTATGATATTATGAATTGCCATTGTTGATTTATCATAGATGAAATTGTCATTGATGTCAACAGTATAACAGTTAGTAGAGAATGTCAAACAGTATGCAGAGATCAAATATCAGAAGGAAAAGTGCACAGTTAGCAGAGAATGTCGAACAGTATGCAAAGATCAAATCTCAGAAGGAAAAGTGCATTAAAAGTATGCAAAGAATGAAAATTTCAAATAGCATGCAGAGATTAAAGCTCAGAAGGAAAAGTGCATTGCAGAAACACGATCAGATCAAGTTGTGACCGTTGGATTCACAAGTGATAGATCAAGGGCATGGATTGATTGTGGAGCGTGAAGGGAGAATTAAAGTACATGTTATTACAAATCCCGCAATCAGTCTAGACCGTCAGATTGCAAGAGAAGGATCCTTGGAGGACTAGTCAACGATCAGATCAAATCAGGATCGTTGATACGCAAGCAGTAGATCAACGACAAGGATAGATTGTGGAGAATGGAAGGAGAATTAAACAATGTGTTATTTCTGATCCTGCAATTATTCAGGACTGTCATATCTTATAGATTCAAAGATCGACGACTCTGGTTGATCCACCAACAATCACACAACTTCAATTGTGGAGTTTGGGAGATAGGCTAAACCATGCGCAAGTTATGGTTCTGGAATCCACATCGACCGTCTATGGTCACCCATCAATAGATCTATGGTTGGCATCAGTTCCACTACCAATGAGTAGTTTCCATTGCAGAACTCGGCGATAGTTTTAAACATTGTTCGAGTTGAGGACCCTACAATCATCCTTGATCGTTGATCTACTTCGAGACCATTCTCGACCGATGGATCAAGTTAAGTGGAAGGATAGAATAATAAAAGGCAAAAGAAATGAGATCTGGAATACCCAAATTCTCGATAGTCGTTGAATCACTTTAAGTGGAAGGATATGATAAGTAAGGAAAAACAATTGAGATCTCGAATACCCAAATTCTCGATAGTCGTTGGATCACTTTAAAGTGGAAGGATAGGATAAGTAAAGAAGAAGAGTCATTGGATTTAAACCAAGGAAAAACAACATCGCAGACATATTGAGTTGTCGATCTAAGATCATGATCAACGAACAACATTCATTTCGGGTTAAAAGTTGTGAGGAGGCTACACTTCGGGGAATCTCACTTCGGGAGAACTAGGAAGTGGAGAAATCGAATTACCCGAAGTTTCGAAGGCCGAAATTCTGAAGTCACTCTTAGTCGTCGATCTAAGATACATTTATGGAAGTATCCTGACCGTTATATCAAGGAGAATAATATGTGCCACATCGGGAGATCTACGTCGGTAAGGAAACAGTTAGATAATTACAAATGTCAGGATGAAATCAGCATTTCAGGCACGTGTAAATCACGAATTTGAGCGACACATGGCATCCACTCGGCCCATGCCAAGTCATCAAGTTATGTCACTCCAGGATTTTTACTTCGGGAGTTTCACTACCAGCAAATGCCTGAAGTCTTGAAGTTATAAAGTAAATGAGATATGTTCATCTCAACTCTTGATTAAGTCGTAATTGTCTATTTGTTCAAAACCTCTGGACAAGCCAGGATTGTCTGACTAACGGAAGAATGAATAATGATCGTCCAATATACTATGGAAAAATTTGCTTCGGAAGATTTGAAAGATTAAAGAGGCTGGAAGTCGTGAAGGATGAAGTCCCAAAGTAACGAAAGTCGTCCATCTCATCATGTGATTAAAACGTGACCGTTGATCTTGACAAGTGATCAAGCACTTATTTATCCTAACGCTTGGTCACCACCTGCGATCGTATGGAATAGAAAAATAAGGGTAAAATGAGGCAGTTCTTAAATTGATAAGCCCATGGTTCTATGCATGTGATCATATGAAAATGGTTTGAAGGAAGTGCCTCATACAGATTTAATTCGACAAAGAGTTAACACTAGAAAAATTTATAGAATCGATAAGAGATCAAATATGATATGTTGGTGAACAGAGAATGAAACAGAAGCATGAGAACGATATGATGAGTTGATCCATGTATGTGATCAACTCATGAAGACAAAATAACTGACACACAGTCATGATTAAAAGAGAGTTAATTCATGAGCATTATGAATAAAGAATAAAAAGGAAAAATGATATTATTTAAAGATTAATATTATCATTTAAATGAAAAGGTACAATGGTTCAAAATCAAAAGATGGAATGATTCAAATTCACACCAGTTGGAAGACTATATAAACAAGAAAGAATGGTGATAAGAAAGTGTAGTTGAATTTGTTGAAGTGTATCTATTTATATATAATGGATTGAATGAAGGTTCATTCTATCAGGTTGGTGCTTGTTTACAAGATGGGTCTTGTATGAGGATTGGATTCCTCACATATCAGTTGGATCTGAGATCAACAAGCTAGGAATTGTTATGAGGGTTGGATTCCTCATTTCTCAGTTGGATCTGAGAACTACAAGTTGGGTCTTGTAATAGAGAGTTGGGTATCTCATAATTGTTTGAAGATGATATTCAAAGATTGATTTTATGTATTCATCCAAGTTAAAATAAATAAATAAAGTATTTATTATTTTATATATATTGATTGAGAAAATGAAATAAATATTTGTTGTTAAGTTAATTTGTGAAAAGTGGAAAATTGTCCAAAGTTTTGTGACATTGATTCACCCCCCCCCCTCTCTGTGTCAAGTATCATTTTCAACACAACCAATCTTGGAAAATCCTTTTATGAAGATTCTATAATATCCTTCTAAGCCCATAAAGGATATGATATTAGATACATCCTTTGGGGTAGGCCATTCCATAATATATCTGGTCTTGTCAGAGTCTACTGCCACTCCTTCTTTAGAAATGACATGGCCTAAGTAATGGACTTTCTTCTGCAAAAAATCACACTTGCTAAACTTAGCGTAGAGTTGATGCTCTCTCAGTACTTGAAGCACAAGTCTAATATGTTCTTCATGCTCCTCTCTATTCTTGGAGTAGATTAGGATATCATCAATGAAAACCAATACAAATTTGTCTAGGAATTTGTTGAGTACATTATTCATCAAGCACATAAAAGTGGCAGGGGCATTGGTTAATCCAAATGGCACTACCACAAATTCATAGTGACCATACCTTGTCCCGAAGGTTGTTTTGTGGACGTCTTCATCCTAAATTCGGAATTGATGGTATCCAAAACTCAAGTCAATATTTTAGAAAATGGAAGCACCCCCTAATTATTCGAGCAAGTCATCGATTCTTGGTAAGGGGTACTTGTTCTTTATGGTTTCCTTATTGAATTATATATAGTATATGCACAGTCGAAGTGTGTCATATTTCTTCTTCACAAACAAGAATGGTGCTCCCCATGGAGATACACTGGGCCGAATGTAGCCCTTGTCCATCATTTCCTTTAGTTGTAGCTTGAGCTCAACTAGCTCGGGTGTGCTCATCCTATAGGGTGTCCTAGACATAGGCACTGCTCCTGGTGCAATTTCTATCGAGAAGTCAATGTCTCTTCTCGGAGGTAGACCTGATACCTCTTCTTGAAACACGTCTCTATACTCTCTTAATATGGGATGGTACTCTAGGTTCATTCTGTCATCCTCAACAGATTCCAACACTTGTATTGCATATAGAGGACATCCCTTTCTGCAATACTTTTTCATTTGAAGGGTTGATATTCATCTCACTGAGACATGCCTCTGAATCCCTTAGAGGGTTATCTTTCTCCCTTATTCATTTACACATTATAAGGTTTTGTGGTAATAGTCCAACTTAGTTTTATAAGCAGCTAGCCAGTCCATACCAATAAACAAGTCATAAGATCCTAGGGGGAGTACATTAAAGGTCACTTGGGTGGGCAATCCATCCATGATGAATTTACAAGTTGGTATGACCGTTGCTACTTTTCTTTTGGTTCCAGTGGCTAGTTGTACCAACCATGTCTTAACTTGTTTAACTGGTTGCAGTTTACACTTATCAACAATCTGAGGGGCTGCATAAATAAAATTAGAACTAGGGTCAATTAAAATAGAAACTAGATGGTTGGCGATCATACCTTCCATCTCCACCATTGAGGCTTTGTGGTCGAATTGTTTATTATCCACGACTGCATAAATATGTGGCATGATCCTAGCCATATCATTGACTTTGGTAGCTTCTTGGATGTTGTAGACTCTCCTATTGTTATGTTTTATGTGTGTACAATCCCTTAGTAGATGTTCTTCTCTGCAACCCCAACATTTCAAGGGTTCCTTCTTTGGGTTATCAGTCTTTCTTAGGGTTGCCCAAAAAATTTTATTTCCACTATGTGAGGGGAAATTTTTCTGATATACAGTTCTAGTAGGAAGGCTTATCTTAGAGTCCTTCCTATAGTTCTTAAATATTGAGGATTTGAACACCTTATTATTGAATCCTGAACTTCTTTTCTTCTTCCAATCCTCGCGAGGTTCTATCTGATTCTTGATTTATTCATAACAATACCTTGCCTTCCAGATAGTGTCTTCTAAGGTCTTTGGCTCATCAAACTCAATCATGTTCTAGTAGGTCTGAGGTAACCCATTGATAAATCATTGCACTTTTACCTTTTCATATTTTATGTAGGGAACATACCTCAGCAGCTCAAGGAATTATTAACATATTCCTCTATGATGAGTTGTCCCGGCTTGAGTTCGTAGAAATCCTTCGTATTCCCATCAAATTATTTCTTGGACAGATAATTCTTCTTGAAGTGTTTCTCAAACTATTTCCATGATAAATCCTCTTCAAGTATTCCTTTCACATTCTTAAGGTCTTCCCACCAAATGGAAGCCTTTCCATTCAGGTTGAAGATGGCTATTTGAGCCTTCAAGTTTTCCAAGTAGTCATGAACTCTGAAGTACTTCTTTAAACCAAGAAGCCAAGCTTCTGCCTCTTCCCCTTTTTCAATCTCTCCATTGAAAGAGGGTGTTTTGGCTTTCTTGAACTCTTTAGGGTCGTGACTTTTGGAATGCTTTCACTTCTTTCCTTTCCTTTCAAGATGTGAGCTATTTTTTCTACTAGGAGATCCCTCAAAGTTTCCAGTTTCCTTCCTAGAGGATTCTCCGAATGAGTTTACCCTATCTCCAGGTTGGACCTTCCTCGAGGTACTCCTCCTAGTGTGGCCACTTGTGGGAGAATGTTTTCATATCTCAGGTGGACTTTGACTTCTCTTCATATGTCGTCGTTCCACATGATTGGTTGCAGGTCCATGTTGCAACTGCCTGTATATATCGGATAAGCTCTGCAGCACGACTGCATTAATTTCTGTTTGTTTTTCTTGATCCTTTATCAACCTCTCGTTTGTTGTTTTTATTCATATGAGATATGAGAGATATTTGATATATTATTACAATGATGAGTGTTCCATATATAGGGAACATAAGGTGACCATCCATGAAAGGATGCGTCCCTTGAAT
>JZKD02S0009241.1:35764-50449 GCA_000966675.3 Picea glauca | reverse complement strand
TGCCACTCTTGTCTTTGAAGTATACAAACTTCACCCTAGACTCATGACATGTGTCTGTCAGTCTTGGGAGACATCTCTCTCCCACCTGAACCGAGGAGAAACTCCTTCTGCGGCTCTCCCTCTGAGCCAATTAATTGTCTCTAAGATTAGGCTCACTTTGGGTCCACATGTAATATCATATAACATCTCGAGTCTTTATCATTCCTTGTCAAATCACAATGACTAGGACAAAGACAACACCACGATATTTCACCACAGGCACACACGTATGAGTGAAAGTTTACTTGATGCTAACTAACACGTGGAAATCACTTCAAGCACCTCGAGTCCATATTATTCTTTGTCATGATCAGGGAAGGACTACGTATGGGCCTATTTACCACAAGTGCACCTTTGTGATAAATGTTTCCTATCTCCCTTGGTCTACAGCCCAATATAGGAGAAGTTATGCCCGATGTTGAAACATCAACACTCCCTCTTAGCTAGGGAGGTATCTTTCCATAGTATTACACAACTATTGTCCAGAGACACACAGTCTCTGCCAGTGGTACAAAACCACCATAGTAGTAAAAGATTTGTCACACATGGCACTCCCATGTGGACTTCTAGAGGCTACTCCCTCTAGTACGTTGGGCTATAAGCCAAAATGCACTTATCCATTCTTTAATAAGCATCCTCACATATCAACTCAACTCAATTCACAGAGGAGTACGATCTAGAGAAATTTGGTCACACATGGCACTCCATGTGGACTTCTAGAGGCTACACCCTCTAGAAACACTAGGGTCAACTCCCATAGTGTATGACATCAAGGGTCAACTCCCTTGACATGTCCTCATGTTCTCTCCACATGGGACGTTGCGTTATAAGCCTAACTGCACTTATTCCTTCTTGAATAAGTGTTCCACTTATCCCTTCTAGGATAAGTGTCATCACAGATCAACTCAACTCAATTCACAGAGGAGTACGATCTGGAGAAATTTTGTCACACATGGCACTCCATGTGGACTTCCAGAGGCTACACCCTCTAGAAACACTAGGGTCAACTCCCATAGTGTATGACGTCAAGGGTCAACTCCCTTGACATGTCCTCATGTGATCTCCACATGGGACGTTGGTTTATAATCCCAACTGCACTTATCCCTTCTCGAATAAGTGCCCCACTTATCCATTTTCGGATAAGTTTCATCACAGATCAAATCAATTCAGTCACAGAGGAGTACAATCCAGAGAATGTCTCAGGAAGCTGTAAACATCAACACTCCCTCTCAGGGAGGGAGGCATTCTCCGCCATGCCAAGTCTGTCACAGAAGTACTTAAACTTCATCCTGGTTTGGTAAGAACATCAGCAACCTGGTCATATGTAGGAAGGTACTGCACTAATACTTCCTTCCTCTGCACCATGTCTTGGATGAAATGGTACTTTATATCAAGGTGGTTCGATTTGTCATGAAACACTAGATTATCAAATATCTTCACACAACTTTAGTTACCATAATAAATAATGGTGGAATCCAGCACATGTTCAAATAAATCTGCACGGAGCTTGTGAAGCCACACTTCTTCATGGACTATCATACTTAATGCAATGTACTATGCTTCTGTTGTGATCAAAGCCACAAAAGTTTGTTTCCTGCTACACCAGGAAACCATGGAAGATCCCAAAGTGAAGCACCACCTGAAGGTGTTCTTCCTGTCCACTACACTCCCTACCCAATCAGAGTCAATATATTCCTGCCATATCATATCAATACTTGAAGTATATCTCAGACCCTGTCGAACTGTGCCTTGCAAGTATCTCAACACATGTTTCACAACAATCTAGTGTGTCTATCTTGGCTGACTTATAAACTGGCTAAGTGCACTCACTGCATAGCAAATATTTGGTCTGGTGTTAACCAGATACATCAATTATCCAATCAGTTGTCTATACAGAGTCAGATCAATTTCGTCAAAATCGGAAGAAGACACACTTAGTTTCTTTAGATTCATCATTATTGGTATAGCCACAAGCTTGAACTTTAGTATCTCAAACTTCTTCAATATCTCAACTGTGTACTTCCACTTACTCGGGAAGATCTCATTAGTTCTCTACCACACCGCTAGTCCCAAGAAGTAGTGAATCATACCAAGGTCCTTCATCTCGAACTCATAGGCCAATGCATACTTGCATTCAATAATAAATCTCTATGTATTGATGAGGAATAAATCATCAACGTAGAGGACCAAAATGAGGGACTCACCAGTAACAGTCTTGTAGTATAGGCTAGAATTGACAACACTTTTGCTGAAGCCCAAAAATCATCAGGTTTCCATCAATCCTTGCATACCAAGCTTGAGGTGGTTTCTTGATTCCATACAAGGCCATTTTCAACCTGCACGCATGAGACTCCTTCTCATGTATCACGAAACCATCTGGTTGCTCGATGTATACTTCTTCCTTAATCTCTCCATTGAGAAATGTTGTCTTTACATCCATCTGATGTACTCTCCAACCCATAGATGTTACAAGGGAAATAATCATCTAGATAGAAGTGTATCGAGCAACAAGAACAAATGTATCCTCATAATCTATTCCCTCTACCTAAGAAAATCCTATAGCAACAAATCTCATTTTTTGCCTCTCAATGCTCCCATCAATTATATACCACACATCATTCTTCATGATGGAATGATACTCCTACATCATGGCATCTCTCCATACTAGATGCCTCCTCATAACATGAAGGCTCAGAATCAATGATGTGGCTCATAGTTGCGGCACAGCACAGATATCTTTAAGGTATCTTTCTCTCTCAGAAGGTACCACGAGGAGCTACATGTTTTTATGCCTCCTGTAGAGTTTGACGAGTCCATGTAGGTCTCTTTTGACCTACTACAATATATCTGGGAACATCAACTGGTGCTACAGGATCAACAAAATCAATTGGATCAATAGGATCAATTGTCTTCCTCTGAACTATTGGAGGGTGAAGGGGAGAAGGAACCATCTCTTCCTATCTCACACTAACAATCTCCATGTGAGATCCTCTATATCTTATAAAATATACCTCCTCCTCAAAGGTAACATCTCTGCTCACCTTAATCTGTCTCTGACTAGCGATGTAGATCCGACATGCCTTCGAAGACTCATTGTACCCCACAAATGTACCCTTTCTTTCTTAATGGTATATCTTGGTCCTTTTCTCCTTGGGTACATGAATGTATATTGGAAATCCAAATATCCTGAAGTGCCCAACCTCAAGCTTCACTCACGACCTATGTCCATACTAGAAATCTCGTTGTTCCCTCGTGGAACACATGCCTAATACATATCAAGGTTCCCTCATGGAACCAATGTCTTCTCTAGGACACATTGAGTTTCCCCCATGGAGCCAATGTCCCCCAAGATATATCGAGGTTTCCTTTTGAAACCAATGTCTTGGTTCCTTCATCTGGCCATATAAATCATGTCGAGATGAAGTCCACATTCCCTCAAATCCATCTCATAATCAAAAATCTCATATATATATAGAGAGAGAGAAGGAGGGAGGTATCCCATTTTCTTTTGATAATTGAATGAGGTTCCAAGACCCGTGAGAGATTCACCCTGACTGATGAAAATTTTTAGGGGAAGAATTTCTGATGCAGAGTGCCACAATTAAGATGTTAACGTCTCCAACCAGCAAGCTATAGCTGCACCTGAATAATTCTAGGGTTCTGACATTCTGTATGATCAAAACATGCATCCACTTCAATAACTTGATGGCTCTCTCTAATTTGGGAAATTCTTACTTCGCAGTGGGAAACAATCCAGAAACCTATCTCGTTATCCAAATGCTGGTGGACAGTAATGTGGCACTCCCATTTCCTTTCCACGCCGATCACATTACATTTGACATAGTTGTTGACTTCATCAGAAAAGATGACACAAACAACAAGAAGACCGCATTGGCTCTACATACACTTCGAGACCTCTGCTTGTTTTCAGAGAATATAGACTCTACGGTGATGCATTGTTTTGTGGAAGTTTTGGTAGACATCTTCATGCAAATGAGCAATGATTTGAAGACCGTCGGGGCTGCCAGGGCTTGTGAGAATTCCTTCGAAGTGTTGCATTTTCTTTTGTACAGTTGTAGGGTCCATATGACTTTTTCTTTCCACGACCAAGGCATCCATGCGATGAGAGAATTCATAGGCACCATGTATGCGCCCATTGTCGATGCCACTGTGTTGTGTTTATCCACGATCCTCTATTCCTTCCCATTAGCATACACTCTCCAGTTTGTGAAACCTCACCCACATGACAATCCCAACAATTCCTTTGGCATAACTCAAGAAATTATTTATGTGCATATATCACCGAATAAATCCCTGCCGAAAATCATATCTTCTCCATATAATAATAATCGCTTCACCTTGCATGGCAGTGTACTCTCTTTAAAGCCAAGGATTTGGCATTAATCTCTTGAACCCAACAATTGAGTTGTTCATGTGAAATATTATCGACGTGGCCAAGGGTTTCAATGAGCCATTGGAAAGATAATTGATATTTCTATATGACGTAGAGGGTTGTACATTACCCTGCTGCTATGTATCATAGCAAGCTATCTCTCATTTTCCTGGGCCCTCTGTGAGGGAGTCGAGCCCAATCCTGCTCTGATACAATGTTTTTTTTCTTCATATGAGATATGAGAGATATTCGATATATTATTACAATGATGAGTGTTCCATATATAGGGAACATAAGGTGACCATCCATGAAAAGATGCGTCCCTTGAATAATCAATAACTATTTGTTATTATTATTTACTTATTATATACTATAGTTAATAATCAATTATTAATTATTATCTTTAGAGAATTTCTTCCTGATGTTGTCCAAACATCAACATCGTTGTCAGCCTTGCAACTCTGTAATTTGGCCATGAGGATCCTTACAATTTCAGCCAGATCTAGAGAGGTCTCCATCACCCTCCTCTCATCAGAATCTTCATCTCTATTATGGGATCCATCCCCCACTTCATGGCATGTCACCATCATTTATACTTGTAGTTTCCCACAATTTATTGACTGCTTGAGTGCCTTAAAATTCCTTAAACAAGGTTTTTACACAACTCATCCATGAGACCAAGCAAGCCAAGTGTTGCAACCATGCTTTGATACCAATTTGTAACACACCCGACCCCTAAGTGGCTTTCCTAGGGATGGGGCCTCAAAATTTCATTCTCCTTAGGTGATCAAATCCTTCATTCAAGGTCTCTACTACACTCTGGTCATCTAGAGTTTTCCAACCATGGATTCCATGCTCAAAACCAAGCCCAGAATCGATGGATATATCTCTCGAAGTTCTTCGAGCATTCATTGGTTGAGGGCCACATGGCGCCCACATGGATCCACCTCACGCGTGCTATTCCCAAGTTCCTTCCTCCATAGTGGAAGGCCATCCACATTCTGATCCCATGACTAGACTTAATCTCTTTATTTTAGGTTAGTTGTGGAGGGATTTGACACTTCGGCGCTTCGACGTCTCATGCCTCTTTACTATTTTCACATGAGACCACCCAGAGTACCGAACCTCCGAAGTATCATAAGATCACCACATGGCTCTAGTCTTTGGGTCGTTTGGTCTCTCTACCATACTACATCCCAGATCCTTCGGAGTCCCGAAGTCCTGGACTCCCAGAGTCCTAGTCGCTTCACCAACCACGTTGGTTAGACTTACACGTACCGGGAACTGACATGTAGGTCGGGTCAGGGTGACACGTTTTACGTTCCAATGGGCCTATGGGGTATGGGATACACACGAGTCTGGGTGACACGTGGCACGTCAAGTTGGGGTCCACGTCACCCTAGGTGATGTCACTACACCTCATCATCCCAGACTGACAGACTTCTAACATTCCTCAGATCTCACAGTCGAGATCCGGCTAAGTAGGTTTATAGATCTATGATTCTTGATACCTTGGGGATTCGACGCTCAGGAGTGTTGCGATGCAACCTCCTCTTATCTCCCAAAGTGCCTGACCTCCGAACTAAAGGGGCTAGCGCCACACGTCCTCAGTAAAGCGACGGCTAGGAAAGAACCCGAAGGGTCCCTCGATTTACGACTCTGGCCCTTCACGACTCTGACCTTCAGGGTTTTGGATCTCGGCTTAGCTAGAAAGATAGATCCACCTAACCCCTGGGGAACTGCCTAATGTCCTTCATACTTATGGGAATCGAGTCTCTCGGTTACCTTCGGCCAGTATAAGGTTTGTGAGGTCGGTCATACTCTGAATTCCTGGACTTCCGGAGCTCCAAAGCCAAGAGGACATAGCTTCCTTAGGCTCAGCCCAAGGTTCCTAGGTATTGATCATATAGGTCCTCTCGAACGTATCTCATCCGCTCGTCTTCCAAATGAAGAGACCTCCTCTTTTCAAGGCTTGAACTTCGCTATTCTTCCTTAGCTTTATCATGAAATGGTTAAGGACTTAGGCCTAGAATCTGGGTCGCACAACAAGGAGTCTAAAATAGGTATCCTCTTCAGACGAATGAGTTCATATCGACACGATATCTCTAACCCGGTCATCTTACAAGATTGTAACCCAAGAAGCCTTAGGAACTAAGTTGGGCATACAGACTATCAGTCAGAAGTGTAAGTTCACAAAGAGATGAAGGCATGCACATATCATAACCAGTCCACACATAAACCATTTATAAATACACATGTTTAAATCCAAGCATTCATCCATTATTTCAGATCAATATATAAAACAAGGAAAATACCTAAAGAGACTACTAAAAGGCATTCCCATTTCCACCCAACCATAGGCTTAGTCACTCCAAACGTATTTACGACTAGCCACCCCCAAGCTAGACCATGATTCTCTGCAATAAAATCCTTTCTTCCAGCTCAACAACAGTAGGGATGGAGGTTACTCTCCTCCTCCTGCGGGATATTGGAAATTGTTAACACAATACCAAGCAAGGAGGACCAGCCTCATTTATCAGCTCGTATCATAACCTTGCTAGCCATTTTCTTGCGACCAGAACGTTCATTCCTTAGTTCTCCCTTGAACCCGAGATCTTAGCCTCTCGTCTCTGCACTCTTCGTAGGTCCTCTTCTACCCACCACGCCTTCCTTTGTTTCCTTTCTCAAAAAGATTGTGTGTGGCTCGAATTCCCAGTATTTGGTCAGGTCTGAAAGCCTTACAGATGGGTGCTCTACCCCATCTCCTCATTAACTCTTGAGGAGGTCTTCTCACCTACCAGCCTAACTGTAATTCATTTCTGGGTCAGAGGACTGTTCTGGTCCTGAGCAATTAAATCCAGTAAGGTACTAGTTTGGTGGAGGTTAATGCAACCATTCCTGGTCCCCTTCACCATCTCTTTCATAGCGTTCATGGTCTCTATTAGCATACCCCTTTCCAGCAGTCATGCAACACTTATCAATTTTCTAGTAAATAACAGAATTTCCTTTTATACAAAGGTTCATCCAATCAAATATTCACACATATTGAGTTTTCCATAATCTCTTGACTAATATAATTATATTTACAAACTGGGGGAAACATGGTGTTACATTACCTAGAATATGACTCTAATTAAAAATATAATATTTTTTGGAGAAACCTAAAAGAGGTATTATAATCTCAAAATTTCAAGTAAAATAAACGTAATCCAATCCTCTTTCCAAAAATAATTAAATCTTATCAAAAAAAAAATATTAAAAAAAAATCAAGAGAGTTCATAAAGTATTATTATAACTAGAGGAACTAGATGTAATAGGAAGATAAATATTATATTAATTTACTATATATTTAATAAAAATAAGGCACATGTATATTAATAAGCAATAATTTCCAATTAAGGCACATAAGCAATCATTTTGAATTAAGGCACGTGTATATTAATAAGCAATCGTTTTGAATTAGAATATGAGAATTTATCACATAGATTTGCCTCATATATTATTATTCATTTAACACTTTTCCAAAAACATTAATCGAAAAAATTATGAACCCAATATCATCTATTTTGAATCAAATTCATTATAAACATATAATATATCAATTATAAAACATTTATCAAAACATAGAATATGTTAATTAAGAATAAGATTTTTTCACCATATTCTAATAATAAAATAATGCCATGCAAACCATCAAATATGCCAACACTTGATAAAACATGAAAATTTAAATAGTTTATATAACTTAACTCTTAAACAATTATATTAATTATATTAAGAATGTTTTAAATTTTCATAATTTACATATAAATAAAAAAATGTGCAATTGATCAACTACCTGATAAACTACCTATAGATATCCTAAGCTCAATGGGAAGGGGGAACTTTTTCTATTGTCAAATGAGGAAGAAGGGTAACCTTTCTAGATCATCTTAAGCTTGGAAACCAATTGAATCATTCCTCATTGTGGTATCATGGCTTGAAACAAGAGTGGTGTAATGTAGCAAGGCACTCTATAGTGTGGCCTAAGCTTAAGAGGAAAGGTGTCCTCTCTCATACAGTTGGTTGTCAACATTTCCCTCATTAGATCATTATTTAACTTGATTTATTTAACAACGCATGAATGATGTAATGATGTTTTTGTTTGATTTGAATGGGAAATGTGAATTCTTATAATCAATGAATGAAATACCTCAGTAATTGAGATGTGTTTGTCATGAACTTCGTTCAACCCGATAAACTGTGAATTTGAATAAGTGTGGACAGTATGAGTCCCTGAGAACCTTGCATATTGAGAGTAAAGTTTGCAAGATATGGGAAAAAACTTCATTTGTCCAGTGATACGAGATTTCTTATGTGAGGGAGGTTCCTATAAGGAATAGAGGACCTTGAGTCTTGAGGAAGTCTCAGTCCCTATGTGGAAATCTTGAAAGATATGCAAGAATCTTATCTTTGACAAAGTTGAAAGACCCTTGCTGGTCTTAGAGAAGTTTTCTAACTCCTAAAGACACAGTAAAATCCTTCAAGAATCCTTGAAAATTGGCTAAGTCCCTAAGTCAGGCATCTATGAGTAGAGAAACCATGTGTTGATTCAAGAGATTTTATATTCGTTGATTCGGTAGGGTGAGTGGATCTCAGCCCTATGTAGGGAAAGGAATCATCGTCGAGAACTATCGAATGCCGAGACTTATGTGAAGTCTGATGATGACGAATAGATCTTAGAGACATGACAACGATCATTGATTCGTAGGGAGTGACTTCGATGAGATCTAGACCATTGGTGCCATATGCATCATCGTCAGGGTATAAAAGGTTGGTGAAGTTGAGCGATGGGACTCGAGGATAGTCGACGACGAATAAGGTCCTGAAAAGAGACGAGAGTCGTCTATTGGTAAAAAAGGGAGAGTTGACCTTCACCATGTATTTTCGTATGTTATGATTAAGTGAAAAGGGGGTGATGACATCATATTGATGTGGCATGCCAGCATGGCAGCCAGCAGGTTTCTATGGGACGACATTTTCCACCAGTGGAACATTTGATGGACATGAGTGGTGTTGGATGGGTTTGGAATCCTTTATGGATTTGACTGCAATATAGACTATCAAATATAGATTTTGTTTGATCTCATTCATTCTTTAGAGGATGTCGGGCATGGGTCCAGAAGTGAGGATAGAAGCATGTGTTGATGAGGATAGGGCCTTAAGGTTAAATGACAATCGTTGGTCAGTAGGGAGGTGAGACGAAATATCAGTCGTTGATTAGTGTAGGTCCCACCCATTCCACCTCAGAAAATATTGAGAGTGCAATATTTAACAACCACGCTAGTTAGGGGTTCTAAAAAAATCATAGCCTCTAGATATCATAGACCGAGAGTAGTCGGTTCTGGGAATATGAGCACTTTATACCACTTTTACAAATACTATATATTCTTTCACTTTATCAACAATGTTCAATAGTATATCATCAATGTATAATTTATGATTGCATTCAATATATCATGAGCATATAATCATAAGCATCAAAAACATCACATAAAATACACAATACACCAGTATTTACGTGGAAACCCAAACGGGAGAAAACCACGAAATGCTTTCTTATATGTATCAAGAATTCATTCATAGGAAGCACCAACTTCCAAATTCTCCAGCTTCAACTGGAAGGACGTTACAACTTTCTATTCTCAGGCTCTAACCTAAAGGAAGTTATACTTCCCTGAATTCTTTGGCTCCAACCAAAAGGAGGCTATAACCCCCTATGTTCTCTGGCTACAACCGGAAGGTGGCTACAACCACCTAGTTCTCAGGCTCCAACCTGAAGGAAGCTCCAAATACTTGATTCTCTAGCTACAACCAAAAGGAGGCTACAACCCATTATTTTCTCCAGATATAACTAGAAGTTGGATACAACCACCTATCCTTGCCCCATCCTACCACCCTGAAATATAAGTGTCAAATGATGAAACCACTACCACACTGTCACTGTGAGATATATCACTATAAACCTGTACCAACCTATACCAACAACCTATAACCAACCTATTCCAAAAGCCAATAATCAATATTGAACCAGAAGTCAACCTATACCAAAAAATATCAACATGTACATGACCTGTATATACTGCAGCTTGTGTATGTACGTGCCCTATCTATACTGCAGTCAGTGTATGTACATGGCTTGTCTATATTATAGCCTATGTACACCCTCTGAGAACTAGGTTTTTCACCTTTATTAACTCTAACTCTTTGTTGTCTTTGTTACTGTCACTTTCATTGCCACTGTCAATGATACTCAACCAGATCCTCTCACATGGATCATATACCAAAGACACCTCTCAACTAGATATCCAAAAACCACATCCCTCAACCAAGCATGATCCAACATCACCACATACCTTCACAAGATATGTGTCTCAACCATGTACCATGCATCAAAATGTACCACAACCTATACCATCAAGTGCATCAACCATGTACCATAGCAGGTGCATCAACTATGTACCAAAACAAGTGCATCAATCATGTACCAACCATGTACCTGTACCATATACCATACCATGTTCCAACCATGTAAATAAACCATGTACATCAACCATGCACATCAATACATGTACCTTATACCATACCATGTGCCAACCATGAAATGTATATCATATACCATATCAAGCATCAAGCATGTACTATACCACGTACCATAAGATATGTTGAACAAGTAATACCAAGATTGTATCTCAACCAAGTACCATCACCACTGAGATATGTCTCCTATGCATGTACTACCATATGCCAAGTGTGTATCTCAATAATGTATCAATATCATTGGTAGACCACTAACACAACAACCATACACCTTGTACCAATAAACCAAAAAGTGTACCAACAATGTATCTCACCCAACATGTACCATATACCGTGAAATTCCTCTAGTCGTGTGCCTCAAGCATGCTCCTCAATATCACAAAGATGTAGTCTCATAACACAATATGACAAGCCTCAAGTATATGCCAATACCACAAATATGTGCCTCTAACAATGAACCATAACAACCATATACTAAGTACCAAGAATGTGTCTCAAACATATACCAATATTACCTCAACCATGTACCATCAAGGACCTCCAATACATACCTTAAGCATGTGCCATATCATCCAATATTCAAGCCTCAAACAAATACATAAATTACATACCTTTACTCATGAGAACCTGTAGCATGAAGACATGGGAACTTGCTTCAGACTCTATTGACCTGGAATATTCATCTTCTCAATATTTTATGGCTTTACCCTCAGGTAGGAACCCTATTATACCGTTAGCCCACATACATACGCACCATATTATATTGTTATCTCATGTATGTATGCACCCTATTATATTGTTATCCCATGTATGCCTCAGAAAATAGGGTTTTCTCAAGTTATGCAACTCTGAAACTTCCAGCCCTTCATACCTCCGCTACCTTAGAAAAATGTCACCACATTCAACCTCAAAAATACCAAAGATAAACCATAACCATTCACTAAACCATTTATTAAACCATAACCATTCACTAAACCATTTATTAAACCATGACAATTCACTAGATATATGTTGAATATAAGTGTGTGTGTGTGTATGTGTTAACAAATGACTCCATGAGGTGTATTTATACAAGTGATATGTAACTTCCTCCTTACTTTAGGGCTTCTAGGGTTTTCTTGTTACAACAACTTTACCCTTTTATTAACCAACTTGTAACCAACTAGGGGTTTCTTGACCACTCTTTGGGGCTTCCAACTACGCAAGACCATATCTCCCTAACCGTGAGGAACAATGTGATTTTCCACATATCACCAGAAATGGAACAATGACTACTATCCATATTTGAGTTTCTTAAATTATTTTACTCAATCCTTCAAGTATATATTCCTCATTCAACATTGCTACCGGAATATGCTACCAGAATCATTCAAATGTCTCTGACATAACTTACCATTACTCTCGGACATACAAACAATATTAAACTATCTAATGATCTCATCCACATCTCTATCCACGTATCTTGAAATATCCAAGGGTTGAAATCATTATCCATGGTCACTCTCCAAGGGTTGACATTAATGACAACCAACTTTCCAAACCATCTATCCATCAATCTAAACCAATTGTCCAACAATCTCCCCTTTTGTCATTGATGGAAACACTTATACATGGAAACACTCATGCTCAAACTCTCTTTGTGACCATCACTCATCATCAATGTTTCTCACTCTCTCCCTTTGACATCAATGGCAAAGGGTATCTCTCTCCCTTTGGGGTTGCTCCCCATTATTGAACTCTCCTTGGGGCTACTCCCCTTGTCTGCACTACCTCTATCTCTCCATCGTCATGACTTTATTTATCTCTCACCCTTTGACAAAGGATTAAATCCCCCTATTGATATGTCTCCTCATAACACTGTACCTTCTCTAACCAATCATGGGAAAAAGAATAGCTCCCCCTATGGGTATGTCTCCCCATGTTTGTATGCCACTGATCTTCCTTTCTGGATTCTCTCTCTCTGATGATTTGCATTCTTTGCAAGATGTAGATATACCTGTGAAACATTCCATTTCCTCTCTTCTAGTATTGTTTATTATCCATTGGTGCTTCCTCATGTAATTCACTGACATATATAAAAAAATTCAAAATTTTATTTATTCATTTACTTGTCATGTTCACTTTACCATACTGTCAAATGATTTTGTTCTGATGATATAGATTTTGTTAAAAAAATCTCTTTCCCTGTTCTGATATACCTTTCATTGCTTGCCTTTCTGTAATCAACTGATTTCACTGATTCCAATTGAAAATAACCGACTATGCATCATTTATGACCCATGCTCTATGTACCTGCTAAGCATCTCACGAATCCATCTCTATCCATATGTCACAAAATGTCCATAACTATACTACTCAATTGTCCACAATGTTAACCCATATGTCACTATACTATTCTAAAGACTTCACTTGAACATCACATATCAAATGTGTCCACTACAAACCAAACTTTGCATGTCTATAACAACATGTACTGAAGATATATATTCCTGAAAACAAAAATTAACTTCTTCCTGTGTAATTGCAAATTGACACCTGTGTGTGAACACTTCTTTCTCAATCGATCAATCTGTCATTTTGTACTTCTTCTATCTGAATGCTCTGAATATATCTCTGTAAATACCTCATACTTCTCAAAATATAGTTCATTGATCTATAGTATCTACTACATGAACTCCCCCTATTCAACATACATATTTACTGTGAGTCTCCAAGCCAGGTGGCTCAAAAAAATACCCACTCTGATGCAGAGTAATCTTCCTCTTCATCTATAGACTCATCATCTCTCTGAATTTTGACTTCTTCCTTTCTTTTTGTGGATTGATCTTGCACTACAATTTGTGAAAGTACAATATCTTGAACATGTTCTTTTTCCCCTTCTCTTCTTTTATTTCTCGCACTACTGCAAATCTTGCGATCTCTGGGACCTATTCTTTATTCACTTGTTCTTATGGTTTTTCATTTCTTCTCCAAACCTTCCTATGCCCGACATCTTCCTTTTTCCTTGTATATTTGTATTCATCTCGTATTATTTCCAATCTTGAGAGTATTTGATCTTCCTTTACCTTTTCTTGTTTTATTTTCCAAACCTTCTTGTATCTGATATCAGTGATCCCTTTCATAGAAGAATTCATCATGCTTCTAAAATCACGAGCTATGTGTCCATAGTTATAGAATTTGTAACATTCAATGTCATTTGGGACCACATAAGTTTTTCTTGCTTGAACATTTCTTCCATGATCCCTGCAATCTACAACCTTATGTCCAAAGTTAGTACAATAAAAACAATGACCATAAAATAAATTTACATACCTAGGAGTGAACGATCTTCTTTGTGGTGTAGTCCTTCTAAACTTTTGTCTTGGCTGATCATAATCTTCTCTTCTATGGATCCTTTCATTATGGTTGAAGTTTCTTTTCTTCCTGGATGTGGAGGATATTATTTTGTAGTTGTCTTCTTGATTCTTATGTACTTTTGGAACATCCTTCTTGTTATCACTGAAATTTCGTCTGCACATGGCGACAAGAACTCCACATCATCTGCACATAGCGACAAGAGCTCTACATCATCAAAACATCAATGAAGTCATTCATGGCACTATTCACAGCATTCCAGAAGGGTCAAATACTATACAAAAATTGAAAGACACTTCACATCAGTAAGGTGCGCGCGT
>JZKD02S0009241.1:9966-23225 GCA_000966675.3 Picea glauca | reverse complement strand
CCTTTTAAAATCTCTTAAACCACTTTGACTACTTTGACCTTTTGGGGTTTCTAGATGACATATGAGGGTCCTCCAACTTCGTAAGGCCATAACTCTCAAACTGTGAGGAGTTATGGGACGTTCCACATACCACCATAAATGGAATGACATGTACTATTCATATATAATATTATTGTTGGAAGATATATCATAACTCATTATATTATCCATCAAACAAACTTGGGTCCATTACCCAAACTTGGGGTCTCCAACTTCTCATGGACATAACTCTCTAACTGTGAGGAGTTACATGACATTCCACATACCACCGGAAATGGAATGACAAGAAATATACATCTAGGATAGTTTCACTGAAAAATACACTGACCTTCATCTCATTATTCCACAATTAAGCATGGGTTCTCTAACCATACTTCTTAGGATAACTCAATCCGCAAAGCGTCTTCCCATGAGGGATTTTTCCATAAGGGACAACTTTGGAGTTCATCCATTTGTACTTATTATCAACCATGACAAGACAATAATGACTCATATTTACATTAAACAAACTTTGGTCCATTACCCAAACCTTTGTGCCATTGGGATTTCTTCAAGGGTTGACATCAATGACAACCAACCTTAATCAACAGTTTATCCTAGAGTTCTTTAGTTGATGAACATTTTTCCACTTCATCCTTTACTAAATCAGGAAATCCTTCCAAAATAAAATCCATTTTTAGTATGTTGTTCCTTTTCAATTCCTTCTTGGTTGTAGTCTTTGGTTTCTTTGTAGCATTATGTCCTGTAACAACTGAGTGCCAAACATCATATCCTTGTGCCTGTAAAAATACCTTCATCCTACAACTCCAAAATTCATACTCCATACCCTTCTGACCATTGAACATTGGTGCTCCATTCATATTGCACTCCATGATATACCTTCCAGTGGTTAAATTATTTCCTGAAGGAACCTTCTCTAATACCAATTGTTGGAATACTGAGAGGGGGGGTGAATCAGTATGAGCACTTTATACCAATTTTACAAATAATATATATTCTTTCACTTTATCAACAATGTTCAAAAGTATATCATCAATGTATCATCTATGATTTCATTCAATATATCATGAGAAGATAATCATAAGCATCAACAAAATCACATCAAATACACAATACAGCAGTATTTACATGGAAACTAAAATGGGAGAAAACCGCAAAATGATTTCTTATATATATCACGAATTCATTCATAGTAAGTGGTACAAACCCTCCCCCTTCCCTCCAAAGGGTGGGGCTGCACGACATCCCGGTCTAGGATTGTTCAAGTCACCAAGCCAAGTGGCTCGTCAGGCTCCTAATGGGAACCATTTTAACTTGACACATGCCCTTCCACCTTTTTGGCACATGCAAACCCTCTCCTTAGCGCTCTTCAAAATATTAACACCAACGAACGCTAGCTCTCTATGCTAGGCTCCCCCTTTGATGTGACCATGGACTATAGTCATGGGCCAGATAAGGAGGCTGATGTCTAGTTCATAAATAGAAGCAGTTAGCAAGGGGAAGCTGGACAAAGGAATACCTTCATAAGCAATGAGGATGATGCAAGAGAAAAAGTCGAGCAGAGGAGCAGAAGAACAACTCCAGGAGGATTTCAATAGATCTGGGAAGCTCATGAGAAGGAGCTCATGAATTTTTGTAGCCATGGAGTATGATGCAAAAGCATCACTCCACCTCAGCATGCACTGGATGGATAGCATGAGTGGTGCACATTCAAGGAAGGGAGAGGCGTTTCCCTCTCATTTTTCCTTCGAGAATCTAAAGAGTGATCAAGGCATTTAATGATGACAAGTTGGAAGAGCCAAGTTGAGCCTTCACACAATATGGAGATAAGGTCTCCATTAAGTGGTCAATGGTAGGAGGGATCTACATCCAATTCAGATTAGATTCCCATCATTGTAATCCACCTCGGTAGCCATGTGTTTAAATGGTGATTAGACACCACTAGATTATCTTGGAGGGAATCTCGTCGAGCCCCTCTTCTATAAACTTTTGTATTATTGCAAGTAGAATATGTGTGTGTAGGAAGAAAAAAACAGAGGCTCGAGACTCAATTATAGTTTGGACTCAAACATTTTACTTTGACATTCTACCATTAATAGAAAAGGGAACATTTTTTCCTATTTATCAACTTTTGTGTAATAGATGTATGGATGGTTTGTTGTGAATGTCATTTGTGTGCATTTGAGTTGTAGATGTATGCTATAAATCATCTACTGGAGTAGAATTATAACCTTCTATCTGTGAGTGTGTTGTGTTAAGTCTGGTTCTCTAGGCTAAGTGCAAGGAGTGCGCGACAGAGGGTGGAAACTTTGTGAGCCGACGCAAGCAGTGCGTGTCTGAAATCAGTGGAGTCAAAAGAGAAGCTGCCAGGAGGGCACACCAGGATAATTCAGAGACTCGGGAGGAAATTTCAAGGTGTTTAAGTACCTTAGAATGAAAGACTGTGTAGGGGAGACACAGTCCAGAGTTACTGAACACTCTGAAGTACTCTACCATGAGGGCATCGAATAGGTGCAAGAACGTACATGATCAACACATTATGAAGTGTTTAGATACTTAATAAAACCATAGGGTTTTTGAACACTCTGACGAAGGAAGTATTTGCAAGAGTGCATAAACAAAGGAAAGGAGATGCCTTAAAACCTTCAAGAAGGCGAAGGGAGAAGTCATCGAAAAGTTGAGTTGAACGCAAGGAGCGCGCCAAGGATATTGTAAGTTCATATTACAAAGCTCGGGAGGAAAGGCATTAATCTTCTAGGAGGTCAAGAGAAATTTCACTAAAGGACACAGAGGAGCTGGGGACCTTGAAGGTTTTCAAGATGAGAAAAGTCACAGATAATTATGCGTAGAATTATGCAAGGAGTGCAGAAGAAGTTCGAGAAAAACCTAAGTCTCGAGAAGGAGAGTTGCACTAAGTGTGCAGAGAATTTGAGGACTTACGAAGTCCCGAAGAGCGAAGTTAATCCTAGTTCTTGGAGTTGGGAAAAGGCACATGGCAGAGAGCCATGAGCTTCGGAGGGAGAAACCTTTAGAGAAAATACAAGGAGGAGAACACCCAAAGAGCTGGGAGCGAAGCAATCCTGGTCGTCCATTGAGATAGGACATGTGGAGTTGGATCGGAATTTCACTGATTCACAAATAGGGGGAGATGAAAGTAGGAGAAGTGAAAACTCGCAAAGTCCAAAGTCACGATTTGACCTCAATCATCAATTGCGAGAAGAACATGGACCGTAGATTTGGTCCTGGAGAGTTTGTCAATTTGGGAATCGGGAAAAAGGGAGCAAGAAACTCGTGAAAGTTCTGAAGTAAGGAGTCGAAAAGGGAGTTGGACCATAGTTGTATTATTTGGTCACATCAAAGGGGGAGCCTAGCATAGAGAGCTAGCATCTGTTGGGGTTATCATTTTGAAGAGCTCTAAGGAGAGGGTCTGTGTGTGCCACACAACCTGCACCAAAAAGGTGGAAGGTCTTGTGTCAAGTTAAATGGGTCCCCATTAGGAGCCTTACAAGCCACTCGACGTGATGACTTGAACGATCCTAGACTGGGAGGTCGAGCAGCCCCGCCCTTTGGAGGAAAGGGGGGAGTTTGCGCTAGAGTGGTATCGGAGCTAATACATAATTTATTTATGTAGGCAAGGGAGACATAGTGTGATACTCTGTTGAAGTTGTTGCAAGGTGTGCAACAGATTGTTAATAGCCATGTGGGTTGTAGGTGAAGAAAGATGCTCGTTGGAAGTTATGAGCACGATCGAGGAGAAGTCTGCCCACAAGAAAGAAAAGTGGAGATGGACAAGGAGCTCAAGGAAATCTGGGCATAAATGGAGAGCCTAGCATTCAAAATGCAGCAGGAGGCAAGGGTACATTGGAGGTATGAATGGCCCTTGAAGAGAACAGTTAAGTGGTCTATTGGAAATTTGTTGGCCAGAGGGAAGCAACAGGTTTTAAAAAGGTGACTGAGGCATGCTGAAAACCTCAGTTATGAGGGAAATAAATATGGCATAGGTCTCATAGATTGTTGTTGGCATAGGGGCAGACCCAGGGTTCAACACTTCAACAGCGCACCAACAAAACCCTAACTATCGGCCCTTTCGACAACACCTGCAAAGCAAGCGAAGTCTCACCCGGGGTAGAAGTAGGGGGGTTATAGGACTCAGGTGTATGTAACCAAGCTGGGACAGAGATCTATGATCACAACACTTTGCAGGGAACTTAGGAATAACATGCATTAGTTTACCAACTTTATTCACATCGCAAAATAAACCCTAAAGATAGATCAACGCAGTAATGATGACAAAATACACATTTCACTTAGCATCATAAGTTAGATCTAACACGTTCAACATAAATAAAGCACTAATCATTCATAGATATATCTATCATACATAAAAATCAATGCACTAATCATATCCACAACATAACCATCATAGCACAAAGCAAACCATCAACACATGATATATGTGGTTCACCCCAATATGGGGCTACGTCCACCAACGACTTCTTCTTCTTTATTAGTCTTCAATCTCTTACATTCATCTACTTATCTACACTAAACCTCAGAGCCAAGCTTTGCATCAGACAAGTGATATGTGCACTGAGCACCAGATCCACCTTCCCAAAATTAGGTCAAGGCACAGAGCCTTACATACACATTCTATTACAAAAGGAAACTCAGAACTACCTGCCTCTTGCACTTATCCAATTGCATCCCCATTACTACATTACATTCTTTCTTATTTATACTTTTACAATCACTTACAAAAAGGCCTAATCATGGGTAAACCCATGGGCAGACATCCCATAAACCCTAATACAAAAACCCTAATGAACCCCTTGTTGGGTCCACAAATCAAGTGAGATCCTGCGATCTCAGCTCTATCTGGGTGCTCCATCTTTGACCAGCCTGTCGAAGTCCAAAAAGGTGATCAATCCTGACCAATGTTTCCTCAAAACTTGGTTGAGGGCCCACAAGCCCCCAACACTCACCCGTGACTCGTCCCGAGTCACTCATATATGGGCAATGTCGCTTTGAAGGCCTTGAGCTTCACTTGAGCTTCACTTGAGCTGCCTCAACTTGTCGCTTCTCCTAAGATTCCTACTCAGTGAACCTCTGGATCATTTTTTCTGTAACATGCCCTTCTAGGCGTTGTTCCACTATTGCAACCACTTGGTCCAGTTGTGAACCTTGTCCTTCAATATCTTCAAACACTACGCAGGATTCATCCTACACCAGTTGTAGCCTATGTGTTTCTTCCATTACTCTACCCTGGATGGCAGTAATCTGCTGTTGGACCATGCGTTGTTCCTGTGATCTCTTCATTCTCTCCACTACATTGAGTAACTTCATCTGCTCTTGTACTGATAGTGTCTGTTGTTGCACATCATGTAGTTGTGCTTCTCAGCTCTGGGTCTTATGCGAGGCGTTCATAAGTCTATGCACTTATTTCACTCATTTTTTTTCATTTTGAAGCAAGGGCTCTGATCCTTCCTACTGCGCTCTTGGCGGCTTCCTCCCTCTAGTCGCGCACTTCTTGCAGGGTGCTCAGTACTACTTGGATTTCCAGCTTTGTTATTCATGCTTGGAGCTGTTGGATAGCCTCAGCGAGCTTCGTCACTTGAATTCTAACCAATTCTTGTTCCTCATGTGCCAAGCCCAGCATAGAGAGAAGTGCCTTACTCACTGCTTCTTTGACCGTAGTCTGCTCTATAAGAAGTTGGTCCTTTTCTCTCTATGTATTTTCTTTGTCCTCCTCGAGCATCACTCAGAACTCATCTTTCTCATTTTCATAGGTGGTCACGTAGTACCGTGCAACTCGTAGTTTCTCTAGGACTACTTATTTCTCTTGCTTCAATGCTTATACATCCTTCTCCTTTTCTTATTGGAGTTTCTAGAGTCGAGCCTCTATTGCATCTACTAATCTTCTCAATTGCGCGGGCTCATCCCTCAATTCTGCAACCTGTGATGAAGAGGGCGTAGTAGGTATTGTGAAAACTAAATCAATAGCTTGTTGCAATTCCTTTAGTTCCTTCTCGACCTTGTCATACAACTCCTCCTGCTTCACTCCATATCTCTGTAATAGGTCCTTTGAAGCATCCTCCATGGCTCTGCAAACTAGACCGATGTCATCCTCCATGAGCATGGCCTCTAACTAGGGCTTACTGGTGTGGGTATTCTTTCTTGTTGAAGGTTTCTTTGGAGAAACCTTCCTCTTCTTCGATGTTTCTATCTCAGTAGGGGGATCCTTCGGCGGTGTAGCTTCGCCTTATCCTTGTTTTTATCCTTCATCCCCTCCTCCTTTTCCATTTACTTCATCTCCTCCTCCTGGCAAGCCAGATCCATTTCCTTACGAAGTGTTGTCCTCCTCATCAGTTTCGATATCTTGGACTTCCTCCATTTTCTTCTTCTTCTTCACATTGTTCTATCCAATTTGATCAAACCAGGAGACCAAGGGGCTTCCTATAATTTCAACGTCGAAGAGTTCTGTGTCTGCAACAGGTACAAGGAACTCCTCTAGCCATTCCTTGGTGATTTGTTCCATGTCTTCGTCGGTCAACTTGTAATAATATTGTAGCTCCTCCTTGCTCTCATCTTTGCACGCAGTGATATAAATGAAGTGTGGGTCTGTGTGGAACTTAGATAATGGTTTGTACTGGTGCAAGGTGTGCAGTGTCATGCACAGAAATGACTCTATGGAAACCTTCAGTTGCTGATAGTAGGCATGGAACATTGTGTTCAACTGCCATTACTTATACATGTCGTTCTTATACCATAATGTGGAAAATATAGCTGCCAATGGCTCCGATGGTTCAATTTATGGAAAATTTTCTCCCTCAGGCATTTGTCAAGAGACAAATGAAATCAGCACGAGTAGCCAACTGAAGTGGAACTCGTATCCCTGATCCTGTGATTCACAGTTTTCTTTCTCAAGATTGTTGATGAGGTAACTCACCCAATTCATCTGCATCCCCTCCACGCATTTCCATGTGAGATCCACCACGAACTTGGTGACCTGTGTGGGGTGGTTCTTTCTGATGAGATTTCTAGCTATGAGTTGTAAAGTGAGGCACATTGTTCCATCCTAGATAAAGGCTACCTTGTAGCCTTGCTTTCCCTTTTCCACTTCGTCGTATGCCTCCTTTATGCGTTGTGTCAGGGAGTATTCCAAGGCCTTCCCTGGGTAGAACTATTGAGGGTCATGTCCCTGCATGCTTAATCCTGTGATCAAGTGGATCAGTGTCGGATCCACAGTAATCCACCTATTGAGCCACGGGTATCCACCATGATAGCATGAAAAGAGGATTTTAATGCAAGTGTTAACCTCCTTGTGTCGGCTAAAATGGGGAATCTTCATGAAATTCAGTATCGTGGATTGCACCAGCTCCTTAATCCATGGTTGGGAGACTATGTGAGGCTCTTCCCTATGGTGTTTGTCAAGTATCTATGAGGTGCAAGCATTGCGTAGTTTGTTTTTTTTCTCCAATGTTAAAGTCATTGTTCTTCAGGGATGGGATCTGTCCCAACTAGTTTCCAACTACGTGTATCCCCTTCGGGATGTACGTGGTGATCAAAATGTACTCGTAGTCCCATGGGATGGTGTCCCGGTTAACCGCTCTAGCCAAAGGCGGGATATAATCTGGTAATATCGATGGGATCTGCTTTGCATTAGCCAAATCGCCGCGATGCTTAATTAACTTCTCAGTCACGGGGTTAGCACGGCCTGAACGTCATCCATTCGAAGGGGAGGCATGCATTCCCCTAGTCAATGATGCATGTACTCCTTCAGACAATGGTTTTTCATCCATTATCTTCCTTAGGACTTCCTCAACGGATTTATCCAACTCGCTAGGTTCGCCCGACATTCAAACTTTTAATCAGACGGGTCTAGGTGGTTGAATGGTTAGCAGGGTAGACAAGCGAGAAGCACTTTCTCATTTCTGATAGCTCGATACACAATCAAATCTCGGATAGCTTAGTTAATCACGGATGGAAAAAAGTGGTCCTGGCGCAACGTCCGACGGGTTAAATAAGCAAGCGTCATAACAGATTCTTCCAATGGGTAAGAATGATTCCATCAATGTGAATCCATCTGCTATGGTGCAGTTCCAACATCCAACGGTGGTCTATCCACCCATAAATGTGTTTCCTAGTCATTCTGGAGCATCGTTCTAATGGTCGGGGCACCTCCAACGGTCATATAGCTTCGCCAAGGAGAAGTCCCATTCTGTGTGGTTCTATTGTTCTAGCGAGGTTCAGAGTCTACAAGACTTCCTCCTGCGAAGTCTTCTCTGTAACTTCCAGTAGTTTTTCTAACTTGGATTTCTTCTAACTGAGCTTCCTTGTCTTCTTTCCTGTGATCTGAGTCTCTCTAACTATTTCTGGAATCCTCTTTCCATTATTATTCTTATCTTCTCCTAACGTAGTGACTTCACACTGCTGATGTGCTCTTAAAGGGTTAGAAGTTAATATTTTTTTTCTTATTAAGTTCTGGGTGGGCATTCTTCTTTCTTGCATGGATAGGTCCTTCAAACCTTCTTGTGTTCTTTCAAATTATCTTGTGTTCTATTTCTTCGACTTATCTTCTCGTTCTTCTATCAGTCGATCTATTTTTCTATCTATGAAATCCCTTAGTTCTTGCCTTTTCTTTTCTGTATCTTGTTCCTATGCTTCCCTTCATATATGATCCTTCTCAATCCAAGTCTTTCCTAACAAAAGAGGGAAAGGGGCGTTTTTCTCAACAAACTTAATGACTTCAAATTCCTCTTCAGTCGATGTTCCATGAATAATAACAGGTACATTAGTAATTCTTCCACGTAAGGTTATCATCTTTCCTTTGAATAAACCTATTCTTCCAAATGAAGATACTATAGTAGGATTTCCCAAAATTTCCCAATTTTTTTCTGTCATAATATTCACTTGTGTCTCCTTATCCAAGACACAGTCTATGTCGAAGTCTCATATTCTTGTATCTATGCGTTGTTTTTCTTTCATGATCTCTGGCAAACTGACATATTGGTGATCATTCATTTCTTCTTTCAACTGGACTAATGTACTCTGAACTTCCTCTAATCCTTTCTCTAACATGCTTTTATTCTCTTGACTCATGTTCATTTGTTCAACTTTAGCAATCATCCTTGGGCAATCCTCAACTTCATGACCAACAATTTTACAACAAAGACAGATAGGACCTGTACCAGGGAATTCCTTAGAAATATGTCCCGGTCTTCTGCAATTATAACATAGTGTCAATCCTCTTTTTCTTCTGTACATTCCCCAACCTCTCCTGTACTATGCACTGGGATCACAGTGTTGTACTTGCAATCTACAAAAATTATTTCTAGGTTCCTGCATCCACTTGTTAGTCCAAAAATTATTTCTATGCATAGGAATAACATATGTCTCTTTATTTCTATCAAAATTATTCAGATCAACTCTTTCTTGCAACTGCGCCCTAACCTTCAGAGTAGGACATAATCTATCAAACATACCTAGATTCATGCTTTCAAAATAAAAAATTCCACTTATCTTACTCTTATCAAATCAAAAAGATTTACCTCTTTTAAGATCTTTCCTCTTTTCTTCAGTTCAGGTTTCTTTCTTAACACAAAGCTTCACAAGTCAAGTAGAGTATTGCGCACTACAACAAAAAATCTACGCACAAAGCTTCTCTTTTCTTTTAGTTTCCAGCAATCACAGTTTCAGGTCCCGACAACGGAACAATTTTTTGGCACAGGGGTAGAACCAAGGTTCAATGCTTCAACAACGCACCAACAAAACCCTAACTACCAACCCTTTTGGAAACACCTACGAAGCAGGCGAAGTCTCACCTGAGGTAGAAGCAGGGGGGGTTACAGGACTCAAGTGTCTGTAACCAAGCTGGGACACAGATCTGTGATCACAACACTTCGCATGACACTTACGAATAAAATGAATTAGTTTACCAACTTTATTCACATCGCAGAATAAAACCTAAAGATAGATCAATGCAGTAATAATGACAAAATACACATCACACTTAGCATCATAACTTAGATATAATATGTTCAACATAAATAAAGCACTAAGCATTCATAGATCTATCTATCATACATAACAATCAATTCACTAAGAATATCCATGACATAACCATCATAACACAAAGAAAACCATCAACACATGATATACGTGGTTCACCCCAGTGTGGGGCTACGTCCACCAACAAATTCTTCTTCTTTATTAGTCTTCAATCTCTTACATTCATCTGCTTCTGTGCACTAATCCTCAAAGCCAAGATTTGCATCGGACAGGTGATCTGCGCACTGAGCACCAGATCCACCTTCCCAAAATCAGGTCAAGGCACAAATCCAACTCCTCTATCAAGCACAGAGCCTTACATACACATTTTTTTGCATGAAGCAACTCAGAACTAGTTGCCTCTTGCACTTAGCCAATTACATCCCCATTACTACTTTACATTCTTTCGTATTTATACTTTTACAATCGCTTACAAAAAGGCCTAATCATGGGTAAACCCATGGTCCAACATCTCATAAACCCTAATAAAAAAAACCTAATGAAACCCTTGTTGGGTCCACAAATCAAGTGAGATCCCATGATCTTAGCTCCGCCTGGGTGCTCCATCTTCGACCAGCCTGTCGAAGTCAGAAAAGGTGGTCAAACCTAACCAATTTTTCCTCAAAACTTGGTCGAGGGCCAACATTTTCCAGGTGGGCAATGAGAAGAGATCATTGGATATCGTAAACTTCCAGGAGGACAGAGAAAGCATCCCAATTTTCCAAGTGGACAAGGGAGGAGAGATGAGCTCAGTTGAGAGTTCGCATCAGGGGGTGTTGACAGATGAAGAGGAGGCAGAAGAAAAACCTCACTCAGATGGAGATTCACATAGAGATGTGAACCATGTGAATGAAGACGATGAGAAGTTAATTACTTCCACTGCCGAGGAGAAGGATCATGGGAGTATTCTGGTCATTGGGGGGATAGAGGTATTCCTTCCACAAAACCCGATTGAGGCCATAGCGTGTGTTGCATATGAAACAGAAAGAAAGCTAGCAATGACTATCATAGAGGAGGAGTAGGAGTAGATATTGATGTCTTCTCTAGTAGAAGAAGGAGGGCATGCCGTTAAGATGCTCACTCTATGGGAGAAAGAGTTGGGGATGTTGGAGGATTGGTTGAATGATCCAGAACCAGAAGATGGCTACTAGGAGACAGTCATGCATATCGTAGGAGAAGAGCATCCAGAAGAATTTCTCAGAGGTTTCAGATAAGGAGCTAAATAGGAGATGACTACAACACATAAGCATGCAGTAGAAGAGGGAGATGAATATCAACATGAGGAGAAGCTGGAGGAAGCTGGGGTTGAACCAGCACAAGGGGAGCTAACAGGATCAAATCTGTCAGAGGAAGAGGTTAAGCAGCCGCTCAGTTATGAGAATCCTACAGGAATGGAAGTTGTAGTAGAGTGGCAAGCTAAGGCTACAAGAGATGAAGAAAATAACACGGGAGGTCGATGTGATCTACCCATTGACAAGGAGGAAGTGCAGCAAGCCAGTCTGCAAAAGAAGATCCAGGAAATGGAGCAGTTGGACGAGGTAATTGAGGAGATAAGGAGGCTGATGTCGAGGTCAGCAAAAGAAGCGGTCAGCAAGGGGAAGATGGACAAAGGAATACCTTCACAAGCAAAGGGGATGATGCAGGATAAAAAGCCGAGAAGAGGAGTAGAAGAACAACTCCAGGAGAAGTTTTGGGATCCAGTAGGATTTCAATAGAGCTGGGAATATCATGAGCAGGAGCTCATGATTTTTCATAGCCATGGAGTATGATGTAGGAGCATCTCTCCACCTCATCACGCGCCAACTGGATAGCACGAGTGGTGTGCATTCAAGGAAGGGATAGGCGCCACCCTCTCATTTTTCTTTCGATAATATAAAGTCTGATCAAGGCATTTAATGATGACAAGCTGGAAGAGCCAAGTTGTGCCTTCACACAAGCTGGAGATAAGGTTGCCATTAAGTGGTTGATGGTAGGAGGTCAAATTTCCATCATTGTAATATACCTCGGTAGTCAGGCATTTTGAATGGTGATTAGACAGACTACTACATATTGATAAATTTTCGATGACCACTTGCGACGAAAGTACTCTTTCGTCGCAACATGCAAGAGAAAAAGTTCAATTTTTCTAAATCCACCCCGTATTTGTCGCTATCTCAATGCATGTACTTTGACTAAATTAGAATGGTCAATGTTTGTCGCAAGAGAGACGACTGACCTAACCTTAAAATTGACCGTTAAAAATGACCTAAAATAAATAGGTAAAAAAATAATAATAATTTATGTCACGGTCGTCGAAATTGCGATGATGGTGACCTAAAATTGGACTATAAATATTTGACGATTTAAATATGTTGCGAAAATATTGCTATAACAACGATGGTTCCGAAAGGGTATTTTTGTGCAGAACAATGTCGCAGAATTTTGTTAGAGGTGGGGAAAAAAGTAAAGCGGGTGAAAAGGGTGATGGTAGATGTTATTTCCCTTGTAAAAAATGTTGCCTCGGACGTCTCATAAGAATTTTAATAGCAACAGCTACAAAACATTGTAGGAAATATGGGCACATTGATGGCAGATCAAATGAATATCGTCCCATGGTAATTAGCTATATATTCATTATATTTTTTTAATTTGTCAATTATAGTTATAATAGTATACACTAATTTTGCATGATTGTTTGTAATTATAAAGTTAGAGTTTCCCTCTAACTTTCCATAGAATATTGCACCAAGTATTAGTAGAAATGATGTTGTACAAGCTGAGGAANNNCATCATGACCAAGCAAATGAGGATCTCATGGAAGAAGATGATGGGACAAATCAAGTTAATGATCCCATGGAAGAAGATGATGGGACAAATCAAATGATCCAAGATTTGTTTTCGCATCCGAATGAGGATGGGGAAAATGTTGGTATTTATGATGAACCTCTATTAGAAAAGGCAAATAAACGACTTTATGAAGGATCAATAGAAAATATTCTCTCCACTACATTGTTGATAGTGAACTTAAAGGTTATGAATAATTTGTCAAACACTTGTATGACACGGATACTAAGGTATCTAATATGTTTCATCTCATATTATACATAAATGTTGATTTTTTTCTATTTGTTTTTAGTGTTAATTAATGTGTAAAATAAGAATGCAATTTTTACGATTAATATTCTTACATTAAC
>JZKD02S0009219.1:16773-27124 GCA_000966675.3 Picea glauca | reverse complement strand
CGTTACAGTTAGTCTCCCAAAGCCACAGTCATCCCCACTAACCATTTTTTTTTACTTGCAGGTATTGTTACAGTGATGGCGCCAAAATCAAAGAAAACAAAGGCCGAGGAAAATCATTTCCTCCCGCCTCCTATTGACCCTGACAGGATCCCTCTAGCTGATAAAGACCATTTAATCGCAGACACCAGATGCAAGTTTGACTTCGCAGATTTACAGTCATGGATAAAGGACGTTTTCTTGGACCAAAGTGATGAAATTGAGCTTTGGGAGTCAAACCTTCCCCTATATCCTTTCCCGCAAGTTCATCATTTCCCCGAATTCGCAATCAAATTCCAGGCTCATTACCACCCTGACCAGAGAGCCATAGTTTCTTCATCAGGAGAAACTTTGTTCTTCATTACACCAAAATCCATTGATCAGATGATGCAGATACCCAAAATTGAATCCGCCTCACCTTTCAACCTTGAAATCATCATAGAACTATACTAGAAATTATCATTCCCCCAAAGAGCTCAGATTCTCTAGCTTTTTCTCATACAGGCCGCTTAGCTCCCCACTACAAATTCCCTATATCCTTCATCCTTTCTCTCAGTGAAGGGAAACCAGGTCATCTCATCGCTCTGTGCCCTGATTGGGTATTTTTTGAATCAATGGGTGGATGAACCCATATTGGGTTTTCTATCCATCTTCTCCACAGATGAGAAACCCACCACTCAGTTCGACTACAACACTTTCCTGGTGGACAACATTCATGATAAATTCTCAAATTTCACCATGGAAGGCATGTTTCGGTATTCCTTAATACTGGCTTACATGTTCATTTTCTTCCAAACAGACAAATTTTCCTTTTCAATGCAGAAGATGGACAAGGATGGGAGGTCGTAGGAAGTAACAGCATGGACTTCGCTACTCAAAAAAAAATCTCCAGAATTCAGTTTCAAGCAATTCATCGAGCAGTTCTACCACCTAGTGATGAGCATGCTCAATGGAAAACCTGAGCCAAGAAGAAACGAGGAGATTCAGAGGATCCTACACCTCTCAGACCTTGCAAAAATGGGATACTGGTACTTATACCAAGACCACACAGAGATCAGACTGTATGGGTGTGAATTGGCTCCATACAAGTTGCCCAAGTATCTGCCCACGAGGATATTTTCCCTGAAATACATAAGACAAATGATTAATTCAGATGACATACATTTTGTGTCTCTGAAGAAGAAGCAACAACTCAGAATCAAAGGGCGGATTGGGTCTTTCATCTGCAATAGTCGAGGCACTGGGGAGGAAGCAGACATATTGCTAAAAGAAATAAAGTTTTTTGTTAGTTTCACATGACACTATGATCTGTACGGGATAATTTATGAGATGAGGACTAAAAATAAGAATATCCCATATGTTCATACATCCAGGCTTGAGATAGAGAAGTTCACCAACTAGACAGAATGGGAGCCAAACACTCTGGTTGAGAAAAAACAACAGGACCTTTTGATCACTATCTCCCAAACAACTAAACCACAGGTTCCCAAGGAGAAAATGCCCAGGAAGGACACTTTACCTTCCATCACTGAAGTATCATCTGAAGAGTTCCAATTACACACTAAGAGGCCAAAAACCAGTCAGGCACCTGACACGGCTGGTGAAAAGGGAATTCAATCCACTACAACTATGGAGGTTGATCGGTCACTCCTTAGTACAAGAAACAAACAAATCATGACTATAGTGTTGCCCAAGAAGCCTACAGATACTCCACCAGTCAACCTGCCGAGAAAAACAGGACCAAAATTGAGTCTTTTTTATAAGTATGATCTAATAAAAAATATAAATCATATGCTGACAAGAAGCATGTATGCTCAGTTCTGGAAGCAAACATCAACTGCACAACATAGACTGTTGTCTGCATTTGACACTGAGAAGGGTAGAATGCACATGGCGTTTCTGGAAGCACAAGTGCCAGACCTGAAAGTAATCACCGATTACAAAAGGGAAAGATTTGAATGTTAGACTAAAGATGTGCATCCAGCTGATCATTAGATCTACACAGACAAACTGGAGAAATGGTTTTCTCCACATTGGCAAATGATTCTACTGCTACCTCCAAGTTACATGTATCTCTGAGCAATTGCCAGATGCAGCTGAAGTTAGAAAAAATATCATTCTTTGTGAAGGATAAAAAGATTAAGATGTTGGAAGAACTGGTCCTAAAGATTGGATATGATGCCTCGAATGTGAAAGCAGTCGAGGAGATGATCAAAAATAAAAATGTCAATATAGCATCTCTGTGGAAATGGTTGAAACTGCCACCAACAGAAGATTCATAGGCAAAGGAAATAGCGAAGACAGAAGTGGAAAAGGATGAGATGCTCAAGATGATAATGGAGAAGAATGCACAGTTGAAGGAAATGGAAGTGAAATTGGAAAAAATAGTGAAAGAGAAGGAGCAATCAAATCCCATGGAATTCATTCCACTAAGTTTAGTTCCACTCACAGGAGTGAGCACAACGTCTGTAGCAGAAATTCCCTTGGTAGCTCCACTGACAGCTCTGGAAAAAATGGTTGAACTGGCTAAATCCATGGAAGAGATGAATTTGAAAGAGACTAAGATTAGAAGACTTAAAAAGGAGATTGAGAACCTTCAGGAACTCAAATATTCCTTCCAAACCAGCTACTCCAAGGAGAAACAAACTTTAGACAAGCTTAAACGCGAATTGCAATAGCTTCGAAACAAAACAGTGGCAGGCAAAACACTTGTTGAGGTCAAAGAAAGTGTCTGGATGGATATCACCAAGTCCATGAATGAAATATGGCCAATGATACAAATCATGCTCAATAAAAACGAGCTGGCGCAAGAAGTCAGGAGGGTATTGAGAAGATAAGAGCAGAACTGGGAGAGATTTCCATAGAAGCTGCTGAGATCATCAAATTTCTAAATTCCAAAATCAGAGAGGAGCTAGAGGATTTGGAGATTGAAGATAGGACAAAGACCATCCTTGAGTTCAAGAGGGTCCTGACCAGCAGAGGATTGATTCTACAGCTGGAGGAAAAGGTCCAGACCATGGACGCAGCAGTGCAAATATTTCTTAGCAAGATCGAAGATCTACAGAAGAAAGGCCTTCCTGGTTTGAGAGTTATAAATGACAAGTTAATGATGCTTGCCGATTACAAAAAGAAACTAGCCATTGTGGCTAAGGATAGCTCAAAATTCTCAGGAATACAAGGTAGTATCATGGGCAAGGCATTCTTAGATGCTTTATAGTTAGACATCAATATACAGCATGAGATCCAGTACATCTTCACCATCAAGCCAACTTTTTCCAAGTACACAGAGATGGATGAAGTATACCGAAGATTACTCAAAGTCGTTGTTCCCAATCACCTTCGATGGGAAGAGATTTGAAATCTAATCAAGTATTCAATGAGGTGTCCAAGCCTAGTCATCTATCCAGTCAAACAAGGTCATCCAGAGGACTCACCAACAGTTCACCCCAGAAATCAGCATGAAGTTTCAACACATCATCAAACAGTTCCTAAATTTTTGTATCTTGTTAAGTTAGTTAGCTAAATTTAGATTTGCCACATCTTGATCTTTAATGATAGGATAGTATACAATTTCGATTATAAATACTTCAAACTTTGAAGTACTAGGGGTTGATCTTTACGCCCTGCAAGCTACAAAGACTGTAATTTTATCAAGAGATATTCCAGTAATACAAAGAGATGTTTCACAAGATTCTCGCATGTTATTCATTGGTGATGTTTTCTTTTCTATATTAAATGTCCTTCTTGCTCAATTGTCATATTGTTTTCAAATCTAATCTTTTAAAAGTAACACATGTTGCAGGATTTATCGTTGTATACACTGTTTCGGCTTTGAAAGATCTTTATGTTTATCTTTCTGATATTACAGTGAAGAAATTCTTAAATGCTTCTTTACATTAATTGATATTCTCATCTCTTCTTCTATTCATCACTTTAATGCAAAAGAATCCAACAAATGAATTATCTTTCCTTATGAAAGAATCTTTGTTTCTGGTTTAGATTTCTATCTTTATAATACAGACCCCATAGCCCAATGGATGCGTAGAGTCCCTTCAGCCAACTTAACAAAAACAACAAACCAGTCAATCTTATTTTTTTATAACTAGCCTAATATCTTAAAGTTAAAACATAGCTAAATCATATAGAGAGATCCCTCTCTGAAACTGGTAGGGCTAGATTCTAGATTCGAAGTGGTTGGATAAAGTTACCTCTTGTAAATTTCTTCTTCTCTGACAACCTCTGGGAATTTACAGAGCATTAACAAGCATGAAAATAGAAGATTTTGGGGGATATCATAAATCAGATAGGAGAGTCAGGGAGAAATAAAACCATAAGTTTCATATTATTCCAAATCATCTCTCGTGATGAGTACCAAAAAATATAGAGTACAAAACCCTATGCACATAATGAATAGCTTCATTAATTTTTTGGGCCAGCATGGTAAGGAAAAAATGCAAGTACAACATGCATGTACTCATTGGCATGAATGTTGATATGACAATTAAACTCATGAGAAGAATATCCACAGTTAACCAAGGTTCTTCATGCATCAAAACATTTCAACAATGAAATATCGAACCATTGAATTCATAACAACCATAATAAAACAAAATTCTATAATGGACTAATCAACCATTTCAGAAAATTTGAACTTGAATCACCTATGGGTGGCTTTTAAAACAATATTTCTAAGGTAAAATAGTATGAAAACAATCCAAGTTTTTATGTTTAAATTCATGCTTACAGTCATGAATTAAAACTAAAACAAATGAAAATGCAAATGAAAAACTTAATAAGGTAAACTTAACCCAATCATTGCCTTGAAATATTTACAAATAGAAGGTGATGGTAGCTACAGAAAGGTATAGTCTCTTTTGATCGTGGTAAGTATCAAAAATCATGTGTGGTTTCCAACAATGGTGACATACTGGGCAAAGCAGTTATCTCTGCATAACCAAAAAATTCATGCCAGGGTGAATCAGATCAAATGAATTTAGAAACAGTCAATAGTTGGTCAAGCATATTGATCATAACTCAAAAAATAATGTAGTTTAGTATCAAATGTATTTATGTCTAAACAAATTTCATCTAGTATCTAACTTAGATTAAGAGTGTAGCGATTATTTATGCATTTGACTTCGATACTGTTGACAGAGCCATTGTTTCCTGCAGGTGTCCATAGGCTTGGCATGGATGTAATTTGACCCACTCTAGTACCTCTATCTTATCCAAGAGTCATTCAACCATGATTCAATACATCTTTTCATTTTGATCAAATTGAAAACAAACTTGCGGATCTTCTTAAACCTGGCATTGCTTCGCTACCAGCAGGCCCATTTATTACCCCGACAAAGTTACCTTGGTATCATGCATGCATTTACCTACTGCCAGCAGACATGTTCAATGTCCCAGCGGGTTTACATACACTTCCCATACATTACCATACTTTCAACCCTCTAGAATTTTTTTATAGTTTGAATAACTTAATGATATTCAAGAGGGCGGGGTGATACTGAAAATATCATAGTTTGGAATGAAAAAATTTGATCTTTCACCAATTACTCTTCTGTTTTGATGACCCTCATCATGACTTGGACACTTCAATTTTTGTTAGGAAATCATCTTGAGGAAGGGAAGGTACAGTTGAGTTGTTTTTCTCAAAATAGGGGCAACATTAGAAGTTCATTAATGAAAATCACGTCTACTTGTAATTTCAATGAGAAACCAGAAACATTGATTTGTACAGAAACTCATTTCTTCTGATCTGCGTTTTAGCACTTACTGCTCAGGTGCTTGGGAAGTGATCAACTGTTGTTAATGAACAAAAAATTATGATTCCCTTCCACAAATGAGATGGTGACTTAGACATAATTATTCAGAAAACAAATCAAAACCCAGCAAAATGAAAAGAACCAAAATAAAAAACAGAAAAGGAAATTTAAAAAAAATATTTACAAAAGAGTGAAACAAAAAACATCAGGTGAAATACCTCTCGAGAGTCTGGCCATTCACTGGGAAAGTGTCTAGCTATCCCTCCAAATTATGCAGATGAAAAGAGTTCGGGCCCAATTTTTCAGAAATTACAAATGGTCCCAACCACAAGTTTTGGAACTTGGTATGTTCCCCCTTCCCCTCATGAGATTTATCCCACTTGAGAACCAGATCTCCTACATCAAAATTCCTATCTAAAGAAGAATTTGAATCAAACCAACTTTTTACAATTTGTTGATGATGATCTATTTTCTTCTTTTCTTGGTTTCGTCGAGGGTCAATAATCATTATGTCCTTAGATACTATAACCCCAAGCAGTTTTCCTTGCTCTACTACAAAGACCGATTTCTTAGGGTTGATAGATATGTCGAACTTGCGGCATTATTCTAGGACAGCCCTGAGGTGAGACAAGTGATATTTCTTGTTTTTAGAGAAAACGGTCACATCATCAAGGTAGACCACGACTGACTAGTTAATGAGGCCATGGAAAGCGATATCCATTTCTCTCTGGAAAGTGGTGTCATCGTTTATCAGTCCAAAAGGAATTTTCTTGTAGGAATAAGTGCCTCATGGGGTACGAAAGGTGGTTTTAAGCTGGTTTGAGGGAGGCATAAGGAACTGGTTGTATCCCAAAAAGCCATCTAGTAGAGATAGTCTTTCAGAGCCAGACACCTGCTGTAGAATTTGTTCCATTGGAGGAACATGGTAGTTTTCTTTATCAAATGCTTGGTTTAGGTTCCGAAAATCGACACAGAGTCGAATTTCACCACTTTGCTTCCTTACATCTACTAAATTTGAGACCCATTGTGTGTGCCTAACCAAGAAAATTATCTTTGCAGTTAATAATTTGTTCAGTTCTTTTTTAATAATGGGTTCTAATTTAGGATGCATCTTTCTCAATTTCTGTTGAAAAGGCTGAGTGTGGGGTTTCATGGGAATAACATGTTGTATGATGTTGGGGTCGAATGTTTTCAAGTCATCATATGTCCAGGCAAAAATGTCTTTAAATTCTTTAAATAACTTTATAAAAGTAGAGCTTTCTTGCTCAGAGCATCCCTTTCCCAGATTAATATTTTGAGGATTATCCTTTGTTCCTAAATTAACTGTCTCATAAATCAAAGAAGAACTGTTAGTTTTGCAATCTATTGTCCCTCTAAATTTATCATGGAAGTCATAAAATTTCTCTAGTCGTATGATATATCTGGGGATAGATTTTACCAACTCAGATGTCGATTCAGGAGATCGAAGATCAGATGTTACGCTGAAATTATGGAGGTTCTCATCATGAGTACCTTCATCAATGAATTCTCCTTGGAAGGTGTCTTCCATATGCAGGAAGTTGATAATCTGTTGGTCGTCGTCGAATACTCTCCAATTTGTAATTTTATCTAGGATCGATGGTCTGAACAACAATTCAATTGAAAATTCATTAGGGGAAAGACCTTCAACAGGAAATAGTTTAGAAGCAACATTGGCCAATAAATAATCTTCTAAATTACTCAATCTAGGAATGGAATTTATGTTGAATGCTGAAAATTTATGCATTAAACTCCATACCTCTGTTTGGTATCTTTTCAGATGTGGTGATAAGGCATTTCTTAACTGCTTAACCATGATTTTTGAATCACCAAATACTATCAAATTCTTCACATCCATATCCAAATCTTTCCTGAGTCCTTGTAGAATTGCTTCATATTTGGCCATGTTATTGGTACATTTGAACTCTAACCGGTAAGTAATGAAAGTCTTATTACCTGTGGGATCGATGAGTACACAACCAACACCTTCTCCTTCTTTCTATTTGGATCCGTCAAAGTACAAGGACCATATATTTGCATCATTGGAAGTACTCGGCATGCTTGGCAGAGTGGATGTTTGAGAATAGGTTACAGCTTCAGATTTCTACACAGGATCAGTGATGGGAGAGACTTTGGTCATGAAATTACTAAAGAACGTATTCATTCCCTGTGTTTCAAATGAATTAGTAGATGTAATGAAAGGTTTGTTTGTTCCATTCAGATCAGTTAGGATATGCTTAAGATAATGTTCTCTATGTATCCTAATTTTTTTGGGCTGTCCATTTTCAGGTAGCCACAAGTGAGACCAATATGTGACAAAGTAACAGTGCAATTGCTCTAACCAATCCCTGCTTAAAAACTAACCATAAACTTCAGGGATATCCACAATGATAATATCAATTATCTAATGAACCTTAGGATTGGATGATAATTTAATCAACACATTCTTAAGCTCACCAATAACGTTAACGTTAGTTCCATCTAGTTGAATGATTTTATGATCAGAACGTTTAACCTCTGCATTAATTTTTTGGAAAACTGATAGAGGCATCATGTTTGAAGATGCACTGGAATAGACCATGCAATTATGTACATTCTGATTAAAAATTTCAAAGGTTAACAAAAAAGGTGAGACATTTTTTCAAGCATCAACAACAGAATTCTGTTGATTTTTAGTTATTGTCCCCAAAACAGTTTTATCTACATTTGCTACAGTTTTTTATGCTAAGTCCCTTTTATCTGGAATTTGAGATGTCGTTTTAGTTGGGACATTTTTAGCTGCATTTGATTCAATTTCCGTTGGTTTTTTGCTGTTAGGATCGTTCTTTTTTCTATTTTCAACAATACTTTGAAGTATTTTCTGCAAAATAAGGGGAAATTTTAGCAGCTCAAAAACAGAAATATTAACCCTTAATTTTTTCATATCTTCAATTAAATCATATTCTAAAACTAGAGTTTCCAAGCCTTGTTTAATCTCTGTATGTTTTGACTGTTTTAAAAACATATTTTTATTCACCTCATAAAGGGGTTTGTTTTTCATTTTGCTTCTTGTGTTGTAGGGGTGGACAGTTTCAAAGTTTGCTTGGAAAATACTATCTGACAAGTGACCAAAAATAGGAGGAGATGAATCCTCCTATTATGGTACCTCCTCTTCAACTGTATTGTCACGATTTTCTGGAGGAACAAAAGTAGAATTATCATGTGCTTCTAAGATGGTTTGCAAATCATACTATAAACTTTCAAAATTTAAACCCTTTTGTGGTTGGGTTTGGACGGTTAGAAGGAAAATGTTTTCTAAAAGGAGGTTTAAAACTTCATTTTTGTGTGGATGCCTCCTCGACTGATCTCTTCAAGTCAACGACCTCATTGGACAATTTTTGGAAACCTTTCTGCAAGATTTCTAAGTCTAAATTTTCTTGTTGATTCTTAAGTTGAGGTGGCCTAGTGAGAAATTCTATTTTCTTCTTAGAAGATGAGGTTTTTTCAACTTCACTACTAAGATTATCTTTTAAGCTTAATATATCCTTTTCAATTTGGCTTGCCCCCTCAAAGGCTTCTAACAATGTGTTCTTTTTAGACCTTTTGACCCATATGGCTATGTTATTGTGCAAGGCTTTAGCATAATATGAAACAATTAGACTTTTTGCAGGCATCAAATCTGTAGGGATTTTGTTCTTTAACGTCAAAAATCTTTGGTTAAAGTCTTTCACTTTTTCCTTAGGATTCATTTTTAAGTTGGAGAGTTCCATAACCAGGAATTCTAGAGATTTATCGTCTACTACTTTTTCCAAGAAACAAATTTCAAACTTATCCCAAGAGATGATGGTTTGGGGCTACTGAGAAAAATACCATGTGGAGGCATTTCCCTCAAACATATAAGGAAATAATCTGCATACTACATCCTCGTGTTCAACACTTCGGAGTCTAACGGACAACATAAATTTTTTGATGTGATCCTCCACGAATTTCTTTGAATCTGGGTCAAATTTGGGCAGCCATTTCTTTGGATGTTTTGGTAATGGGTGTTGGGGTTCGGGTACAGCCACAACATCGTGATCGAGCCAAGGTCTGGCAAGATTGTTTTTGTTTTCCATGGTAGTTGGTGGTGTCGAAGGCTGAGATGGTTCTGATGAAGAATTTCCTTTGTCTGAAGATTCTCCTCCTGAAGAGTATGGAGAAGAATCAAGTGGAGAGGGTGGAATATCGGGTCCTCTTTCTCCAGGAATGTGTGTTACAATAGGATTGGTGGTATTTCTACCTAAAGGGTTTTGTAGAAGACTAGTTCCTCGAAGTTGTTCTCGGATATTTGAGAAATTGAGTGGTTGATTAAGTGGCCTACCAAGTTGTCTGATATGGGCTAAGTCATTATGCATTCTTATGCGTGACTGATTAACAACTTCTTGGATGTCGGACCCTTAAGGAACTGGTGTGACCGGTTCAACAGGAATATCAAGGTTATTGATTGAATTAGTTGTTGTTTCAAGTGTAACATTATTGTCTGAGGGACTACGCATTACGACAGGAGA
>JZKD02S0009219.1:0-10125 GCA_000966675.3 Picea glauca | reverse complement strand
CCTTATAAGGTGTTGCAAAAGATTGGTACTATGGCATACAAATTGGAGTTGCCTGCATATTCATGAGTACACCTAGTTTTCCATGTTTCATGCTTAAAGAAGGTTATAGGCGACATGATCCTAGTTCAAACTATATTTCCAGAACTTGATGAGGAAGGAAAAATCATAGTGGAGGCTGATGCCATCACTAACACAAGAATTTCCCAGTTGAGGAATAGATCCATTTCAAAGCATCTCATTAAATGGAGGAAACTACCAGCTGAAGTTCCACTTGGGAAGATGAGTCTTTTATACAGAAGCATCCAGAGTTACTCAAGCGTTGAGGACAACACTTGTCTCAAGGGGAGGGGCATGTTAAGCCCTAATATTGGCTCAATACCCCTTAATTGGGGCATATTATATTAGTAATGTTATTTTATTTATGTAGACTTCAGGTCATTAGTTTTAATTATACCTCTTAGTCTCCTATATATACCAAGGAGACATTTTCATTTTGAATCATCTTGTACTTGAACATTTAAGTGGGGTAAGAGGAGGTTTCCCCCTCGAAGAGGCTTATTATCTGAAATTATCTCTTTTTCAAGGCGTTGAGTACTTTTTCTGAGGTTTTTCTATGCTATATTGATATTTGGTTCTTAACAATGAGCATTGATCATTGATCTCAATTGGATCGATTGAGCTTAGATGATTACCCTTTCAATTTCTTAGTTTTCTAGAAATCAAGCATCCAACATTCTTATTCTTGAAACTTAAATCTGTGCTCTGTGGTTTCTTTCCTTTACGGACATTTTTTATAACAGGATTATCATCAATTTTTAAACTAGAACCATTCATAGGCACAGGAGGATCCTTTTTTTTTAACTTTGAAATCACTTGTTCCAGATATCTTCCAAGTGAAAACCTACATAATAAATCTTTATCCACAAGGGTTTCATTAACAACAGAAACCAGTCTGATAAATTTTGGGCCCTCAAATGAATTAGCAAACTAGCTTTCATCTACTGGTTTGTCTGAGTTAGGGTTTGTATTTAAAATAAGGTTGGATGTAGCGTCAATATTTATGAATCCATTTCTTATCAGAAAGGTTTCCCAATTATCACCTATCTTTGACAGGTGATAAACCAACAAGTGTTTAATGAGTTTTTGCTGAAACAAACTCGAATTGATATGATGTCGTTTGTAATGCTCGAACATTTTGTAAAGACTCATCACTAGGTAAAAGGGCATATCCAACTCAAACCCTATTAAATTCATAAGCAAATGGATATGGTACAGAAAAACCAGACCGTATCAGCCTTCACACGTAAAAAATTGTTTCAGAATTAAAAGTAGGCTATGCCATCTAGGTTTTAACGGAGCGATAGGAATACCTTTTATACAACAAGTGGTTTTACAGGAGGTCATAAATAAACTCCATGGGACCTCTTCTATTTAGCATTTTTAAACCACCTCTCACCTTTTGATTGGATCCCTATCGCTTTGCTCACGAAATCCTCTGTTAATTCTAACTGTATATGTCCAATATTGGCTCTGAAGCCATCAAAGGTCTGTGCAAAAGATTTTGCAACCTGGATATCATAGCCCTCGAACTTCTTGAGGAATACATCACACCCATGAGCCTTTAGGTCGTCAATAGCATCGTCATGGGATAGCAAATCTTGGCATCCATTCGGCTCGATATGAACAACGAGTGCCATGACCAGTGTGATAAAGATACAAAAGAAATCACCAGGGCTAGGTTTAGGATCCCAATGAACGAGAAACAGAAACAAGTCTGAGCGAAAATTGAAGGCATGAAAATAGAAGAGTTTGGGGGCTATCATAACTCAGATAGGAGAGTTAAGGAGAAATAAAACTAGAAGGTTCATAGACTTCCAAACCATCTCTCATGATGAGTGCCAAAACCTACAGAGTACAAAATCCTATGTGCATAATGAATAGCTTCATTAATGTTTTGGGCCAGCAAGGTAAGGCAAAAATGCAAGTACATCATGCATGTACTCATTGGCATGAATGTTGATATAACAATTAAACTCATGAGAATAATATCCACAGTTAACCAAGGTTCTTCATGCATCAAAACATTTCAACAATGAACTATCGAACCATTGAATTCATAACAACCATAATAAAACAAAAATTCAATAATGGACTAATCAACCATTTCACAAAATTTGAACTTTAATCATATATGGGTGGATTTTAAAACGACATTTCTAAGGTAAAAGATTATGAAAAAAATCCAAGTTTCTATGTTTATATTCATGCTTACAGTCATGAATTAAAACTAAAACAAATGAAAATGCAAATGAAAAACTCAATAAGGTAAACTTAACCCAATCATTGCCTTTAAATATTTACAAATAGAAGGTGATGGCAGCTATAGAAAGGAATTGTCTCTTTTGATCATTGTAAGTATCGAAAATCAAGTGTGGCTACCAACACATGGCTAGATTTGTACCACATCGAGATTGGGACGAAGACCCTGGGTTGAGTGTTCACTTTGTTATCTTCTTTTCCCAGGTTGCGAAGGAGATCATTTGAGCATGATGATATATATATTTTCACATATATCCACATTTTATTGGTTCATGGCTATGTTCTATCATCTTGTAGCTCCACTATGTATTTTTTGTGGCTACAATCAGTTGATGTCATGGAGGTATGGATCTACATTGTATCTCTAGTGGCCATATCCTTAGTCAGTATTTTTCATGGATCCATAGTGCAATCGGCAATGACCATGCTTTGATTCATCTCATATTCTGAGCATAGGTATGTCTGCCTCAAAAAAAGAACATATATTAATAATGTTTGATGGTTGTTTGCAACTTCTTCCAGGTTCTCCAACTCCACACCCTTGCATTGAAGAAGTTTTAAAGTGTTTTGACCATTAGTTTCTCTTATGACCTTGCACTTTAGGGGCCATTATGTTACACATCAAATTTCCACACTTAAGTACCTCACCCTAAGTGTCACATGTGTCATAAAAGTGTCACATACATTGACACCATGAAAGAACATTTGTCACAATCCCTAGTCAATGAGGAGGAAAAATATATCATATGAAGGTCAAAATACTATGTGCACGTGAATTATTTATTAATATTCATAAAAACGAAATTAATTTAGTGTGAGAATCCACATCACATTTAGTTTCCTAATCTCAAGGAGAGGTTGAGAATATCATGGAAGGTTGAGATATTTTCTAAAACCAAAATCCTAATTTGGTGGATCTTGAGAGATATTTCCTTCTTAAAATCCTTGAGAGATATTTTCTCCCTAAAATCCTTGAGAGATATTTTCTCCCTAAAAATATTGGATATCCCAATTTATTGGATCTAGTGAGTGATATTATACATGGTGGTTAAGCCTCCAAATCCTATATAATGAGGGCTTTCCATGGAGAAGAGGAAAAGGGAGGAGAGACAGATATATAAACATTTATGATCTTGGGATCCATGCAAGGGTCTAGACGTGGAAAGCTTGGAGGAGTGTTGCATCATCATCTATCTTTGTTAGTATTCTCTTTGGGTTCTCATTTTAATATACTCGGCCTATTTCCTTAAATCTTGCGTATTCTTGCATGTGCTTGTTTAATGTTCCTTCAATCTTTGTAGATGAATTTGTTTGATCTAATATTGTAGAGTAGGATTTCTTTGTTTCTCTTTGTTTTTTATTGCATTATAGGTATCAAGTTGCTCCAAGGAGTTTGGAGATCAATCTCAGAATGGAAGTAGCGAGGACAAACTTTGAAACTAGGTACATCACACCTTTTCTCCTTCTCTCTCTTTCTGGTTAGTTAAACTAAATTCAAAGGGATGTTAGTGTCCACTTGTGTTTTTTTTTCTTGGTATTAGGGTTTTGTATTAGGGAAGATTCACATGTCTGCAGGGAGTTACTTTAAATGTGTTGAAACTACACAGAATAGATCTAGCTAGAAAATAGCGCACACATTTTCAGAGAGAAATTGAGAAACAAGAAGCAAGAGAGAAAGAATGGAAGAATTCTCATTAACCAAATGAATGAATGATAATTTACACATGAAATAATCCATATAACTCAACCAATGTGCACTGGAGGAGAATCCAATGCACCATAGTGGTGTTTTAGAGTGATCTGGACACACACCGACAGTTATGAGAGTAAATTGCTACCTATTCTAGTGTCTCGGATAGTTATTGGAGTGAACTACCACCTAGTTGAGTTAACTAGTCTATCACTCTTCAATTAACTAATTGAAACAAAGCGAAGTGAGAAGGATATTAGGGAATCATGGGTAATGTGCTATTCTGGTGATGATCCCAAGGACAATGCACATTAGTTGGTGATGATCCCAATGATGCATGGTGATAAAACCAATGTAGAATCTAGACTCCACTCAACTGATCAAACTAAAGTAAAAACTAAAGAAAATATTCTCCCTAGAGGAATATTCTTCCTAAAATATAGGAGACTGAATAATGACTAATAAACATAGTAAAAACCTTAGGAAAAATAAAGTCTAGGTGTGTGTGAAGTAACTCCAACACCCCCCCCCCAAACATCACTATGGTGAAAATAAGGAACGGGTCCGAGAAACAAGACCATGTTAGGTACTCAAATACAAAATATACACTAAAATAAAGTGAGAAAAGAGGGAAAACCTCATGGGAAAAACCCCCCCTCAAGGTATAATGTAAGTAAATAGAAGAACAGATAGTTTCTAGGAAATTGTGTCCTTCACTCCAAGATGACTCCATGGAGAATAGAACTTATGCTCAGTGAAGGTCTTGGTGAATATGTCTACAATTTGTTCTAATGAAGGAAAAAATTGTAGGTCGATGATCCCCTCATGTACTAATTCCCAGATGTAGCGCATGTGGATCTCGATGTGGTTCATCGACTACCTCTAAACTGGATCTCTGTAGAACTTCAGAGTGCTTTGGTCGTCTCACCAAATGATGATCGGCCGATGGAACTGAATTCCCAACTCGGTGAGAAACATTTCTAGCCACATAGCTTGAATGGTTATGTTAACTACACCTCTATACTCTGCCTCGACTGAAGATAGAGAAATAGCATCATGCTTCTTTCTCGACCAATAGATAGGCCTGGAACCAATACTGAGTGAGTAACCAGATGTGGACTTTCAATCAGCACTATCTCCATCCCAGTCAAAATCAGTGAACCCGATGAGGTCCAATGTACAATATTTTTCATAATGAATTCCAAAGGTGATGGTTCCCTATATGTATCAAAGGATACAATTTTTATCGATCCAATGCATCTCATGTGGATCTTGCATGAATTGGAAACTACGCCAACTGCATAGGAGAGGTATTCTCTGGAGTGTGTGAGATACAACAAGCTCCCGACTAATTTTTTGTACAGTGTGTTTTTAACTAGTAGAGTGTCCTCACCATCCTCAAGTCGGACTCCTAATAGGAAAGGAGTTGGAGTAGAATTGCAGTCTGTGATGTGAAATATCTTAAGGAGATCTCATCCATGCTTGGCCTGAGACAGTTTGATTCCTGATGCATCCTAACTAATATCATGTCTAAGGAAGAAGTGTAGTCGACCCATTTCCATCATCAAAACTTGTCATGTAGAATCCTCTTGACTCCATCAATCATTGAAGTCGAGAAAATGGTGATCAAAAACTCATCAACATACATAACTAAGAGTAGAATTGAATGAGTCATCCTAGGCATATAAACATTCGGGTCTTGATTACAAGGTACAAAGTTCTATGACAGCAGGTGGGAGTCCATATTGGCATACCATTCCCTCGGAGCCTGCTTGAGGCCATAAAAAGACTTCTTTAGTCGACAAACTAAACATGAATATTGCATAAATCCCTGGGTCTACTCCATATAGATCTCCTCATAGAGATCATTGTGAATAAATTCATTCTTCACGTCCATATAATGGACTTCCCATCCCTTGGCTTCCACAATGGAAAGTGCCAAATGTATGGAATCCATATTCTCTACTGGAGCGAAGGTCTCATCATAGTGAATGTCATGCACCTGTTGAAAGCCTTTGGAAACAAACCTAGCTTTATAACTACTAATTTTTCCATCTGTTGCGCTCTTGGTCATGTAGAGTCATATGCACCTGAAAAGTTTCCTTCTTGAAGGAAGGGGAACTAGATCCCAAGTCTGGTTCTCGAGGAGGGAGTTGGACTCCTCCTGCATGGCAGATTTCCAAAATGTATTTTCATCAGCCTCTCCATAAGACTATGGATCTGAAGAATGAACCAAGAAAAGATGTATGGGTGGAAATGGTTTAGTGGTAGTGAGTGAAAGATGAGGCTCCTCTAAATATGATTGATTCCTCCTAGTATCAGCTAGATCCCCAAAAATATCCCATGCATCCTGAAGAGTAGTCTGGACCCACCTGGGCATCGACTCTGGCTCTACATATGCATGTGCAGGCATTGAATCTACATCTGACTATACTACCTCTGTATCTGGATCATCTTAATACTCTAAATAAAAACTCTCATTTGAAGAAGAGTCGACATTTGCATGCTCATCATCTTAGACAAGTGGAAGAATAAAGGTGTATGCATGTGGTTGTTGAGGTACATGAAAGACACTTTCCTCAAATTGGACACTCTACTCAATGATGAGACGATCCGAGAAAAGATCAATAAGTTTGTATCCCTTCACACCGTCATGGTATCCAGCAAAGATACACTATGTGCCATCTCGATCAATTGCCTTCCTCTTTTCAGAGGGAATTCAGGCCCATGCACATGAACTGAAAATACAAAAGTGGGTCACTTCCAGTTTGAGGCTGCTTCAAGCCTCCTAATGGGTCTTATCATTGACATATCTATGGGGAGATATGTTTTGGATGTAGTTTGTACAATTAAGTTCTTTGGCCCATAATCTCTGTGGAAGGGACTTTTCATGTAACATGCAAGATGCCATTTCTTTTAGAGATCGGTTTTTCCACTCAACAACTATGTTTTGATGCAGAGTATAGGGAACTGTGTGTTGCAACTAAATCCCTCCCTCATGAAAATAATTTTGGATCTCAAGGTTGACATACTCTCCCTCGTTATCAACTCACAGGATTTTGATTGTCTTTTTTGACTGTGTCTCAACCAAGGCTTTGAAATCTTTGAGGTGTTGGAAGACTTCTAATTTTTTCCTAAGAAAGAAAATCCATGTGAAATGTGAGAAGTCATCAACAAAAATGAGCACGTACCTTTATTTGTTTATTTATGGATATGGAAAAGGGCCCATGAGGTCACTATGGATCATATCTAAAGGAGAGGAATCTCTCTGACTCTTTCCTTTGTTGAATTTCTCTTCAGGATGTTTTCCAAGAACACATCCCTCACAGATTCATTTGGAGAAATGGATGTATGGTAGACCATCAACCAATCCTTTCTTTCTACTTTTTTGCATATATATGAAATTTAAATGCACGAAACTTTTGTATCATATCCTACTTCTTTCATCAGCATGGGTAAGAAGTAAAGAAAAATCTGGTTCAATAAATTCAAAAAATGTATACAATCTAGATTGATGATTTACCCCACCAGTAGAAACCTTGGAATTGGTTTGCATGTCATAGATGTCCACTGCATTAGGTGTGAATATGAATTTCTTTCTGGTGCCACAATTTTTCATCTGATACATGGAGAGAATATTTATGGAAAGTTTGGTAACGTGAAGCGCATTCTCGAATATTTCACTAGTGATTTCAATCCTTCCTTTGTCGATGACCTCGATTGGAGAGTTGTACCCCATAATAATAGGAGGACCATTGCATGCATCCAATGAAGAATAGATTTATTTTTTGGAAGCCATGTCGTGTGATTCTATTGAATCTATGATCCAAGCATTGGGAGAGGAGTTGATGGCAATCAAAGCATGGCTAGAATTTCCTTTCTTGGGATTCTAATATTTTGGCTTCTTCTTCTTGGCACCCTCGGGGATGTGATCTCCAAGGTTATTTTTTTGAACTATTTGAGTCATTTTATCTATTTTTTTATTCTTGCATGCAGATTCTATATGGAATCCTTTATGGAAGTATGTGCATTTCTCCCCTTTTCTTCCCTTTTCACCTTTGGATCTAGAGGCATCGATGAAGGGTTTTTAGTACCCTTCCCTCTTCAGATTTTCATGTGATTTCCTTTTGTATTTATCTTTATATTTCTGATATTTATGACCATTTATATCTTTCACAGTAAGTGCATGCACCTTTGGGCCTTTGATTTTTTCCATCTTGATGGGATTGGTTTTCCCTTGTGTCAGAGATTTGATAAATTCCTCAAGAGAAGGCATATTCCAGGTGGCTCCAGAGGTGAATCTAATTGAATGGAATGTGGATATGAACACTAAGAATTCAAGACAAATTTTGGAGAGAAATGTGAGAACCATTTGTTTCTCCTCCTTAGATTTATCAACCCCGCAATCCTTGAGTTGCGATAGTAAATCCTTAAATTTTGTAAATAAATCTTGCAATTTGTCGAAGATTATTGGATCCAATGTGAACAATTCCACCTTGAGAAAGTGTACCCTCATCTCATCATGTTTTCCAAATATCCCTTCCATGGTGGTTCAGGATTCATTGGTGGTTTTAAGGAAGATATGTGAAAAAGGAGATCGAGAGAAATGAGACTGCAAATTTTTCTAAAAGATTCATCCATTCGATTTAGATACTTGGATTGTTCTATGGATGATTTTGGTTCTTTTTCTTTTTTCATGGTTAACCTATACAATTCTCTTCTTTGAAGATGCATGATTACCCTCTCCTACCATGCAAAGTAATTGTAAGGTGTAATAATGAATTCTTTTGGGAATTCCAATTTTTCGTTGTCTTCAATCTCTGGTACTTGCAAAAATAATTCGATGTGTATTTTTCTTAGAAGTATATCAGCTTTGATACCATGTAAATGTGTTGAACCTACAAAGAATAGATATAGCTATAAAATAACACACACATTTGCAGATAGAAATTGAGAATGAAGAAGCAAGAGAGAAAGAATGGAAGAATTCTCATTAACCAAATGAATGAATGATAATTTACACATGAAATACTATGTATAATTCAACCAATGTGCACTGGAGGAGAATCCAATGTGACATAGTGGTGGTCTATAGTGATCTGGACACACACTAGCAGATACGGGAGTAAACTGCCACTAGTTTATTCTCTCGGGTAGTTACGAGAGTGAACTGCCACCTAGCTGAGTTAACTAGTCTATCAGTATTCAATTAATTGACTAAAACATAGTGAAGTGAGGAGGAGATCAGGGAATCATGGGTAATGCTCTAGTCTATTGATGATCCCAAGTAAAATTCACATTATTTGGTGATGATCCCAATGTTGCATGGTGATAAAACCAATGTAGCATATAGACTCCACTCAACTAATCAAACTGAAGTGAAAACTGAAGAGAATATTCTCCCTAGAGGAATATTCTTCCTAAAATATAGGATACTAAATAATGACTAATAAACATAGGAAAATCCTTAGGAAAAATAAATCCTAGGTGTGTGTGAAGAAACTCCAAGAATTATTCTGTAACAAGGTGTGAGCAATAATGTTGGAGTGGAGAGAACGTGAACATGAAGTGAATGATAATGTTGTGTTGGATGATCCTCCCACTCTAGATTCTTTGAGGAATTGTGGGTTACTTAAATTATTCCTTTTTTAGAACATGCAAGCTCAGCCAATCATGTTATAGAGGTTGGTCGATATGTGGGATGTAGATCAGCAACACTTTGTGGTAAGAGACCATGTATTAACCTTGGAGATTGAGGATATATACTTTATGATGGGATTGTCTTGTCGTGGTGTTGTCGTGGTATTGGTAGGTGGAAAGAGGGGTGGTGCAGAGTGGGTGGATGACTATGTGGCATGCTACTATCACTCCAGTGCGTAGAAGAGAAGCAATAAGTTGCGAATTAGTCAGGTAGTGGACTTGATCTTACACACCATTTTACTCACCATTACATGGGAGGCAGGGAGTACTGGGCCGCACTTGGATTTGAGGATCCAATTAGATTATGTAGTGATGATTATGTCCCCTAAAGTATATAATTGGTGTGTTGTAGTGTTGGAAAATATGAAGGACCAATTGACCAAGTGTAGGTTGGGTCGACAAAATAATTTTTTTTA
>JZKD02S0009208.1:0-27124 GCA_000966675.3 Picea glauca | reverse complement strand
GGAATTGATCAGACTAGGGTCCTTCTCAGGTTACCAAAAAAAGGCACCGTGTAGTCTAGAGCGCTGGAATTTTCATCTCCTCCAAAGAGAAGAAGTCTCACCTAAAGTGCAACCAAGACAGAAGGATAGGGAAGGGAAAGGAAAATACATGGGTGGGTTCCCAGAACCTTCAAGAATCACCATTATCTTACATAAGGTAAACCAATTGTAGACCAGATCCAAAGTCATGCATACAAGAACAAAAGATACTTAAGTTGCGAAAAACATTTATACACAGAGAGATCATATTGAGGTTATCAAGCATAAAGAAGTATTGTAAATATACAATGCATAATCATAAACACAATATGACACATTATATTTTAAAATTTCGGGTCCTTATTCTTCTATTATCTTCAGAACTCATCGAACACAATCTCAGAGATACAACTTGGTACTCTGTTATAGACTTCTGACTCTAGACTCATGTCACAAATCTCTATCTAATCAAAACTGAATACAGATTACATGTACAGCAATTGCTTAACAACAACAAAATTCAACCTATCAAGAACAAGAAACCATAACTGAGAGAGAACCAAGAGCCCTTTTACAATCATATACATCTCATATATCTAAGTTGATTAAGATCTTCTCAATTTACACTCACATGATTTCTTGTTCTGTTGTAACTGCTTTTGACTTTCTTGTGTTGCGTTGTCCTTTTTCGCAACTGATTTTTGTTACTTTTCCTTGCTCCATTGTCCAACTTATTTTGTAGCTTGCACAACTCGTGATAAAACAAAACTCGTACTTTATTCCTTCTTGCGCAGCTTCAAGTCCAAAAACAAAGGGCCCAACAGGCTCTAACCACAAGCCTTGACTTGCCCTCGAGTCAAGTACTTGGCTCTTTTGCAGCTTCTAGGAGTAACTGTTTCTTTCCCTTACCCTCCTAGTTCGATTTACCTTCCTCTTTTTCTTGCGCTTCCTCTTTCTCTACCTCTTCAAATGAAGCACCGAACTCTGGGACCAATGCTAAAGCTTGCTTTCTAACTTCCTAGAAACTCCCAATTTTATCCTGCCACTTCGACTACAAACTGTTGGGTCGCATCTATGATACATCCCTTAGTCTTGGATGCGACCAAAGAGCTCCATTCAGAGTCTACTGCGGCATCCACATGATGCATTTACATGTATACTGTCTGAACGACAAGTTGAAAGTCGCGCATCTCCTTCTTGGCTATGGATTGCGTCTCGAACAAAGCGTTCAACTCATTATCCGCTTGCTGGATTTGGTTGAATTTCTCTTCTTGCTCGAGCGGATCCATAGTGACTGCAACATCCCCAATAAATAACTCTATTCTAGCGTACACGTCCTCTAGAGTCTGGTTGTGCTTAGTAATGATGCCCATCTAGTCGCTTACTTCTCGGAATATCCTTGTGCACTCAGTTGTGCGATTGTGTAGTGTTGCTCGAGTATTGTTTCCTTCCAACACTACCTTCTCCATCTGTTCTTGCAACTTTTGAGGTTGTTGCGCTACTTGTTGTTGACTCCACTGCAACTGCACTTCCATATGCTCTGCGTGAATGACCAATTGTGACCATTATCCTTGGAGTAATTCATTCTGGTTCTCAAGCTCTCTTGCATCACTGGACTCTAGGAGTTGAGGTGTGGCCTTCCTTATTTTTGTCCAGGATTTAGCAAGCCTCTCTTGGACTCTTTCCATTTTTTGTTGCACCTGAATCTTGGCGAATTATTCCTGCATATTGCGGGCTTGAGAAAGGAGTGTTTCGTCCCTTGCGGACTCTACAGTCCTTTTGTCCTGTTGGAGCCTCTTCTCTAGTTGATCATTTGAGGCCTTGATCACTCCGACTAGATGCGTTTCTGGCCACTGTGGAGGTTAAGCGGGACAAGGGGTGGTATCCCTATGTTCTCAAACCTGCAGTTGAAAAACACTAGCCATTGAGTGCGTTTAGGGAGTCTTTACCTCCTCCTCTCTTGTAGATGGTCATGGCACAAGCCTCAATATCAACGTCACCGACAAGAACGTTAAAACATTTGTTTTGGTCAGGCAGAGTTGCAACAACTCTGCACACTGTTGATGGTTTTGGGGGACTAGCTCCATCTATTCCTACATTAACATTGTGATTTTCCCTGAAGTTGTCTCTAGTTCCTTTTGGCCCTTTGGTATCTCCTCTTCTTTTTGGACCTCTGATTCTTGGGTTGTGCTTCCGATATCACCCTCAACCTTAGTCATTGAGGCAGTTTGTTGGGGAGTTCAGACTTGTGGTCTCTATAATGTTTTCATCTCTGTCGAAGACAGAGATTCCTTACCTGGCACAAAGGAAATAGTCTGTTGGTCCTGGGCTTCAGGGTTCAGGCCAGTCAGTTCTAGCTTCAACTCAGGTATTTCTAGGGCATTGAGTTGCATGGGTTATGGATCAATGGTTTGGGGTGGACTGTCGATTTATGGAGGTGGCGAATGGGGTTGTTTTGGTGATGGAGGCTGCTCAATGATGATGGTGGATGAGTGGTGTCAAGATCAGGGTCATCCTGGATATGTATGATGCAGGTTTCTCAAGTCATTGAGCAAGTGTGGGGGATGGTGGATGAGATGGGTTGGGGGTTCATAACTATACTTTGGGAAATCCTCGTCCTGAGTTTCTTATCCATTGGCTCTATGATGAACACAACGCAAAGGGTTTTGTTGACATCCTTACCTGTCAACAAAGCTTGCTCCGGTAGTTGCGAGAACACCAACAGTTTTCTCTTCTTGCACTCCACTAGTTGCGTCTCCTCCTCTTATTTGGAGTTCGTTTGTGTCAGAGCTTCTTTCTTCTGTACCTCTGGGCCTGTGCTTGGTCCTACCCCTGCTTCCTTACCTTTCTTCTTCAGTAGCTCAGTGGGTAAAACATAATGCATTCCTGACTTGCATGAGTTGCATTTGATTCCAGGCCACGATATCACCTCCTTGTCCAAATAGAACGACAACATACGTGAATGGAATTCATCCCTATTGGCATACCTCAGAAACACAAATGTATGGTGTCAGTTCATGCTGAATGCCATGTTCCACGTATTGTAGTTAAGTAACTCCTGTGGAATGTGCAACCTCTATGTTGTATCTATTAATATATTGTACCACTTGGAGAACGTTGTTTTTTTGAAGGAGGTGTTCTCTAAGTCCTCTCTTGAATTCTAGGGCTCAAACATGTTCACCAAGCACCCCTTATCTACTAGTGCCAATGGTCTTCCAGAGGGTGACATCTACTTGAGCATTGCAAATGCAAGCAACAAGTATCCATAGGTGAAAGTACCACCTTTCTTCTGAGATTCCTCACAGGCCACAAGGATTTCCTCCAATAGGTCATTGCACCAGTTAAAGACAATGCCATTAGCAAAAAAAATATTCCACTGATAAAGAATTCAGTGTGCATTCTCCCTTATAGTAGGACCTCATAACTTTGACAGTTATGATGTAGCAACCAATCCTAACCATCTCAGGTAGTATGGGGTCGATCTTGGTTGTGCGCCCCCCCCTCTATGTGTGAAAACTCTCATATAGGTTGGGCTCCCCCTTTATCTTGTCATGCTTGCTGGGACCCTAGAATCCTTTGGACATGTCCTCACCCTCAAGGGATAGTCTAGTAAGTTGGTGGATTTCTTCTGCATGGATTGGATATCTCCTATCCAACCACAAAATTCTATCATACACCCTGTTGATCAGAAACTTGGTACACCTCGCAACTTCCCAAGTGCCGTTGTTGGTATAGGGGTAGACCTTGGATTCAATGCTTAAAAGATGCACCAAAAAAACCCTAACTACCGACCCTTTCGTCAACACCTGTGAAGCAGATGATGTATCACCTGAGGTAGTGGAAGGGGTGGTTGTGGGACTCAAGTGTCTACAACCTAGATGGGACATAGATCTATGATTACAACACTTAACATAGAACTTAGCAGTTAACCTTCATTAATATTCACTTCGAAGGTGAAAACCCTAATTACAGAACATCATAGTATTCACAAGATCTAATACATCCAACCACTTAACATATAGAAACAGATCAGATATAGCATTCATTCCCATTACTAAGCACTAAAATATTATTATATCAGGTGTGTCTAATATATGTTACTGCACTAAGCATAAATCACATCAATAATATAACAACTATAATGCACAAAGCAACGACAACACATGATATACGTGGTTCACCCCATTGTGGGGTTATGTCCACCAACTCTTCTCTTCTTTATTGTCTTCTATCAATCTTCTACAAGCACAAAGCCACAAGAACCCCGCATAGGACACGAGATCCACTCACACCTCGCCAGACCCTCCTTCCCCGAGCTAGGTTACAACACAAAGCCTCTTTATAGTCACTTGCACTTATCTCTGCAAGTTCTCTTGCACACAGTATGAAAAAAGCTAACTCAATCACATAGATTCAACTACTTACATCACTTGCACTTAGCACAATATAGCACTTAGCACCACTTCTCTCTTAGATCTAGTGTGTTTCTTACATTATCTAGATATCTATTTATACATTATAGAAGGGGCCAAGGCATGGTTAAACCCATGGGCCAACATCCCATACCTATTACATAAACCCTAAACCCATAAATGCCCTAAAAAGGGGTCGAGATCCCATGATCTCTGCTTCGCCTTGAACTCCGCCTTCGAAAATCTTGTCGAAGTCCCAAAACTGGTCAAATGTGACCAAGGTTCTCCAAAACTTGGTCAAGGTCCAACAGGCCCCCAACGCCCACTTGTGACTCATCCCGAGTCACTCTGATCTGGGTAACTCTGCCTCAAATGCCTCTAGCTTGGATCAACCTTCCTCAAGCTATTGCGTCTCCAGAGATTCCTGCTCAACGAACTCTTGAATAAACTTCTTTGTCCCAGGTCCTTCCAAGCATTGTTCCAGTGTGGTGACCACTTGTTCTAGTTCTGCACCTCGTCCTTCAATCTCCTCAAAAAGTATGCAAGTTTCGTCCTGCATTGGCTGGAGTCATTGAGTCACTTCCATGACCTTACTCTGTATGGCATGGACATATTGTTGAACTGTGCACTATTTCTGGGATTGTTTCATCCTCTCGATTGTTGATAGTGGCTTCAAATGTGCTTGCACTGTTGCTTCTTATTGCTTGGTCTCCTAAATTTGTGACTCCAGTGTCCTTAGTTCAGGGTCCTCTACAAGGCAATCATAAGTCTACGCACTTCGACTGCTGATCTATTTACATTCTAAGGCCAATTCCTTGATTCTCTGGACTGCGCTTTGGGAAGTTTCTTCTCTCTGGTCTCGCACTTCCTGCAGAGTGCTTGGCACTGCTTGTAAATCCAGTTCTATTACCCTCTGTTGGAGTTGTTGAATGTCTTCAGTAATCTTCCCTACTTGGCATTCCACTGGGTCTTCTTTCATCTGTTTTAAGCCTGTCATAGAGAGAAGTGCTCTGGTGATTGCTTCTTTAACTCCAATATACTCTACGAGCAATTGTTCCTTCTCATTTTGGATATACGCTCTATCCTCTACAAACTTGTATTGGATGTTATATGTTTCCTGTTCTGCAACCTGACGTTTCTCTATGGCTTCCTCTTTGTCTTGCTTTAGGGCCTCTGTGATCTGTTCTTTTTCCTCCTTGACATGACGAAGGTGAGCTTCTATCGAGTCCACTAATATACGTAGCTAGGTAGGCTCATCTCCCAACTCTTCTCCTTTTGATGACGGTGGTGCAGTAGACGTTGCACGACTGGAGTAGAGGGCTTGTTGTACCCCTTTCAACTCTGTTGCAATCCTATCATACATGGTCTCTTGTTTTTCTTTGTTGCACTGTAAGATATCCTCCGAGGTGTCTGACACAGCAAAAATGATAAGGTCAATGTCATCCACCGTTAACATAGCCTACATCTATGGTTTAATAGCTTTGGACTTCTTCAGTGATGTAGGTTTAGTGGGGGAAACCTTTGTTTTATTGGAGGTCTCATATTCATCAATAGGATCCGAAGGTGGTCTTACTTCGCCTTGTTTATTCTTATCTTCTTCTACTTTGTCCTCTTCTTTGTCTTCTTCTACTTTGTTCTCTTCTTTGTCTACTTCTTCATCATCTCCCCCTCCAAGCGAGTATGAATCAATCTCTTTTGAGACATTGTTCGGATCATGTACCTCTTACTTTTTCTTCCTTCTGTTGTTGATGGGTGCATCATACTCTTCGCAAGTAACCACATGAATTACGATGAGGTCAGGGTTGAAAAGTTCTACCTAGTCAATTGGTATAAGGAGATTTGCAGGCCACTCCTTATTTATTTCTTTCATTTCCTCCTCAGTGAGCTTATAGTAGGATTGGAGCTCTTCTTTATGTTCATCTTCGCGCAGTGATAAAAATAAAATGATATTTGCACAGAATTTCACAAACGGTTTGAACCTGTGCAGGGTGTTCGACGTCATACAATGGAAATACTCAATAGCCCTCTTCAACTATAGGTAGTAGGTGTGGAACATCGTGTTTGATTTCCATTGTTTCGCCATGTCGCTCAAATACCAGAGTGTGGTGAACTTCGTAGCTAGGGGTCCAGATGGCTCAATCTTAGGGAAGGTCGCTCCTTCCGGCATCTCCCAAGAAATGAAGGTGATGAGGACCAATAGCCAGCTAAAATGGAACTCATAGCTCTAATCCTAATCTTCACGACATTCTTGTTCTAACTGGTTGACGAGGTAAATCGACTTGTTCATCTGTAGTTCTTCAATGCATTTTCCCTCGAGGTCAAAAATGAACCATGTAAATTAGGTGGGTCTATTCTTCCTTAATAGATTGTCAGTGATCAACTGGCAAGCTAGGCACACTACACCATTATGAATGGAGGCTACCTTGTAGCCTTGCTTCCCCTTTTCCACATTGCCATAGGTATCTTTAATTTTCTGTGCCAGGGCACGATCTACAGCCTTACCTGGATAAAATTCTTGTGGGTTTGGTCCTTGCATGCTTAATCTGGTGATCTGATGGATCAGCGCCAGATCTACGGTGATGCGTTTGTACAACCATATATAACCGCCATGGAAGTAATACAACAGGATTCTAACACATGCATTAACCTCCTAATGCCTTCCAAAGTGTGGTATCTTCATCACGTTCAGGATAGTGTACCTCGCGATGTCCATAGTCCATGGTTGGGGGATGATATTCGATTTCTTCCCTTTGGTCTTGGTCAAATACTTATGTGGTGCGAGCATTCCATGGTTCTTGCGATATCACAAGTTGAAGTCACTAATATTCAACATCATTATCGGTCCTAACTGTGGTCCTTCTGCATGTATCCCCTTCGGGAGGTAAGTAGTAATCAAGGTGTAGTTGAAGTCCCTTGGGACACTGTCACGACTCACCGCGCCAGCCAGAGGCGGCATATAGTCAGGTAGGATATATGGGATGAGATTCTAATTCGCCAAGTCATCATGATGCTTGGTTCATTTCTCTATCGCGGCTTGGGATGGACCAGATCCATGAGCAGTCGATGGGGATACTTGCACTCCTCTCGTTGACGAGGCTTGGACTCTTATGGAAATGACCTTCTCAGCCATGAGGTCTATGAGGATATCTTCGATGGATTTCTCTACTGTGTCGAAGTCACCTGACATGCACGCTCGAGATCAGGTATATCAGGTCAATGAACAAACAATCACGGTAAAAGAATGAGTGGCGAGCTCTCAATAGGCACTGCGTGAAAACAACTGGTTCTCTATGGGCTCAGATAATCACAATTGGAAAAAGTGTTCTCGGTGCAATGCTCAACTACATAAATAGACAATTTCGTAATGTATTCTTCCAAGGGGTAGGAACACCTCAATCAATGCAATTCCATCCGTTATGGCACAGTCCCAACGGTCCAATGGCGATCTTTCTGGCCATAACTACAATTTGAGCCATTCTGGAGCGTCAGGATAATGGTTGGGACACCTCCAATGGTCATATTGCTTCATCTTGGCGAAGTGCCAATCTACACTTTTTTTTATATCCCAACGAAGATCAAGTTCTGCAAACCTTCCTTTTATGAGGTCCTCTCTAGAACTTCCTACATTTTCTCTAAGTTTGCTTTCTTCTTGTTGAGTTTTCTTCTTTCTTTCCTATGATTTGAGTCACTGGTTTCCTCTTTCCATTATTGTTTTTATCTCCTCTTGGAATAGTAACTTCACATTGCGGAGGGTCTTTCATAGGGTTTGAGGGAAATACTTCTTCTCTTTCTGGGGTAGGTTCTCTACTCTCTTATACAGACAGGTGTTTCAAGTCTTCCCGTTTTTTTCAACTTCAACATCCAAATCTCTGGTCCTCAGTAGCTTCGACTGGTCCTCTTGTTATTTCAGTAAGTGCGCTATTCTCCTAGCCATGAAATCTCTGAGTTCTTTCTTTTTATGTTCTAGATCCTCCTCTTCTTGTTTCCTTCCTATTTGATCTTTCTCAATCTAGGTTTTTCCTAGCAAAATAGTAAATGGGGCATTGTTCTCGACAAACTTAACGATATCAAATTCTTCTTCTATCAAAGTTCCATGTGCACTCATAGATATCTGGGCAAGTCTTCCACATAGGGTTATCATCTTCCCTTTAAGCAATCCTATTCCTCCCAATGAAAGAACCATAGCAGGTTTTCCCAAAATTTTCCAAGTTCTTTCTATCATGATATTCACCTGTGTTTCCTTATCCAAAACATGGTCTATGTCAAAGTCTCCTATTCTTGTTTCGATGCACTCCTTCTAGTTTAATATCTCTAATCAGTTGTTATCTATGTGATCATTTAGGGTTTCTTTCATCTATAGTAATACCGTCTCTGATTCTTTCTGGTTCTTGAGCATATTCTTAGTCTCTTGACCTTCCTCATGGTCTTCATGTCTCATTTTCATATTTTCAAATTTGGCAGTCATTCTAGGGAAATCCAAAACTTCGTTTCTAATAGCCTTACAACAAAGGAAAATAGGACCTTGACCAGGGCATTCCTTAGCAAGATGTCTCGGTCTTTTGCAACAATAACAAAGAGTTAATCCTCTCCTTCTTTTAAATTACCCCCAACCTTTCTTGTACTACGCACTTGGATCACAGTAACTAACCTGGAAAAAAATCTTTCTAGGATCGTGCATCCACTTGTTAGTCCAAAAATTCTTTCTATGCATAGGAATAACATATATTTCACTATTTTTATCAGATCTACTCATATCCAATCTTGTTTCTTCTAGTTGTGCCCTAGTTTTTAGACTAGGACAAAATCTATTAGACATACCTAGATCCATTCACTCGAAATAAAAAAATTCACTTATCTTACTTTTCTTAGAGCACAAAGATTTAAGATCTTACCTCTTTTATTCAGATATGATTCCTTTCTTAGCACATAGCTTAACAATCAAGTAGAATATTACGCACTAAAGCAACAGATCTGCGCACAACGCTTTCTTTTCTTTAGTTCCCAGCAATCACAGTTTCAGGTCCTGACAACTGAACCATTTGCTGGCACAGGGGAAGACTTGGGGTTCAATGCTTCAACAACGCACCAACAAAACCCGAACTACTGTCCCTTTCAGAAAATACGAAGCAAATGAAGTCTCACCCGAGGTAGAGGCAAGGGTGGTTGCAGGACTCAAGTGTCTATAACCTAGTTGGGACACATATCTATGATTACAACACTTAACAAAGCACTTAGCAGTTAAACTTCATTAATACTCACTTTGCAGGGGAAAAACCTAATTACATAAAAACATAGTATTCAAAATATCTAATACATCCAATCTCTTAGCATATAGAAATAGATCAGATCTAGCATTCATTCCCTTTACTAAGCACTAAACTACTATTATATCAGGTGTGTCTAACATATGTTACTGCACTAAGCATAAATCACATCAATAACATAACAACTATAATGTATAAAGAAACCATAACATAAGATATACGTGGTTCACCCCAGTGTGGGGCTACGTCCACCAACTATTCTCTTCTTTATTGTCTTCTATCAATCTTCTACAAGCACAGATCCACAAGAACCCACTCCGCATAGGACATGAGATCTGCGCGCACTTCACCAAAACCTCCTTCCCTGAGCTAGGTTACATCACAAAGCCTCTTTACAATCACTTTCACTTATCTCTGCAAGTTCTCTTGCACACATTATGCACAAAGTTAACTCAATCACATAGATCAAACTACTTACATCACTTGCACTTAGAAAAATATAGCACTTAGCACCACTTCTCTCTTAGATCTAGTGTGCTTCTTACATCATCTAGATATCTATTTATACATTACAGAAGTGGCCAAGGAATGGGTAAACCCATGGGCCACCATCCCATACCTGTTACATAAACCCTAAACCCATAAATTTCATAAGAAGGGGTTGAGATCCCATGATCTATGCTTTTCCTTGCGCTCCACCTTCGACCAGCCCGTTGAAGTCCCAAAACTGGTCAAACATGACCAAGGTACTCCAAAACTTGGTCAAGGGCCAATAGGTGTCAAAAATTGGTAAGTCCTTGAGGTTCATGATGTTCTAATTGAACAAATTGATAAAGTCAGGCTTCAACACAAACTGCATGCCTCCCAACTCGTCTGGAGCGATACTCCAAAAAAAATATATGTTCATCTAAGGGAGCAAGAACTCATATTTTAATTCAAGGTCGAGGAGTTTGAATTGCTCCATGTTCCCCTTAAGATGTCCCACAATCTCGACCCGGGGTTCACAGGGCTCATCTGGTACTGCATCCTTGGAAATGACACTTCGGCTCCTTGTAGCTCTCGACATGGTCAGTCTGAACTATCAACAATTTGGACAAGTGAAACAGGGATTGGGGATGATGGCTAATGGTCGAGGGATTACACAGGCTTTCTCACTCTTCATAATTAATAAATTTCTAAGTTCGTTCTAGGAAACAATGCATCCTACACCGAGTTCTTAGACCCTTATACCCGTGTTGAGCTAGAAAGTTCTATAATAACTGTTATTCATCATTACCCTATAGACGCAACTTGGATCTCAGTTGTCCGACGGGACTGGTTAATGGGGTAAATATCTCGAGTGATCTTGGCATTTACTAGACAGGTTGGTAAGGGATGTGGTCGATCTCAGATCTTACCATTTGACAGATGAGAATCCTGGCACGAATACCGATGGCATCTTCAAGTATAGTGACATTATGGCTTAACCAAATTCAGAAGAGGTACTGTATTAGTAATAAAGGCTATGACTGGACTAGGTTCGTGTGGCACATGGACTTAGATTGTGTCTAGATTCTCTCTCTCTCTAACCACAAAGGGTTCCCTGTCATATTAATGACTCTCATTAATAGGTTCTTGACGCTTTTGATCCCACGTTTTTGATTAAATAGTTATGCATCAAACAACACTTAAACAGAAAAATGAACTACATGTCATGGCGCAACAAGGCACTCTTTGACTTTATTAACTAAATTCACAACAATTTGCAAGAAAATTCAAATCTAGCTACTATACATGCTCCTTCGGACTAGAGAAACAATCCTTTTTCACAGTTTGGAGATAGATAAGGTTTTAGGCGAGCATTGTTCACCCATCCTGTCCATAGCATACAATCCAGTTATGCAAGTCTGACTGCCCTAGACAGTTGGATCTCCGCAACTATAAATGTCCCCAACCAATGCATGTGTAACTTGCTTGGATGTTTCTGCTACTGACTTTCATAAAGTAGGACCATTTCTCCCTGCGCAAATACTTTGGTATTAATGTGTCTCTCATGCCAATATTTATACCTTGCTTTCTCAACTGTCTGATGGAAGTCTGCTAAAAACCTGGTCTCTTCCAATTCTTGTAAGTCCATGAGCCTTTGTGAAACTGATTCATCCTCTACCATGTGTGTAATCTGTGAAATATACAAACTTGGAGTAATGAATTCTGCAGGTACCACATCCTCTTTCCCATAAAATAGCTTAAATGGAGTTTACTTGTGGATCTTCTTTGTGGTTGTCCTGTAATCCCATAGTACTATTGGAACTCTGTCATCCCAATCTTCCATTTTTGCGCAACAAACCTTCGTTAATCCTCTCTCCAGAATCTTGTTAAACGCTTTCATTGTTCCATTGGCTTGCGGATGATATGGACTAATTTTATGATGTTGGATCAAGAACTCTATTGTAAGCTTTGATATTGTACTACTAATAAAATGATCTCCCTCATCACTAGTCAGACTCCTAGGACATCCAAACTAGGTGATAATATTTTCAAAAATTAACCTAGTAGTAGTATCGGTCGAACAATCCTGAACATTTGTTGCCTCATGCCAGGGTGTAAGGTAGTCAGTTGTGGTAATAATGTACCTATCCTTTGAATTCTTAGTTGTGGGGTTGATCGGCCCAATGAATTCAACCTCCCACTTCTCAAATGCTTGTAAAGCTTGAATTGGTTGAAGTGGTAATTCATCTCGTCATGATGGATTACCCACTCTTTGAAAAACATCGCATTATCTAGCATATACCTTTGCATCCTTGAAGAGCATGGCCCACCATATTCCATCTTGGAGGACTTTTTGAGCAGTGGCCTTTCCTCCAACATGACCTCCTACAACTCCATTATGTCACTCCCATAGTATATCTTGTCTTTAATGATCCAAGACACATCTCCCGAGGAAATTATCTAGTCAAAATTTATCCAATTTCCCTACAATCAATTGATAGTTCATTGCTATAACCACCATATGGATTTTTTGGGTTGCGGAGTATGTTTCTGGGTAGGTGCCTGTACTTAAGAAGACTGCTATGTCTTCTAGGTATTCTGGTATGGCCTCAACCCAAAACAAGTATGCATATGGGAGATGATCATCGAATGCTCTGCCACTTTCCCCTGACTCTAATATAGACAGGTGATCAGGCCCTACATTGCATCTTCCAGGATTAATGATCACTTCAAAAGAAAATTCCTGAAACAGTAGCAACCATCGACAAATTCTCCCTTCCAACATAGGTTTGTTAACTAAATATTTTAATGCAGAATGATCAGTAAAGAAATTAAAATGAGAACCTAACAAATAATTTCTAAACTTCTACAAAGAGTAAATCATAGATAAACCCTCCCTTTTTGTCATTGTATAGTTGCACTCAGCTTGTGACAACTTCCTACTCACAAAATAGATAGGATGATCCATGGCTCCATCTCTTGGTTGCTCCAAGATGGCTCCCAAGGCAATACTTGCATCATCTACACAGACGTGGAATTCAGTCTCCCAATTTGAAAATATCAGAATAGGTGTTGTGTTGAGCTTCTTCTTTAGGTTCTCAAACACTTTATCACATTATGGGGTCCATTGGAGCACTTCGGCCTTCTTTAGTAGATTTTCTAGAGATGTAGTGATATTTGCATATCTTCTGATAAACCTAGAATAGTACCTGGTGTTCCCTAGCGTTGAACACAACTACTTAGAACTCGTAGGTGGAGGCATGTTGACAATGACCACAACTTTGGCTAGGTCTACTAGTACTCCCTCTTGGCATACTATGTGACCTAAAAACTTTCCATGTGGCACACATAAGATACACTTCCTAAGGTTCAATGATATATGTAGTTCTCTACATTTGTCAAACATTAGATGTAGTAGCACTACATGTTCCTTGAGAATAATGTATATCATCCAATCATCCATATAAACTTCTATAAACTTGTGAAAAAATTCTGAGAAAGTTGCTATTGCAATCCTGGAGAAAACTGCAGGGACATTCTTTAGGCTGAATGGCATCACATTGTATGCAAATGACCCCCATTTTGTTATGATTGTGGTCTTATTTTTTTCCTCTTCAGCAATCCTTACTTGGTGATACCTTGAAAATCCATCTATAAATGAGTAAGATTATTTCCCCGAAACCTGCTCTAGCACCTCATCAGTGAAATTTGTTGGGAAAGGGTCATGCACATAGGAGGAGTTAAGGCTTTTGTAGTCTACATAGATCCTAATATCCTATGTGCCTTTTTTTCTCTAGATGACTATTGGGCTGACCCATTTTGCTTCTTCCACTACAAAAATAAGTCCAGCTTCCTGCATCTTGTCTATGTCCCTCTTAACCTTCTCTTTCACCCTGGGGTTAAAGAGATATGGTATATGCCTCACAGGATTTGATCCTATTTTTAATTCAATTTTCATATCTCCCATAAGTCCTTTAATCCATTTTAACTCTGAAAATGTCTTTGGGAACAAATCCTCATACTCTTGCAACAAACTCTATATTTATTGGCTAGTTTTATCATCCCAGTAATCTCCCACGATATCTATCTTAGGTTTATCTATGGTTCCTATATTTACTTTGCGCGACTTTAATGGGTGATTATAAGAACCATCAGTCTGGATGGAGATGAAGTTATGGATTTCTCTGTGCCCTTATGTCTCCTTAATGGCTAAGTTTCTCAATTCTTATAAATCATCTCATCTTTCCAAATCCCTCTCAATATTATATCATTCTATAGGTCTCTTGTCCAAGTTTAGGTGAATATTAGTCTGAGGTTCTCAGCTATGCTTTGTGCATACCACTAGGTCTGATTTTTGTTTACTAGTGTTTGTAAAAAGGAATTCTTTAATTATTTGCAGGACTACTTTAAGCTTAGGGTACTTATTTGTAAATAAGAATTCCTTGCAAAAGTGATACGCCAACGTTTTCCATTCGTTGGTCTATCTTCTAGTTTCTTCATGCATGAACCAAGCTTTCAGAATTGGACCTAGTGAATGGGGAAATAATTGAACCCAGAAGCGAGATGGTATTTTGGCAACTTACCACTGTGTCATGCATTGTTCAATATGTTCTTTAGGATTAGACTATCTATTGAACAATTGCGCAACTTGGAAATCCATGTGCATTTTTTATTCCAGCTACTCTTTATATTGAAATCTATATCTGATAGGTTTCTTCACATCGTTACAATTTCTAGCGAAGGTGTTGTGATTGGCCCACCATCTAGTAGGGGTATCCTGGAGGGATAAATCCAACACTAATATCCTTTGATCCTCTACTACATTTTCTTCCATTCTGACCAGAAAGATGTTAAGTCCTGAGGTACCATCATATATTGGGTGTTCTCCGACCTCGGCTCCAACCCATCTAATTTCCCTGACAGTTGCACATCTTCTTGAAAATATTTTGTATGAGCCTTGTTGCCAACTGTCAAATGCCAGTTCTGAATCTTTGTCCACTGATTGTATATTCCTCCACCTTATTGATCCATCAGAAGTAGGATTTATGTAATATTCTCTTGTTCCTACTGTTATAGTTTACAACCGATCCAAGTCTTCTCCTTCCATATTGTTGTCTGTTGGCTCCGTGTAGCAGGGGCCTACATACAGATCCAAGGGTTGAACTACTTTGATTCCGCCTACCTCAAATTTCATAGTGTCTTTATTTAGGTCAATCACCATAAAGTTTTCATAGGCCTAATCCATACCAAGTAGTGCAAGATAAGGGTCCTTATCCTCCATAATTTTGATCACCTCAAAATCAGCGACAATCTTCACTCCTGCAACATCTATTTCCACATTCTCTAGTCTTCGTATTGGGAAAATACAATATTTATTGGCCATTCTTAGCTCGATTGGGGAATATGTCAACTGGGGATTTCCTAATGCTTCCCAAGTCTTTTTAGGCAGTATCTTAATATCGGATCCTAGATATAACATAACATCCTTAATCTCAAACTCATCTATTTAGGCTACTAATATAAACTCTTTTCCAATTCGTACTTTTCTCCTCTGCACTCTCTGAGTATTCTTATCAGGAAGATTAGTCTTTGTTATTCTTTATGTGGATTCTTCATTCCCTAGAACTAGGTATAAAACATTGCACAACTTTTCTATTAACTGGTCATCCCCAAGAATATTAGAAAATAACTGAAACCAAAGGTCGACTACATTTTGTGGTTGTTGAGGTTGTCTTAGCGTGACTACAGGGTTTGTGGGTGCAGGGGGTGAAGAAGGGACTTGCGCAATCTTAGGGTAAACAATAGCTTGAGGCGGTTTCTCTTGCATCTCAAGGCTAGGGGTATTCTGAAATACTTCTATATCATTTTTAAAAAACATATTATGTTTCAGAGGGTCATACAAGCCTTCCTTAGGCACTCCTTTATGGATCTAATGTAAATTATGAGCATCAACGCCATTATTTTCCCCTCCTCAAGTGATGATATTAAGGTTGGGAAGTTGTCCCCTAATAAATATCTTGATCTATGAAATGATGAGGTTAGTTCCTCATTGACGTACTTGATCTTACCATTTTTGTATTAGTTCTGGGAAGTATTCAGTTGCATGCCCATTGGTTTTACAGTGAGAGCACCATGGCCACCTCAGATGAGGACAATATCTAGCCATATGGCCTTGCTCATCACAATTGTATCATCTACTTGGTCCTCTTCCCCTAGTTCTTCCTCCTCTGAAGTCTCCTGCGACTCCACCTCCTCAACCTCTTCCCAGTCCCTGAGGGGTTTCATTCACCCTGAATGTTGTTCAATCCATCATATCCACAAGTGCATCCAATGATCTACATTGATTGGTAGTATGTGTGGTAGATACAAAAAATTCACAATGTACAGTGTTCGATACTGTTGAATACTTTTGAATAATGGGGCACTGTCTTGGCCCATTCCCATGGATTTGAAAAATCTCACAATACTTGACTATTGGTGTTGCTTGGCTACCTTGAAAAGCATGATATGGGGTGGGGTTATGAATTGGTAAATTCACAGATACTTGTGCAACTCCTCACGTGGGTCCTGGTGAGGTTCCCATCATATTCTGAGGAGGTCCCATTCCCCTCATTCATGGACATTCGTTCACTATATTTCATTCTATGTAACATCCAATACATTGAACCTGCGATCATCCTAGTCTAGGTATCGTCAATTCTTGAATATTTTCTGTAAGCGCTGATATTTTCCCTTGGAGTTGCGCCAAATTTGCATCTACTTGGGGTCTGGTCACTTTCAGGCTCTCGGGATATCTTTCCATGGATTCAATCTTCATTGATTGTTCCAAGGCATCTGTCAAAGTGGCTATTTATTATTACATTGATGGAATCTATGTCGGAGGTAGAAATCCCTGAATATACCATTCTATTTGGTGTTCCTCATGAATTGGATGTGATAACCTCCCTATAGCATCTTTAAAATTTTGGTTGTATACCTAGGTTGATTCACCTTCCCTTTGTTGAATCTCGTGGAACTCAGATAGAGCTTGTTGTTCTAACTGAGGTAGCTTAAACTCCGCTTTGAACTTTGTTCATACTTGGTCAAGTGTAGATGCTTGAACTTGCATTCCTGGCACTCCTGGCTTAATAACCTTCATGTAGAATTTGAGAGCATGATCTCTCAACGTAGTTTGGAATTCAAAAAATTTATTCGTGTCCGGAGTCCATATCAACCTCCAGATTGCTTCATAGAAGAACCAATGTTTCTCAACATCTTCCTCTCCTTTACCCCAACATTTTGAGTATCCAGAAATCGAACCTCTCGCGTTACCATCCATTATTTATATTGTTTCTCCTATCAAAATAAAACCTAACGGTCCTGGTTGCGACTTACCAGGGGATCCCAATATCCTCCCTATACTCGCACTTCCTGGTTGTGACTGACTAACTAGTTGTACTAGAACAAAATTAGCATAATAAGGTAGTATCGAATTTACCACTAGTATAGAAGACACTTTGGGTATGGGTGATTCGGGGCTGCCACAACTGGCTTCAGAGTGGGTTTCTTTGGTTTGGGGGGTTTCTTTCTCTTTCTTTGGAGTGGTCTCTTCAGCCAGATTATCGATATTTCCTGGAATTGGGGTTGAATATTCACTTTCCTCTTCAAGATCCATATCGAATTCCTTCTCCCTTGCTTCTACACCTTCTCTTTCTTGTCCATCCTCCTAGGGACTTGTTTTTCTCTACGCTTCTCTCTCACTTAATATTTGACTGGCTAGTCTTTCATGTCTTCTCATCTTCCGCAACTCTTCCATCTGTCCTTATTCTACTTCTCCTGGTTTGACTTCTTTCTGCAACTTCTTGGACTATTTTGATGCTTTATTTATCTTACTGTGCCACCACTTCTCAACTATGGTGGCTCTTTTCAAGTCTTGCTTGTCTCTTGAGTCAATTTATTGTTATTTCCCCCATTTTTCAAAGAACCCTCTCCCCTCTCTCAGGCCACGAATCCACCCCAAAATCGCCCCACCCCAAGCGAGGGTGTTTATGTTACCATCTTAGTTGGGGACATAGTCGACATCCCCTCTTCCATCAAGAAAACCTTAATCCATAGGGGGGTTTATTTCAATAGTTTTCCCCTTGCGTATTTCTTGAAATACACTTCTACTCATGAAAATGATTTCTTATTCTCAGCTACAAACTCAATAATGTATCCTTCTAATGTGGTATTGACCCAAAAATCGATTTCTCACGTTACTGCGTGATCCAGCCGTTGAAGTGTTGCAATATTTTATGTATCCCAAGTACAAGTCCTCTTGACTCGTTCTTGGAATTCTAGAGCTTCTTAGAGCCTATCTATCCAATGGAAATGTTCTTTCGAGAACTTAACCCATAATATCTCGTATTGATAACTCAATCTTTCTGAGTAAAAAAATACCTCATGTGTATCTTTCATAGATTTTCCTCTCAACTCCACTTCTTTCCATATGAAGGCGTCACAATTTCTCTCCCGTCATAGGTGAATATTAGATCTATGAATCTATGGAATCATCGCCCCTACAAGTTCCCTTTTAACAAAGGTCTCCACAACGGAACCATTTTTTTGGCGCGGAATTGATCAGACCAGGGTCCTTTTCAGGTTACCATCAAAAGGTACCATGTAATCTAGAGCGTTGGTATTTTCATCTCCTCCAAAGAGAAGAAGTCTCACCCAAAGCGCAACCAAGATAAAAGGATTGGGAAGGGAAAGGAGAATACTTGGGTGGGTTCCCAGAACCTTCAAGACTCACCATGATATTGTGCAAGATAAACCAATTACAGACCAGATCTAAACTCATGCATACAAGAAAAAAAGATACTTAAGGTGAGAAAATAATTTATACACAGAGACATCATATTGAGTCTATCAAGCATAAAGAAGTACTATAAAGATACAATGCATAATCATAAACATAGTATGATACATTATATTTTAAATTTTTGGGTCCTTCTTCTATTATCTTCATAACTCATTGAACACGATCTCAAAGATACAACCTGGTACTCTATTACAGACTTCTGACTCTGGACTCATGTTGTATAGCTCTATCTAATGAAAACTGAATACAGATTAGATGTACAACAATTACTTAACAACAACAAAAATCAACCTATCAAGAGCAAGAAACCAGAATTGAGAGAGAAACAAGATCCCTTTTACAATTGTATACATATCATATATCTAAGATGATTGGGATCTTCTGGATTTGGGCTCGCATGTTGTCTTGTTCTGTTGTAACTGTTTTTGCCTTGCTGGCATTGCACTGTCCTTTTTCGCAACTGATTTTTGTTTCTTTGCCTTGCTCCATTGTCCAGCTTCTTCTATAGCTTGCACAACTCATGCTAAACCAAAACTGGGACTGTAGTCCTTCTTGCACAACTTCAAATACAAAAACAAAGGGCCCAACAAAATCCATATCATTCAAAGATTGAGAAATTGTACTTTGTAGCTGTTGTATTATGGAAAAGAGAAACCTTCTCCCTGTTGTAATTAGAGTTCATCAAGTGAAACAACTTCATTTCATCTCTTCATGCATCTTATTGGGTGAAGGTCAAATACAACATTAGTTTTACATTCATTTCCCTTTTGAGTAAACAACAACCTTTAAAATACAACATAGTTTTAAAATCTATTAGCAACTTTTATTTTCTATAAATTTTCTACACCAACATTAGCTAGGATAGGGATTTGGAATAGATTTAAAGGCACAGTCTCCAAAGCATTAAAACACACAATAATATCTTGTGATAGGGAGAGTACAAATCCACTTCCTACATTTTTTCCTGGGAAACCCTTCTAACACAAGGGTCAAACATGAGGTCGCATTAGGGTCGAAAGAGTTACTCACCCTGCTTTGTTGGTCTTAGTGTAGAGATTGAGCGTATTATTGGGGGTCACTTGAGAAGAAAATTATGTGGGTACCTTATCGAGTTTATTTTGGTCTTAGATACCCTACCCTTGTGCATGGATCAGACTATTGGTTGCTTCATCAGGCATCATTGTCGTAATTGGCAACCTTAGTGGCCTATCTCTTTAGAGTCTTTACACGAGGTGACTGTGGAAGGGAAATTCTTCACGGTACCTGGAATCGATGTTGGCCAAACTCACTTGGGCTCCTTGGAGGGTATACCCATGATTATGTGTGGGAGCTTGCACCAGGGTGTAATTTTGTTAAGTCGGTCATCAACATAACTTTTCCACCCGCATTATACTAGCCCCTTCTTATCTTGATTTCACGACGTTGGATTTCATCACCAACTAGTGACTTCGAAATAAGAAGGTTTTTTTGCATGTCTAATATCTAGATTTTATTAGTGAGTGTTGTTTGTTTCTCTTGTTTTCCATAAAATTATTTCATTCTTTATCTGATGTGGCTAACATCGACCCTCGTCGTTCACATAGGATGCAAGGGTTACTCACCAGAGGTTTATCCTGAAGGAGCAGTCAATAACGATGTAGCCTCTAATATTGGAAGTTCTACTCCATTGGAGGAATCCATAATTCTTGTAAATATGTTATTGAGTGTTGTACGAAATCCACTTTTTCTCTGAATAAATTCATTGGGAGACATTGTTGTTGAAGATTATACTAGAATATCTATTGGACCTCCACAGATTCTGGTGTAGATGATCCACCCTTTCAGAGTGATTCATTTAGAAATCTGGTTCATACTGCTGGAACATTTGATCCTAGATCTTTTGGTCCTGTCCATTCTCTTTGGAGGACTTCTTCGGGACATGATATTTTTGAAAAACTAGGAATGAGTCACATACGTTCGAGGACCTATAATCAACCTATGAAATCACATATGCCTGTTACTTCCACTGCTTATACAATACCCTTGGATAATTTTACTGGCACGACTAGTAATGTTGTCACAGTCTCAGACCAATTGTTGGTTGGTTCTCATACAATTATTCCTCTCCAGCTCGCTAGCTCTATAGTGGTCCCACAAGTTACGCATGTTTCTATAGGAAGTGCAATAATCACTCAAGATCCTATTGGAACACCACTTCCTCTTAGATAAAATTCGTCCCTTCCACTTGGGTATAATGCTCTAAATACTTTTATTGATAATCCTGCCCAAAATCCATCCAGAGGGGCTAATATTGTTGTTCTTCATGGTTATAATGTTGCGAGTAGTTTTGCTCGTACACCTACCCAGGTTCTCTCCAGGGGTCCTATAATTCCTCCTCTACCTTCACCTGGAGGATATAATCATCCTGGCCCAAGTAGCTCTAATCAAATTTGAGGCACAAGTCATTTTGTCACTTCTGGCTTTCAAATTTTTGTTGGAGGTCAACCTCAAGTTAGGGGGAAACCTCAAGTTGGGGTTCATAACCTAGTATACAGAAAATATACCCCTGGATTACAGTCTCAAACTTGGAATTTTCCTTTCCAAGGAAATCAACAATCGCTTGGGGGGAAAACTCCTCAAGTTAATTCTTTTGTACCCCCTATTCCTGGGAAACCATATCCAAGTTCTATGAATCCTACCTAGGGTCAAGGTTTTCAGTCTAATTCTCCTTCCCAAGGAATCTTACCCAATCAACCAACTCAAGTTGGATATTTGACCCAAAACCCTCCACCACCGAATTTGAAAGGACCCTCTAACTATCTACATAATGCTTATGGTCCTACGGGTGAATTACCAGTTTCCTCAAGTGAACAAACATCTATTGTTTCTTGCTACTTTGGATTTACTAGATTTATCTAGGATTTTGAATGATCCTATCTGGCATTCTCCTTATTGGTCGGTCATACCTGCCAAGTTACCATTAGACATTCCTAATTTTGACAGTCGATCAGGGGAAGATCCAAATAATCACGTCATGACTTTCCATATTTGGTGTTCATACAACTCCTTGATGGATGACTCCATTATATTATGTCTTTTCCAAGGAACTCTGATGGGTTTGAAAACCAAATGGTATATTGAATTGCCACAAGGATTCTTCAATGACTTCAAAACCTTAGCTATGTCTTTCTTAACGTCTTTATTAATGCATTACCAGATACCAATATGATATGAGACAAGAACTGAAATTTTGAGTTGATTTAAACAATCCTCGTTCACTCACATTTTCGATCATATTCATGAGTGGAGGAGGATAATACACTTAATCAAAGTTCCCCTTCCTGATCAAATATTGGTCGAATGGTTTACCAAGTTAGTTATTGGTTGTATAGTCCATGATTTTTCCATGGGTGGTGTCATTACTAAAGAGTAGGTGATTAGTCATGCTCAATTCTTGGATCTCGTTTATTCACAAACTGACACACTATATGACTTGATCCCTGATACTCCTCGCTCATCTACAAATCCAAACCCAACAACTTCAGTAGTTTCTCATGCTGTTGATGGAATGATTGGAACTTTTCACACGAAGACTTAGTATAAACAAGCCATTCATTCCAATCCCAAGTTTAATAGTGCTAATGTAAAAAATACTCCTCCTCTAACTCCTTCTCCTGGTAAAACCTCTGAGGTTAATTCGGTTCAATATAAACCTACTGGTAAAAATAAAAATAAAAATAAAGGGAAGGGTAAGAATAAGGAGGAAAAAATAAATAATCAACAATCTGATAAACCCAAGACTCAGCCTGTTGATGACAAAGAAAAGTGAAAACCTCATTATCCTTGTATTATCTGTGGTGAGGATCATTATATGAAAGACGTTCCACGACGTGCTAAGGTTACTAATTTACTACAAGGGACTGAGACACCTCCTTCACCTGTCGTTTTGTCACAACCTTTTCCTTCTCAGCAGTAGGCCCAATTTCTCATTCATGACCAACCTTCTCCCTCTACCAAATCTTATGTACTTATGTGCACTGGTGACTCCAAGAAGAATGAAGTTGCAGTCGCTACTCGAACCAAATATTGTTGTCATTCGAAAGATAAAGTTGATGATTCAACACCTCCATTGGTTCAACCTCCTCCATCAACTTCGCCTCCCAACTGTCCTCTTAATCTCAAATGACTGAGTCTAGATACATTTCTTCATCCTCCTCCTAAGGTAGTTGTTTGTAAGTCATCATTTAATCCTAACACACGTGCTTCTCAAAACTACAATATTGTAGAAGATCTTGCGCATGCACCTTCTGCGATGTCAGCTATCGAAGTCCTTCAAAGTTTTCCTATGTAATGGAAGGCACTATTAAAGGCTATTGGTGGAATTGATCGTAATGATATGAACTTGATAATATTTGACTTCGAAGATCATATTCCAAGGCTTCCTCCTCAATTAGCATTTCATATACAAGTTATTGTGGAAAATAAGAATATTTGTTGAACTGTTATTGACGAAGGATCCTCGACTTGCATCATGTATGTCACTTGTTGGAAATCCATTGGCTCTCCTGCCCTTACTGAGTCACACAATACTCTGAAAGCATTTAATGGTATAGGATTTAAACCTTATGATGTTCTTCCTTCGTTGTCTATTACATTAGAAGGAAAAATGGTTATTGTTGAGGTTGAGGTCTTTGATGCACCTCTCGATTACAACCTTCTACTTGGTCGTAGCTGGATTGATTCCATGTGTGTAGTTGTTTCTACTCTTTTCCGTGTGATACGTTTCCCTCACTAAGGGATTTTGTTTACTTTCGATCAACTCGCCTTATTTAATTATGATTCACATACTAGTAATGTGCCTTTTATTGTGAAAAAACCTCCTGGTTATGAGAGTGTCGGTGTGGGTCTCTTAAAAGATTCATTGTTAATGGGTACATTCCCCATTCCACCGCCTGATATTCCTACTCATTTTTACTCCTCGATTAAAATGATATCAACCACTACTGGTGAAATCCCTAAGTCTTATGACCCTTGGATAGTACCTAAGAATGCCTTTAAGTTTGGTAGAATTGGCTTATCAAGCTATTCAATCGGCAACTGCCTCTCCACATTCTCTCATAGACACGTCTCTGTATCTGTTTCACGTATTTTTTCACATCGTTCAGATGATTATGACATTCATGTCTATAGAAGACACCCCATGTGAATATGGACATCATCGTTCTATTCTCTTCATGAAACCCAAGACCATAGAGAGTTACCAATGGATTTTGAATCTGTCTACTGTTGTTACTATTTTCCCTGTTCCTGAACCAATACATGATGTTTTGTATGAAGGTAACTTGGGTAACATTTCACCTACCATCCCTCTAGATATTTCAATTAAACCTGTAGTCATGGAAAATGTTCACATCGACGCCTCAAGTTCTGCAGATGAGGTCCAAATTTATAAATCTCTTTTCCAAGAATTTTGTGACGTTTTTTCCTGGAGTTACGAAGAGATGCTTGGAATTGATTTAGATATTTTTGTTCATGAGATTAAGACTTACCTAGAATCTAAACCCGTTCAACATGTACTTCTCCCAGTACATCCACATAAAGCCGCTGCTATTAAACTCGAAGTTGAAAAACTTCTTAAAGCCCATTTTGTCTATCCTGTGGATTTGACTGATTATGTGTCGTATCTTGTTTTGGTTATGAAGAAACAAGGCACGATCCGTGTCTATGTATATTATAGGGATATCAACAAGGATTGTCCCAAATACAATTATACAATCCCTTTCATTGACCAGATCGTTCACGACTGTGCCGGGACTGAAATCTTTTCTTTGATGGATGGATTCTCTAGCTATAATCAAATCAATATTTTACCTGCGGATCAACATAAGACTAGTTTTATCTGACCTTGGGTAACCTTCGCATACCGTAAATTACCTTTTGGTCTCAAGAATGCTGGTGCGGATTTTCAATGTGCTATGTCTTATGCGTTTCATGATATTAAGCACATTGTACAACCTTACCTAGATGATTACCAGTGCATTTTGTGCGCCGTCAAGATCACCTAGCACATTTACGGGCCATTTTCATACCCTGTCACTATTATTGCATAATATTGAATCCACATAAATTCATTTTTTGTGTGGAGTCCAGATGACTTCTTGGTTTTATCATTTCTACACATGGGATTAGGGTGGACCCTCTGAAGGTTGAAGCTATTCTCAATATTCCTCCTCCTTCTACATTATGCCAACCTCAAAGTTTGCAAGGGAAGGAAAACCTTTTACGTCAATTCATCCCCAACTATGTTGAATTAACGAAAGGTTTTACTCGACTTCTTAAAAAGGGTCATGATTTTGTATGGGACAACACTGCCAACAAAGCCTTTGAAGCTTTGAAACTTGCCTTAACCCATACACCACTCTTATTTCCACACGATTATAATCAAGATTATTTCTTATACTTAGCTGATTTTGAATCTACCATCGCTATGGTTCTAGTCCAAGAGGATGATTCACATGATGAACATGTCATCTACTATTTGATTCGGAGTCTCGCGAGCACCGAAACCAAATATTTTCATGTGGAGAAACTGGCCTTGGCAGTTGTTCAAGATGTTCAACATTTTCGTCATTATATCTTATTACGTAGAACAACCGTCAGTTCTGATTGAAACACTATGCAACACATCCTTAATCGACAATTGTTGGGGGGAAAATACTCCAAATGGATAGTCATTCTCTAGGAGTTTGATTTGGAATTTGAGCGTGCCAAATCAAATAATTTTTTGGTTTTTTCTGAGTTGATATGTGACCTGCCTCTACTGAGACAGAAACTGTGGAAGGGGATTCCTTTTCTAATGAGTATCTCTTTATGATCAATTTTGATGACATATGGTATGGAGACATTATCATTTATCTCCAAACCCAAACTTTCTGTCCCAATGTTTCTAGTGTGGATCATCTTCGTATTCAGTATCCATCCCATCAACACATTATCCTTCGTGATACCCTTTATCGTCATGGTATTGATTCCATATTTCGATGATCTTTAATCTATGATGAAGCTGAGAAATATTTGAATGCCTGTCATTCTTGAGTATGTGGAGGTCATATGTCTGGGTATGCACTTCCCAAAAGATCTTTTGAGTTGGTTACTTCTGGCCTTCATTGTTTAAGGATTGCATTACTATTGTCCATAAATTCCTTTCTTGTAAAACGTATAACAATAATATTCGATCTCATCCTGCTCCTCTTTACCCTATAGTTTCCATTGGCCCATTCGCTAAATGGGGCATTGACTTCATGACATGTAACCCTCACTCGGTCGGGGGGAATTGATACATCATCATAGTCATGGATTATTTCACTAAATGGGTCGAGGCGATGTCGACATTTGATAACACCGGGAAAACTACAATGTTGTTCATACTCAATCATATTGTGACTAGATTTGGTGTCCCTCAAGCCATCATCACTGACCATGGTAGTCATTTTCATAATTTCATGATGTCTGAACTTACTGAGAAGTTGGGTCTTCAACATGAAAACTCAACACCTTACTATCCGCAGGCCAATGTACAGGTTGAAGCAATTAACAAAGTTCTTACTACTATGATTCGATGAATGATAGGAATTCACAAGTCAAGATGGCACACGACGCTCTTCTCGGCATTATGGACCTATCAGACATTTGTTAAATATGCCACAGGGTTCACACCTTTCAAGTTAGTATATGGTATTGAAGCTATTTTTTCGATTGAATGTGAAATCCCATCTTTGAAACTATTTTTCAAACTTCTCCTTAACACCTCAGCTGAAGAGGAACGTCTCCTATATTTGATGAAATTAGTTGAAACTCGTCGTGATTCTTCCTTATTCATTGAAACTGAGAAGAGGCGTTTCAAAGATCAATATGAAAAGTATGTCAAACCACGTGTTTTTTATGAGGGTGATTTGGTTCTTATTTACTAAAAAGATCGTAACTTATTAAGGGTCAGTAAATTCAAGCCCATGTGGCATGGCCCTTATATTATGAAATGAGTGTTAGAGAAAGGGGCTTATGAGCTGGTAGATTATGATGGAATTCCTTTGAGTGAAACTAGAAATGGGATTTACTTGAAGAAGTACTATTCTTAAACTATTTTT
>JZKD02S0009197.1:14124-24709 GCA_000966675.3 Picea glauca | reverse complement strand
CGACTCTGTTACAAACCCACATACCACACCAAGGGGTGATGAACAACCAACAAGAGATTCATCCAAATCCACCACAGATGGGTCAATATCCAAACCAGGGTACTCCTACTAATCGCACTATCCTCCTCACTAGCGAGAAGGAAGTCCTTCTACAGACACATAGTCATCAATACAATGCACCCTCTGACCCTCCTCCCGCCACTTCAGACACCACCCTAGTCACAACTAGCCCACCTTTGATGATCCCTCACCCTAATACCGACACACCCCTCTATATTCCTCACATCCCATTACAACAGAATGTCACCAACCCTTAGGCTAGGGAAGCCCACAATTATAGTCTGGTCAATGACTTGTCACAATCCCCCGCTACCATGTTAGTCTTAGAAGTTCTTCAAACCTTTCCTAATCAACGAAATTCATTGATTTCCTCTCTGGGGGCATTCGACCATGTTGATACTTGATTCATCACCTTTGATCTCGATAGTAGGGAACCTTGTCTCCCCATTTTGGTCACTTTCCAAATACTGGTTAAAATCTGGAACATCACAATTCATTGTTGCATTATTGATGAAGGTGCATCCACATGCATCATGTCCAAAACTGTTTGGAAAAAAATTAGCTCTCTTGAGCTCATACCATCTACCATTACTCTGAGGTATTACGACGGATGACCCTCCTCTCCCGAGGGACTCTTCCAAAATGTCCCCATTGAACTCGGGGGAAAAACTATCCTCATTGACATTGAGGTTATCGAAGCTCCGCTTGACTACAAAATATTGTTCGGATGTAGCTACATGTATGCGATGAAGGTTGTGGCCTCTTCTATGTTTCTCATAATGATGTTCCCCCATAATGGGAGGATCATCACTATTGACCAAGTATCACATTACGAGCCCAACCCTTCTTCCAACATTGATAACATCTTACCTCTCATTCACACTAATTCCTAGGCCTACCCACTCATCGAAATGGGTCCTAGAATTTTTAAGGACCCATCCTTGCTAGGTACATAACATGTAGCACCTACGCTCATCCATCCCTCAGCAAAAGTATGTGTCATCTCATCCAATGGAATAGAAATTGGAGATACCCTCCCTCCCACAGAGGCTTCATTACTATCTGGCATCCCACTGGTCGCATAACTCCTTCCTTAGGAATCCCTTGTGAACTCCCCAGTTACTCCTGTTTTTCACTATACCCTCCCCCGGGGCCACATTCCAGTTTGGGAGATAGTTCCCCAAGCCATCACCCAAATCCCCTTCTTTTACCCCCCACCAAGCATACAAGCTTTCCAGGTAGCCACAACACTTACCCTTCGCAATATGGTGCTGAAAATCCCAGTATGGTATCTACATCTGCCTGAGATGGTCCATCAACCATCCCTCCCTCCCCAAATGGAAGGAATCCCAATGTAGATTCCAATACTTACCCCCACCATCCCACCTACACCCCCACTCACTAGCACGCCTGCTACAGTTGGGGGTAGACAAAAGAAGAAAGAGACTGATTCTCTTCTTCCACCACAAGTTCAAACTCCTTGTGCACTATGCGAGAAAGATGGACACCTTACTAATAAGTGCCCATCTCTCCCCGAGCTACACAATTTAATCCAACTCCCATGATCAACGATGCCACTCGTCACTTCTTCCAATGCTACCACTGCGACCACTAACATAGGTAGCAAAGGGTTACAGACCAAATTCGCATGTGACATTTGTACTGAGTATGGCCATTACACCCACCACTGCCCGACGTTACCTCAATTTTGGCAGACTCTAATGGCCATTCGCCAGAGCTTCCAGCAAGAACCTCCTCCACACGCATGTCACTGACATCCACTATGTCACGACCTTGGTCAATGAACGTATGAAATTTCCTTGATATCTATGTGAATCACTTGATCATTTCACATATCAATGTCCTATGATAATTGCATACAGGCATCGCCAAATGGCCCTTATTCAAAACCGTACACCCCTCCCTCCAACATAACCAATGAATACCCCTACCCCATCACTTGATGTGGTTCATATCTTCTCGCCAGAACCTGGGGTACTCCCTACTCCCCCATGGTTCCTGGATGATTTATATGAGGATTTTCCCCCAAATCCCCCCAATTCTCCAATCCATTTCCCCATGGAAATTCTACGCCCGACTACCATTTTCAACCCACAATATCTTTATATTTGGTTCATGTCAAGTGAACCATCACAACCTCCTTGCATCACCCTCCCTACCTCTTCACCACCCAAAGACAACCACGCAGTGACAGTCACCAATGTTGTTCCCTTGGATCCACTATATTCTCAACAGTTCCAATGCGATAAAGAAATCCTCGAGGAATTAACCACCCCTGATTTCCCATGCGATCCTCTCCATCACCAAGAACTCTTTCTCTCACAAGACGCCTTTGCGCCTCTTCACCAAAACTGCATATACGCAATCAAATCAAAATATTTTATCCCATTAGGGCATATAGAATGGTTCAATCACCCTATCCCTACCCCCGACGCTTTTGAGCAAGGTAATATGGCCAACATTTCCCCCACTGTCAAAATTGATATTTCCGTCAAACCTGACATCACAGAGGAAATCACCATCGGCGTCGCATGCTCTCCTGAAGAAATCATCACTTACAAATCTCTCTTCCAGGAATACTGGGACATTTTTTCCTGGTCATATACAAAGATTCCAGGCCTTGATCCCTCTATTGTTGAACATCACATAGACACATGGCCCGATATTACCCCTGTACGACAAAATAAATGTCCATTACACCCATCCAAAGCAACAACTATCAAAGCCAAGATTGGTAAATTATGTGTTGCAGGGCTCATATACCCCATCACATATACGTCATGGGTCTCCAACCCCGTCTCGGTAAACAAAAAACAAGGTACTATTCATGTTTGTACTAATTTTCGCGATCTCAATCACGCTTGTCCCAAAGACAATTTTACAACACCCTTCATTGACCAAACTATTGATGATTGTGCTGGACACGAGGCTTTGTCCTTCATGGATGGATTCTATGGCTACAACCAAATTCAAATCCACCCAACTGATCAATACAAAACCACATTCACTACTCCTTGGGGTACCTTTTCATATTGTGTCATTCCTTTTGGCCTCAAGAACGCAGGAGCCACTTTCCAACGTGCCATGACATACATTTTTCATGATCCGGCTCAAGTCATTCTAGCCTACTTGGACGATCTCACGATGTGCGACTGTGGATGCAAAAAACTGTGCACCCCTCAGAACGACACATTTATGATATTGGTCAGCCTTCCACCCACTTCTAGTTTAGCTTCCAAGTCAATTTGACACCCAAATCTCGGTTGAATCTAATTGGGGAGATGGTCAAAGACCTAAAGGTTTCCTAAAGGGCCCCTTGTTCACACTAAGAACTGGTTGCATAATTCCTCAAAGCTATGTTATAAAAAGAGGCCATGGATGCACTATCTTTTCAAGGGAATTCATTTGTATTGTTATGCTGCCTATATTCTCTTGGAGGATCCTCTTTCCTTGTCAAGAGCATACAAGCACCATCTCATTTAGCCATTCATATCACCTCTTGAGTGAATGTNGAAGGATGAGGTCCATTTGTTCTGTACGTCCCCCCTTGAGACACCTACCTCTTGGACAAAATCTAGCCCGTGACCCATTTCTTAGGCCAAAAATCTAAATGTCGCACTTTGACTGAGGTACCTAGTGGCCAAATTTTTAGGACATCTACCCAGGTTGCAATTGTGGGAAGAAATTTCCCCTTGATCGGATTTTGTGTGGCTATTGGGAAATATCGCCAGCTCTTTCGGGATATGCACCCTCTACCCCTCATTATAACTGATTACTTCATCCTTCACTAGTTCCTCTTCTGGTGGCTTTAGACCCCACAGTTGAGTGCTATTGGAAGGTCCAGTGCTATTTGAGAGGAAGGAAGTTACATCTTTTAGGACATGAGCATTTATTTTCCTTTGTTCTCCCACGTGGACAAAAACCACCTACCCACATATATGCTTCTATATCAATTGATTTATGATGCTCTTGTGATTACATGTGATTGTGAATTATATTGTCAAGGTCCAAAAATTATAAAGGCTCTTGTTCATTTATTTTCTCTCATCACCATCTACACACATACACTTTTCTAGTCGGACATCATAGGGGACCCATAGAATCCCCATCATTCCAGACGCTTTATAAATATCCATCCCATTCTATGGGGAGTTCCTAGTCTTGCCAACTCATCGACTCCACCTTCTCATACCCCTGTGAGTGCTACTGTCTTAGGATTTGCTTTGCTCGGTTCCACCTTACTTGGGTCCACTTCCCAAGATCAACCATCCACCCACTTTCCTGTACAAGGAAGTGGGGGGAACACTTCTTCCCTAGGAGGAAGCACAACCCCACCTATCCCCCCTCAAGGGTCAGGGACACACATCACTCACACCATGGCTAGAACAAACCCTCTTTCGAGGTCAGGCACACAAAAAATTCCCACCATGGCTGGCACTAATATTCCACCACAAGCCCAGATGCCATACTTGGCTTCCCTCAACATACCGGATCTGACTAAGCTCACCAATTATCCTGTTTTTCACAACCCCACATGGCCCGCAATTCCTACCAAACTGCCTTCAGACATCCCCAAGTTGGAAGGAAATGCGGGAGCAGATGTTGTCAACCATATCATGATTTTTCACTTATGGTGCTCTTCAAACAACATCATGGATGAATCCATCCATTTGAGATTATTTCAATAGACATTCACTAGCCCATCAACCAAATGGTATGTAGAAGAAAAATCAGGGTCCCACACGACCTTTGAATCTTTGGCCAAAGCAATTTTACCTTCTTTCAACTCCCAATCCATCATGACAACGGTCTCAAATTACTCTCAGAGTTTAAACAAACTTCCGCCATGCACATCATAGACCACATTCATGAATGGCATCGACGACGTAGTCTCTGCAAAGTTGAAGCCACCCCGCAACAATTCCATAAATGGTTTCTCAAATCACTTGTTTCCCTCTTTGTCAAAGATGTGGCCACCTCCTTCCCCCAATCAAAAGAAGAAGCCATCAACAAGGCCCAGAAGTTTAAACTTATTTATTCACAATTAGGATATTTGTATATAGTACTACCTGACATCCCGAGAACCATTCCATTTGGCCAAGACAAACCTGGGATGTCTCACTCAACAAGTGGATTGATTGGTACCACTACACACCACAATTCACACCCCCAACAACCACCTATGTATGGAACACCTCAATATCCACTAGCATATGGAAGACCTCCTTATTATCCTCCTCCCCCTTATCAACAACCATACCCCTTGGCTTTTCCTCCACCCATCAACGGACCACCGTCAACGTCCATAGTACGCCTAGCAACCCAACCAAGTTTTGGTACCCCTTCTACCTCTTCTTACACCCTAATCACTAATGAAAGTGCCATGCCTTCCTATTCACCCTATGGATCATTACCACAGAATAATCCGTACTTTCCATTTCTTGGTCCTCCCCAAACTAGTGTTTCTCCACAAGGACAACCACATGCTGGGGTTAATTTTGTTCAACCCTCTCTCGTTCAGCAATATCAAAATTTTGAACTCTTGAATATGGCTAATCTGACCCATCAGTTAAACAATGCCAAAAATAAAGGAAAAAACTGAAGCAATAATAATCCTGGACCAAGAGGAAACCATAACCACCCCCAGCAGAACCAACCTTCTGGGGGAAACTAGAATTAGGGGAACCAGAACCCCTAGGGGGGAAATAACAACAAACACCAACAAAAGAACACCAACAATCTTCATACAAACATCCATTGTGCCCTTTGTGGTGAGTATGGTCATTATAATCACCGTTGCCCTCAAATTGCTAACTTCAAACGAACAAAATAATCCATAAATGGACCACGTCCCCCTATACCACTTGCTCCCCAGCAGGCCCCACAACAATATGTGCAACAACCACCCCCCCCCCACCCCGACTGTGTTACAAACCCACATACCACACCAAGGGGTGATGAACAACCAACAAGAGATGCATCCAAATCCACCACAGATGGGTCAATATCCAAACCAGGGTACTCCTACTAATCACACTACCCTCCTCACTAGTGAGAAGGAAGTCCTTCTACAAACACATAGTCATCAATACAATGCACCCTCTGACCCTCCTCCCGCCACTTCAGAAACCACCCTAGTCACAACTAGCCCACCTTTGATGATCCCTCACCCTAATACCAACACACCCCTCTATATTCCTCACATCCCATTACGAAAAAATGTCACCAACAATTATAGTCTGGTCGATGACTTGTCACAATCCCCCACTGCCATGTTAGTCTTAGAAGTTCTTCAAACCTTTCCTAATCAACGAAAGTCATTGATTTCCTCTCTGGGGGCATTCAACCATGTTGATACTCAATTCATCACCTTTTATCTCGATAGTAGGGAACCTTGTCTCCCCATTTTGGTCACTTTCCAAATACTGGTTAAAATCCGGAACATCACAATTCATTGCTGCATTATTGATGAAGGTGCATCCACATGCATCATGTCCAAAACCGTTTGGAAAAAAATTATCTCTCTTGAGCTCATACCATCTACCATTACTCTGAGGTATTACGATGGATGACCCTCCTCTCCCGAGGGACTCTTACAAAATGTCCCCATTGAACTCGGGGGAAAAACTATCCTCATTGACATTGAGGTTATCGAAGCTCCGCTTGACTACAAAATATTGTTCGGATGTAGCTACATGTATGCGATGAAGGTTGTGGCCTCTTCTATGTTTCTCATAATGATGTTCCCCCATAATGGGAGGATCATCACTATTGACCAAGTATCACATTACGAGCCCAACCCTTCTTCCAACATTGATAACATCTTACCTCTCATTCACACTAATTCCTAGGCCTACCCACTCATCGAAATGGGTCCTAGAATTTTTAAGGACCCATCCTTGCTAGGTACATAACATGTAGCACCTACGCTCATCCATCCCTCAGCAAAAGTATGTGTCATCTCATCCAATGGAATAGAAATTGGAGATACCCTCCCTCCCACAGAGGCTTCATTACTATCTGGCATCCCACTGGTCGCATAACTCCTTCCTTAGGAATCCCTTGTGAACTCCCCAGTTACTCCTGTTTTTCACTATACCCTCCCCCGGGGCCACATTCCAGTTTGGGAGATAGTTCCCCAAGCCATCACCCAAATCCCCTTCTTTTACCCCCCACCAAGCATACAAGCTTTCCAGGTAGCCACAACACTTACCCTTCGCAATATGGTGCTGAAAATCCCAGTATGGTATCTACATCTGCCTGAGATGGTCCATCAACCATCCCTCCCTCCCCAAATGGAAGGAATCCCAATGTAGATTCCAATACTTACCCCCACCATCCCACCTACACCCCCACTCACTAGCACGCCTGCTACAGTTGGGGGTAGACAAAAGAAGAAAGAGACTGATTCTCTTCTTCCACCACAAGTTCAAACTCCTTGTGCACTATGCGAGAAAGATGGACACCTTACTAATAAGTGCCCATCTCTCCCCGAGCTACACAATTTAATCCAACTCCCATGATCAACGATGCCACTCGTCACTTCTTCCAATGCTACCACTGCGACCACTAACATAGGTAGCAAAGGGTTACAGACCAAATTCGCATGTGACATTTGTACTGAGTATGGCCATTACACCCACCACTGCCCGACGTTACCTCAATTTTGGCAGACTCTAATGGCCATTCGCCAGAGCTTCCAGCAAGAACCTCCTCCACACGCATGTCACTGACATCCACTATGTCACGACCTTGGTCAATGAACGTATGAAATTTCCTTGATATCTATGTGAATCACTTGATCATTTCACATATCAATGTCCTATGATAATTGCATACAGGCATCGCCAAATGGCCCTTATTCAAAACCGTACACCCCTCCCTCCAACATAACCAATGAATACCCCTACCCCATCACTTGATGTGGTTCATATCTTCTCGCCAGAACCTGGGGTACTCCCTACTCCCCCATGGTTCCTGGATGATTTATATGAGGATTTTCCCCCAAATCCCCCCAATTCTCCAATCCATTTCCCCATGGAAATTCTACGCCCGACTACCATTTTCAACCCACAATATCTTTATATTTGGTTCATGTCAAGTGAACCATCACAACCTCCTTGCATCACCCTCCCTACCTCTTCACCACCCAAAGACAACCACGCAGTGACAGTCACCAATGTTGTTCCCTTGGATCCACTATATTCTCAACAGTTCCAATGCGATAAAGAAATCCTCGAGGAATTAACCACCCCTGATTTCCCATGCGATCCTCTCCATCACCAAGAACTCTTTCTCTCACAAGACGCCTTTGCGCCTCTTCACCAAAACTGCATATACGCAATCAAATCAAAATATTTTATCCCATTAGGGCATATAGAATGGTTCAATCACCCTATCCCTACCCCCGACGCTTTTGAGCAAGGTAATATGGCCAACATTTCCCCCACTGTCAAAATTGATATTTCCGTCAAACCTGACATCACAGAGGAAATCACCATCGGCGTCGCATGCTCTCCTGAAGAAATCATCACTTACAAATCTCTCTTCCAGGAATACTGGGACATTTTTTCCTGGTCATATACAAAGATTCCAGGCCTTGATCCCTCTATTGTTGAACATCACATAGACACATGGCCCGATATTACCCCTGTACGACAAAATAAATGTCCATTACACCCATCCAAAGCAACAACTATCAAAGCCAAGATTGGTAAATTATGTGTTGCAGGGCTCATATACCCCATCACATATACGTCATGGGTCTCCAACCCCGTCTCGGTAAACAAAAAACAAGGTACTATTCATGTTTGTACTAATTTTCGCGATCTCAATCACGCTTGTCCCAAAGACAATTTTACAACACCCTTCATTGACCAAACTATTGATGATTGTGCTGGACACGAGGCTTTGTCCTTCATGGATGGATTCTATGGCTACAACCAAATTCAAATCCACCCAACTGATCAATACAAAACCACATTCACTACTCCTTGGGGTACCTTTTCATATTGTGTCATTCCTTTTGGCCTCAAGAACGCAGGAGCCACTTTCCAACGTGCCATGACATACATTTTTCATGATCCGGCTCAAGTCATTCTAGCCTACTTGGACGATCTCACGATGTGCGACTGTGGATGCAAAAAACTGTGCACCCCTCAGAACGACACATTTATGATATTGGTCAGCCTTCCACCCACTTCTAGTTTAGCTTCCAAGTCAATTTGACACCCAAATCTCGGTTGAATCTAATTGGGGAGATGGTCAAAGACCTAAAGGTTTCCTAAAGGGCCCCTTGTTCACACTAAGAACTGGTTGCATAATTCCTCAAAGCTATGTTATAAAAAGAGGCCATGGATGCACTATCTTTTCAAGGGAATTCATTTGTATTGTTATGCTGCCTATATTCTCTTGGAGGATCCTCTTTCCTTGTCAAGAGCATACAAGCACCATCTCATTTAGCCATTCATATCACCTCTTGAGTGAATGTGCTTTGGATTTTCTTCACCATTTCCTTCTAGTTTGTTACTTGTAAGAAGAGCTCAATCTTTGGGGGTTCAAGATCCCTCCCTTGGAGGAAGAGGAGGCCCATAAGTCTCTCTTTCTCTTTGGTGTTTTATTTCCACTAATACAATCCTTTCCATTGGTGGCATGAATGTTGTTTATTTCTTGTTCTAATGTCATTATGCACTCTAGTTTAGTTTTTATTATCGTTCTTAGTTAAGTCTTTTGTTTATATCATATGCTTGATGTTTCTAACTCTTGCATTCATTGTTGTCTTGCCTAGCTAACCCAACTGGGCTCGTAAGCATATCTATTTTTCTCATTTAGGTGATAAAAGAGACACAACAAATGGTATGGGCCATAGGAAACCATCTGTCTAAAAATGTGTTCACTTAGCTTCTCCATATAAATGATTCAACATCGCTATCAACATTTTGTAGGGTGTCTTGAACTCTTGTCTAAGGATAACCTTTTGCCTTTGCTTGAAAATTCTATATTGATCCACCCACCAATTCTTCATTAAATTGGTTGGGCGTTTGTTGTTTTTAACAAATCCATTTAGGAAAGGTTCATTGAGGGTGTATGCAAGTCCAGGAAGGTGATATCTTGCATCAATGTCTTCAATATGCAAAGACTCTATCTGTTGGCCATATTTATTTACAATTGTGGTCGTGCTAGGGTTGAAATTATTAAAACACTAGTGGTCTACCTCATTGTAAGGGAATACTACAGGTCGTGCAACAACCAAATGAATTCCACACTTTTGGATGTTATAATACACCTTAAGGTTTTCATCATCAGTAGGAAAGTCTCTAGTATTGAAGATATATGATATCTCATCATACCTTAAGGAATTATATTCTTTGGTTTGGTAGGTCATATTGGTCACTAAAACCTATGCTTGGTGAGGTGAAGATTTAGTTTCCGCAGTTGAAGTAGAAGCCCCTAATTATTGGATCTCCTGGTCATTTTACTCGCCATAACTTGTCCTTTATACCCT
>JZKD02S0009142.1:0-16568 GCA_000966675.3 Picea glauca | reverse complement strand
AGATACACTCTCCAAAGCACAAAACACACAATAGCATCTTGTGTTAAGGAGTGTCAAATTCCATTTGCAACGTCTTGTCCTAGGAAGCCCTTCTCACACAAGGGTCAAACATGAGGTCGCATTGATATTGGCATAGTTACTCACCCTGCTTTGTTGATATCGGTGTAGAGATTGCACATATTATGGGGGTCACTTGGAGGTATACCCACAATGATGAGTGGAATCCTTTTGAGTTGATTTCAGGCTAGTTACCCTGCCCTTGAGTGTGGATCGGACTGTCGACTGTCCCCCGAGGCTTTATTGTTGCCAGTGGTAACCTTAGCGGCCTATATTTTTAGGGTCTTACACAAGGTGACTGTGAAGGGGAAAGTCTTCACAGTACCTGGAATCGACGTTGACCAAACTCACTCGGGCTCCTTGGAGGGTATACCCACGATTATGTGTAGGAGCTTGCACCAGGGTGTAATTCCGTTAAGGAGGTCATCAGCGTAACTTTTCCACCCTAGCCTAGCCCCTTCTCGTCTCGTTGTTGTGATGTTGGATTTCATCACCAACTTGTGGCTTCAGAATTAGGACGACTTATTTTCTTGGTATTGTTTCCTAGATTTTCTTTACTAGCGCGTGTTTTTTGTTTACCAAAGTTAACTATACGATTTTCTTCATAAGTTTGTCACTCGTTCATAATAGCTCCTCCACGTAGTTCACATAGAATGTAGGGTTTATCTCCAGAGCATATAGAAGGTTCTCAACCCTTGCCTACAAGTTCACCCGAGGGCTCTCCTCAGTGGAGTGAAGTCCCAGATGTCACCATGCCACAAGTGGAACAAAATGACTCTCTAGAACATTTCTGAATTACCAATACTCGAGAGGAATTTTGACTTCACACCAATTCTGAGCGACCATTTATGCGACTGAATTCTTCTGGAGACTTAATTGTTACGTCTTCTGGATCACCGGTTGGACCCTTTCCAGGCGTCGAAGGCCAAGTTCCTTTTTGGTCTACGGGTGTTTTTTGATGGGACCTTTTTGGTCCAGGCTCACCTATGATTTTCGAAATCATCTCACCTATGATTTCTGAAATCTCTAGTCTAGAGATAGTACAGTTTACTACTGCCTATTATTTTCCTGGTACGGACATCCAACGATCTGACCACATCTTGACCATCCCACTCGAAATGGCCCATCACACAGCTACTACGAGTGTTCACACCAGGATTACTGTGGTTAGTTTCGCTCCCATCAGCACATCACATATGCCCAACGTCACTCTGACACTACCACCCGGATACCGTGCGTTGAATGCTTCCATTCCCACTCCTGCGCAAACTCCATCCAGCTCTCCTGGTGGTCCCTCTTCTTCTGAGCACTCTTTTCCCGGTTTTATTCTGACACTCCCTCAATTTCCTTTTCGAGGACCTTTCTCATCCTCCATTGGCAGTCTTAATCCTAGTGGCACTATTCCATCATTCACACCAAATTACCATATTCTCGTTGGTGGAAAATTTCACCAAGGTGGTATGACTCAACCCTCTCTCAGTGGGAAAATTTCTATTGGAACACAACCCCCAATTGGGACACTGCCCCCAATTGGGACACCACCTTCGATAGGAGGACCGACCCCACCTTATGGACAAAACATACCTCCATCCTTGGCCTAGTATTGGAATCATTTGGTACAACATCCTCCTCAATCGATTGGGGGGAAACAATTTCTAGTTGTGTCTGTAATACCCCCTAGTATGGGATAACCATATCCCGGTTCGTTCAATCCTATTTGGGGCTCAAATGCTCAAAATCATGTCCCTGTTTAAGGATACAATCCTATGAGCTACTATCCTCTCCAACCACCACCGAATCTTCCTGGGTCTTCACATTATATGCAGACTGCTTATGGTCTTACTGGTTTGCCGACAGGGCTTCCTCCCCAAAGCCACCAGTACCCGCAGATGAATCGACAATTACCCTTTTTGGCCACTTTGTATCTTCTGGATTTGTCAAGGATTTTAAATGATCCAATTCGTCACTCTCCCCAATGGCCTGCTATACCCGCCAAGCTACCATCGGACATTCCTAAATTCGACGGCAAAGCGGGAGAGGACCCGAACAATCACGTTATGAATTTTCACTTATGGTGTTCATCCAACTCGTTGATGGATGACTCTATTCGTTTACGTCTTTTTCAACGAACCCTCACAGGTTCTGCTACAAAGTGGTATATAGAATTACTACGAGGTTTCTTCTCTGACTTCAACACCCTAGCTATGGCTTTCCTCACACACTACCAATTACCGATCCGTTATGAAACGAGGACCGAGATTTTGAGTTCTTTCAAACATAACAAAGCCACTCATATATCTAATCACATTCATGAGTGGCGACGGAGACGACGTCTCATTAAACTCGAACTCCCTGATCAGTTGTTGGCAGAATGGTTCACAAAATCATTTGTGAATGACATCGTTCGTGACATTGCCATGGGTGGCATAGCCACAGAAGAGAAGGCCATAAGTCGTGCTCAATACCTTGACCTTGTTTACTCACAAATGGGTACCCTTTATGATTTACTACCTGACTTACCTCGTCCTTCCACTTCTGCCACTTCAACAACTCCAGCTGCTTCGCATGCAGCCGATGGTGTGATTGGCACTTTCCAGGCCCAACCACATTCTGCCTCAAGCACAAACCCCAAACCTACTTCTTCTAATTTTCAAAATGCTCCATCTCCTGCCCCTCCCACCAACAAGACTTCTGAGGTAAATGAAATTCAATCTACCCCGCCCGGTAAAAATAAATCCAAAAAGGGAAGGGGTAAGAATAAGGAGGACAAAAATACTTCTCAAGAAGAGCGAACCAAAACTACCCCTATTGATGATCGGGATAAGTGCAAACCTCTATACCCTTGTCTTATATGTGGTGATGATAACTACACAAAGGATTGTCCATGACATGTCGAGGTCACTAAGTTCCTTCAAGGAGCTCCAAAACCACCTGCTCCAGTCGTTTTGTCCCAACCCTTCCCATCTCAACAACAGGCTCAGTTGGTCATTCACGACCAACCCTCATCTTCTACTACATCTTATGTATCGATGTGTACTGGCGATTCAAATCAAAACAACATTGCCCTCACCACTCGAGCCAAAGACTATTCTCCCTCTAATGAGAAGGTTCATGATCTACCTCCTTCATTGGTACAACCCTCTCCTGTGACTCCTCATGACCAAAGGGCGTCGTTCGGAATCAACTTTCAATCCTCATGCTCATGTTGCCCAGAACTACAACATTGTTGAAGATCTGGCCCAAGCACCTTCTGCGATGTCATCCCTCGAAGTCCTTCAAAGTTGTCCCACGCAACAGAAGGCACTGTTGAAAGCTATTGGTGGAATTGACCCGACAGATATGAATTTAATAATTTTTGACTTGGAAGATCACAGTCCAAGGTTACCCCCTCAAATCGCGTTCCAGATCCAAGTGATTGTCTCTAAAAAAAACATTTGTCGAACCATTATCGATGAGGGTGCCTCGACGTGTGTTATGTCTCTTACCTATTGGAAAGCCATTGGCTCTCCTTATTTGAATGAATCCCATAACACTCTCAAAGCCTTCAATGGCTCCGGTTTTAAGCCCTACGGTGTCCTTCCTTCGTTGCCCATCACGTTAGAAGGCAAAATGGTCCAAGTCAAAGTGGAAGTCTTTGACGCTCCTCTTGATTACAATCTTCTGTTGGGCCGCAACTAGATCGATTCCATGCACGCAGTTGTGTCGACCCTTTTCCGCGTGGTACGTTTCCCACATCAAGGAAAGGTCATCACCGTCGACCAATTAGCCTTATTTAATTCTGATACTCGTACTGGAAACATACCGTTCATTGCTAAAACCCCACTGGGTTATGAGAACGTCGGTGTAGGCCTTCTTAAAGACTCTTCGTTAATGGGTACTTTCCCCATTTCACCGTCCGATGTTCCACGCTCGTCTATTGCTTCCATCAACATGATCTCCACCTTGATTCACGAACTTCTTGCGTCTCATGACCCATGGATAGTACCTGATCCTGGAGATCATCTTCGTTATGAAGATGAAATGCCGTTAAGTCTAATTGAATCTGCCTATCAGGCCATTCAATCGGTAACCCCTTCTACCCCCTCTCTTGGTGAGTTATATCCAGATCCTTTCTGTGTCAATTTTCCCACTGACGAAATGATCATGTATGTCATGGAAGACACCCCTTGGGACGATGGACATCATCGTTCCATCCTCTTTCTGGAGAAACATACCATTGAGAACTACCAATAGATCTCGACCCCATCAACTGTTTTTGTCATCTCAATCGTTCTCGAGTTTGCACATGATGTGTTTTCTGAAGGGAACTTAAGCAATATCTTGCCCACTATTCCCCTCGACATCTCTATCAAACCTCGAATTGTCGAAAATGTCCATATCGTAGCTTCATGTTCTTCTGACGAAATCATCACCTACACATCCCTTTTCAAAGAGTTTCGTGACATTTTCCTGGAGCTACGAAGAAATGTTGGGTATCGACCCTGAGATTGTGATACATGATATCAAGACATACCCTGAAGCTAAACCCGTCCAGCGACGCCTTCGTCCAGTTCACCCACGTAAAGCGGCGGCTATCAAGATCGAAGTCGAGAAACTTCTTAAAGCCAACTTTATTTACCCGGTGGCCCTCACTGACTGGGTTTCCAATCTTGTCCTAATCAATAAGAAACAAGGCACAATTCGCGTATGCGTTGATTATAGGGATATCAAAAAAGCTTGTCCCAAAGACAACTTTCCTACCCCCTTCATCGATCAGATTGTCAACGATTGCGCCAGAAGTGAAATATTCTCTCTGATGGATGGTTTCTCCAGGTATAATCAAATTAACATTATTCCCAAGGATCAACATAAGACTGCTTTTATTTGTCCTTGGGGTACCTTTTCCTATCGGAAACTCCCTTTCGGTCTCAAGAATGCTGGCGCCACTTTTCAACATGCTATGTCTTATGCTTTCCATGATATCAAGCACATCGTTCAACCATATTTGGACAATTTTCCCGCTCACTCAATGCATCGAGTCGATCATCCAATCCACCTCCAAGCCATTTCTGTCCGTTGTTGGTTCTACCGTATACGTTTGAATCCTCATAAGTGCGTTTTTTGCGTGGAATCCGACTGACTTTTAGGTTTTATTGTTTCGTGTCAAGGAATCTTGGTGGATCCTTTAAAGGTTGAGGCGATCCTTAATCTCCCTCCTCCTTCTACACTTCGCCAGTTACAAATTTTATAGGGGAAAGCAAACTTTCTTTGTCGTTTTATCCCAAATTATGCCGAGATAACTCGTGGATTTATGCGGATACTAAAAAAGGGGTCTGAGTTCGTATGGGATACCATCACCAACAATGTTTTCGAATCTTTGAAATTATCCCTAATGCGTGCTCCGCTTCTCTTTCCTCCCGATTACAGTCGCGATTATTTCCTCTACCTTGCTGCCTCGGATTACACCATTGGTATGGTTCTCGTCCAAGAGGATGATGTTCACGACAAACATGTTATTTACTACTTGAGTCGAAGTCTAACGCCTACCAAAATCAAGTATTTACATGTCAAAAAACTGGCCTTGGCAGCTGTCCAACGCTTCCNAGGACCCGAACAATCACGTTATGAATTTTCACTTATGGTGTTCATCCAACTCGTTGATGGATGACTCTATTCGTTTACGTCTTTTTCAACGAACCCTCACAGGTTCTGCTACAAATTGGTATATAGAATTACTACGAGGTTTCTTCTCTGACTTCAACACCCTAGCTATGGCTTTCCTCACACACTACCAATTACCAATCCGTTATGAAACGAGGACCGAGATTTTGAGTTCTTTCAAACAAAACAAAGCCACTCATATATCTAATCACATTCATGAGTGGCGACGGATACGACGTCTCATTAAACTCGAACTCCCCGATCATTTGCTGGCAGAATGGTTCACAAAATCATTTGTGAATGACATCGTTCGTGACATTTCCATGGGTGGCATAGCCACAGAAGAGAAGGCCATAAGTCGTGCTCAATACCTTGACCTTGTTTACTCACAAATGGGTACCCTTTACGATTTACTACCTGACTTACCTCGTCCTTCCACTTCCGCCACTTCAACAACTCCAACTACTTCGCATGCAGCCGATGGTGTGATTGGCACTTTCCAGGCCCAACCACATTCTGCCTCAAGCGCAAACCCCAAACCTACTTCTTCTAATTTTCAAAATGCTCCATCTCCTGCCCCTCCCACCAACAAGACTTCTGAGGTAAATGTAATTCAATCTACCCCGCCCGGTAAAAATAAATCCAAAAAGGGAAGGGGTAAGAATAAGGAGGACAAAAATACTTCTCAAGCAGAGCGAACCAAAACTACCCCTATTGATGATCGGGATAAGTGAAAACCTCTATACCCTTGTCTTATATGTGGTGATGATAACTACACAAATGATTGTCCATGACATGTCGAGGTCACTAAGTTCCTTCAAGGAGCTCCAAAACCACCTGCTCCAGTCGTTTTGTCCCAACCCTTCCCATCTCAACAACAGGCTCAATTGGTCATTCACAACCAACCCTCATCTTCTACTACATCTTATGTATCGATGTGTACTGGTGATTCAAATCAAAACAACATTGCCCTCACCACTCGAGCCAAAGACTATTCTCCCTCTAAAGAGAAGTTTCATGATCTACCCCCTTCATTGGTACAACCCTCTCCTGTGACTCCTCATGACCAAAGGGCGTCGTTCGGAATCAACTTTCAATCCTCATGCTCATGTTGCCCAGAACTACAACATTGTTGAAGATCTGGCCCAAGCACCTTCTGCGATGTCATCCCTCGAAGTCCTTCAAAGTTGTCCCACGCAACAGAAGGCACTGTTGAAAGCTATTGGTGGAATTGACCCGACAGATATGAATTTAATAATTTTTGACTTGGAAGATCACAGTCCAAGGTTACCCCCTCAAATCGCGTTCCAGATCCAAGTGATTGTCTCTAAAAAAAACATTTGTCGAACCATTATCGATGAGGGTGCCTCGACGTGTGTTATGTCTCTTACCTATTGGAAAGCCATTGGCTCTCCTTATTTGAATGAATCCCATAACACTCTCAAAGCCTTCAATGGCTCCGGTTTTAAGCCCTACGGTGTCCTTCCTTCGTTGCCCATCACGTTAGAAGGCAAAATGGTCCAAGTCAAAGTGGAAGTCTTTGACGCTCCTCTTGATTACAATCTTCTGTTGGGCCGCAACTAGATCGATTCCATGCACGCAGTTGTGTCGACCCTTTTCCGCGTGGTACGTTTCCCACATCAAGGAAAGGTCATCACCGTCGACCAATTAGCCTTATTTAATTCTGATACTCGTACTGGAAACATACCGTTCATTGCTAAAACCCCACTGGGTTATGAGAACGTCGGTGTAGGCCTTCTTAAAGACTCTTCGTTAATGGGTACTTTCCCCATTTCACCGTCCGATGTTCCACGCTCGTCTATTGCTTCCATCAACATGATCTCCACCTTGATTCACGAACTTCTTGCGTCTCATGACCCATGGATAGTACCTGATCCTGGAGATCATCTTCGTTATGAAGATGAAATGCCGTTAAGTCTAATTGAATCTGCCTATCAGGCCATTCAATCGGTAACCCCTTCTACCCCCTCTCTTGGTGAGTTATATCCAGATCCTTTCTGTGTCAATTTTCCCACTGACGAAATGATCATGTATGTCATGGAAGACACCCCTTGGGACGATGGACATCATCGTTCCATCCTCTTTCTGGAGAAACATACCATTGAGAACTACCAATAGATCTCGACCCCATCAACTGTTTTTGTCATCTCAATCGTTCTCGAGTTTGCACATGATGTGTTTTCTGAAGGGAACTTAAGCAATATCTTGCCCACTATTCCCCTCGACATCTCTATCAAACCTCGAATTGTCGAAAATGTCCATATCGTAGCTTCATGTTCTTCTGACGAAATCATCACCTACACATCCCTTTTCAAAGAGTTTCGTGACATTTTCCTGGAGCTACGAAGAAATGTTGGGTATCGACCCTGAGATTGTGATACATGATATCAAGACATACCCTGAAGCTAAACCCGTCCAGCGACGCCTTCGTCCAGTTCACCCACGTAAAGCGGCGGCTATCAAGATCGAAGTCGAGAAACTTCTTAAAGCCAACTTTATTTACCCGGTGGCCCTCACTGACTGGGTTTCCAATCTTGTCCTAATCAATAAGAAACAAGGCACAATTCGCGTATGCGTTGATTATAGGGATATCAAAAAAGCTTGTCCCAAAGACAACTTTCCTACCCCCTTCATCGATCAGATTGTCAACGATTGCGCCAGAAGTGAAATATTCTCTCTGATGGATGGTTTCTCCAGGTATAATCAAATTAACATTATTCCCAAGGATCAACATAAGACTGCTTTTATTTGTCCTTGGGGTACCTTTTCCTATCGGAAACTCCCTTTCGGTCTCAAGAATGCTGGCGCCACTTTTCAACATGCTATGTCTTATGCTTTCCATGATATCAAGCACATCGTTCAACCATATTTGGACAATTTTCCCGCTCACTCAATGCATCGAGTCGATCATCCAATCCACCTCCAAGCCATTTCTGTCCGTTGTTGGTTCTACCGTATACGTTTGAATCCTCATAAGTGCGTTTTTTGCGTGGAATCCGACTGACTTTTAGGTTTTATTGTTTCGTGTCAAGGAATCTTGGTGGATCCTTTAAAGGTTGAGGCGATCCTTAATCTCCCTCCTCCTTCTACACTTCGCCAGTTACAAATTTTATAGGGGAAAGCAAACTTTCTTTGTCGTTTTATCCCAAATTATGCCGAGATAACTCGTGGATTTATGCGGATACTAAAAAAGGGGTCTGAGTTCGTATGGGATACCATCACCAACAATGTTTTCGAATCTTTGAAATTATCCCTAATGCGTGCTCCGCTTCTCTTTCCTCCCGATTACAGTCGCGATTATTTCCTCTACCTTGCTGCCTCGGATTACACCATTGGTATGGTTCTCGTCCAAGAGGATGATGTTCACGACAAACATGTTATTTACTACTTGAGTCGAAGTCTAACGCCTACCAAAATCAAGTATTTACATGTCAAAAAACTGGCCTTGGCAGCTGTCCAACGCTTCCRGCACTATATCCTCTCGTGCAAGACTACAGTGATTTCTAACTGCAACCCTATGCAACACATTCTCACATGTCAATTKCTAGGGGGAAAATACTCCAAATGGATTGTGATACTCYAGGAGTTTGACTTGGAATTCGAACGCGCCAAGTCTAAGAAGTCCTTAGTGTTTGCTGAGTTGATATGCGACTTTCCCTATTCTGACACGGAAAATGYAGCAACTGATTCATGACCTGATGAATCCCTTTTCCTCATCATCACTGATGATCTTTGGTATGGTGATATCATTATATATCTCCATACCCAGACTTTTCGGCCAACTTTTTCCAGTACTGACTGATGTCGAATACGATACCAAGCTCGTCAATATATTATCCTCGGGTATACTCTTTACTGCCAGGGAATTGACTCCATTTTTCGATGTTGCCTCACATTTGAAGAAGCCGAGAGAGCTCTGAATTACTACCATTATGGAGCCTATGGTGGTCATATGTCTGGGTATGCTACTACCCAGAAGATCTTACGAGCAGGGTATTTTTGGCCTTCTTTATTTAACGACTGCATCCTCGTCATTCAAAAATTCCATGCTTGCCAGACCTATAATAACAAGATACGGTCACATCCCGCTCCTCTTCATCCTGTGGTCTCCATTGGTCCCTTTGCAAAATGGGGCATTGATTTCATGACATGTCACCCTCACTCGACCGGGGGGCATGGATACATTATTGTAGCCATCGATTACTTTACGAAATGGGCCGAGGCGATGCTGACATTTGACAATACTGGAAAGATCACAACATTATTCATTTTTAATCACATCATAGCTCGTTTTGGTGTTCCCCAAGCTATCGTCACTGATCACGGTAGATACTTTAGAAACTTCATGATGTCCGAACTTAGTGAAAAGTTGGGTCTTCGCCATGAAAACTCAACACCCTATTACCCACAAGCCAATGGCCAAGTCGAAGCAATTAACAAAGTTCTCATAACTATGCTCCGATGAATGATAGGGATTCACAAAACAAGTTGGAACACAATGTTATTTTCGACATTGTGGGCTTATCGGACATCTATCAAGTCCTCTACTGGGTTTACACCTTTCCAGTTAGTATATGGTTTGGAAGCCATTCTCTCGATTGAATGTGAGATACCCTCTTTAAAACTAGTTGTTGAACTCCTACCAAACACTTTTGTTGAGGAAGAACGTCTATTGTATCTTATGTGATTAGACGAAACTCGACGCGATGCTACCCTAGTCATAGAAGCTAAAAAAAAACATGTCAAGGCCTAATACGACAAACATGTCAAGCCTCGCATTTTCTCCGAAGGATATCTCGTTCTCCTCTATGAACAAGATCGAGATATGCTAGGAGCTGGAAAATTCGAAGCCATGTGGCAAGGTCCTTATATCGTTTGATGAGTTTTGGAAAAAGGAGCTTATGAGTTAGTATATTACGATGGTATCCCTTTGAGTGAACCCAAGAATGGGTTGTACTTGAAGAAGTACTATGCATAAAATCATCTGTGCACGAGTACTTGTATTTTTATTGTATCATAATTCTTGTGTGTTACTATAGCTTGCTTTTGTCATTATCTGGTCTCTGCCCTTATGTGACGTTGTGTTTGATTTTCAGATGTCAGAGTCTTTGCTACCCTATATTGTCTTCGCTGATGGCACTACCCGTAGTACTAAGAACCTTGCTTCCACTGCATGGGCAATTTACGCCCCTACGGACAAACTTATCTCCTTACGAGGTGTATGTCTCGGCCGTGTGACCAACAATATTGCAGAGTATAGCACCGTTATCGAATTGTTGATTGATGCTATCTCGCTCGGAATCCTTCATTTGGTTGTGCGACTCAATTTGCAACTTGTAGTACTACAGTTAAGTAATGTCTATACTATTCGAAGTCCTACTTTGTTACGGGTGTATTTGCGAATTCGCCTCTTGGAACGTTATTTTGATTATATTGAATATCAACATATTCCTAGATGTCTAAATACATTAATTGATGCATTGGCTAACTATGTATTAGACAGACATTTGGATCATTTATAAATCAATTACATCAATTTTCACACAACACAAGATAAACCGGTAGAAGTCGTCTATATATATAACGATCAAAAGAGTTTTTTACAAAAAGTTCTGTCTGAAGACCAAAATGTCAAAATTTGAAGCTCATAGCTTCTACAAAGTGACGTCATGGATGACGTTCACGGTAACACACGACTGCCCGGGCAACCCTATGGAGCATTCAACTAATGGACTCTGACACTCCTACTGTGTGACGCTGATAACGTCATGGAACCTCTCCAAGAGGCATGTCTGGAATATCTGTTGTCAAACCCTCTAGGTTATGTTCCACTGCTTGATAATCCTCGGCGTCCCATTGTGGCACTGGTGCTACCTCTCCTCGTCGTTGAATGGGAGAAGTACCAGGAGGTCGGTAAGGTCCCACATCTGTGTCATCAACAACAAATTTTGTATTTAGTCTTTGGACGAACATATAAAAAACATTTNTCGCCATGAAAACTCAACACCCTATTACCCACAAGCCAATGGCCAAGTCGAAGCAATTAACAAAGTTCTCATAACTATGCTCCGACGAATGATAGGGATTCACAAAACAAGTTGGAACACAATGTTATTTTCGACATTGTGGGCTTATCGGACATCTGTCAAGTCCTCTACTGGGTTTACACCTTTCCAGTTAGTCTATGGTTTGGAAGCCATTCTCTCGATTGAATGTGAGATACCCTCTTTGAAACTAGTTGTTGAACTCCTACCAAACACTTCTGTTGAGGAAGAACGTCTATTGTATCTTATGCGATTAGACGAAACTCGACGCGATGCTACCCTAGTCATAGAAGCTAAAAAAAAACGTGTCAAGGCCTAATACGACAAACATGTCAAGCCTCGCATTTTCTCCGAAGGATATCTCGTTCTCCTCTATGAACAAGATCGAGATATGCTAGGAGCTGGAAAATTCGAAGCCATGTGGCAAGGTCCTTATATCGTTTGATGAGTTTTGGAAAAAGGAGCTTATGAGTTAGTATATTACGATGGTATCCCTTTGAGTGAACCCAAGAATGGGTTGTACTTGAAGAAGTACTATGCATAAAATCATCTGTGCACGAGTACTTGTATTTTTATTGTATCATAATTCTTGTGTGTTACTATAGCTTGCTTTTGTCGTTATCTGGTCTCTGCCCTTATGTGACGTTGTGTTTGATTTTCATATGTCAGAGTCTTTGCTACCCTATATTGTCTTCGCTGATGGCACTACCCGTAGTACTAAGAACCTTGCTTCCACTGCATGGGCAATTTACGCCCCTACGGACGAACTTATCTCCTTACGAGGTGTGTGTCTCGGCCGTGTGACCAACAATATTGCAGAGTATAGCACCGTTATCGAATTGTTGATTGATGCTATCTCGCTCGGAATCCTTCATTTGGTTGTGCGACTCAATTTGCAGCTTGTAGTACTACAGTTAAGTAATGTCTATACTATTCGAAGTCCTACTTTGTTACGGGTGTATTTGCGAATTCGCCTCTTGGAACGTTATTTTGATTATATTGAATATCAACATATTCCTAGATGTCTAAATACATTAATTGATGCATTGGCTAACTATGTATTAGACAGACATTTGGATCATTTATAAATCAATTACATCAATTTTCACACAACACAAGATAAACCGGTAGAAGTCGTCTATATATATAACGATCAAAAGAGTTTTTTACAAAAAGTTCTGTCTGAAGACCAAAATGTCAAAATTTGAAGCTCATAGCTTCTACAAAGTGACGTCATGGATGACGTTCACGGTAACACACGACTGCCCGGGCAACCCTATGGAGCATTCAACTAATGGACTCTGACACTCCTACTGTGTGACGCTGATAACGTCATGGAACCTCTCCAAGAGGCATGTCTGGAATATCTGTTGTCAAACCCTCTAGGTTATGTTCCACTGCTTGATAATCCTCGGCGTCCCATTGTGGCACTGGTGCTACCTCTCCTCGTCGTTGAATGGGAGAAGTACCAGGAGGTCGGTAAGGTCCCACATCTGTGTCATCAACAACAAATTTTGTATTTAGTCTTTGGACGAACATATAAAAAACATTTGCATATGATAAAATTCACAAAAACATTTAAAAATAAAAAATGTGTACTTCTTACCAAGTTCCCCCCACTGAGCACCCTCGGGCAGGACCAAGTCTAGATCTCCTCGAAAATCCAACCCGGCATAAGCATAATTATCTACCATCAACATATGTGGTCGCAACCAGTTGAAGAACGTATCATCATACTTGATAATTGGTCCAGCCACGTGTCGGGCCATGAGTTGACACCATCTCATCATTCCTGGATCTGTTGGGGCCGGTAAATTCCACTCAACCTGCAGCCTCAGTAAGGGAACCTTCTCGAGAAAGAAGGAAACTAACAAAGATTCGAACCCAAATTGCTTCAGGTCGCCTCGTCTGCATTTGGTTAACTACTTTTTCATGCTACGAAGCACAACATGTGCCCAGTTAAAAACCTGAGGCTCAATACACTCTATGGCATACTGAAAGTAACTCTAGAGCGCCATGTGAGGAGTGGAGCTCCTAGCCATCTGAGCAATGGTGAACAAGATAGTGCAGAGGGTCAAATCCTGCACTCCCCAAATAGCTACTTTCCCTTTCTTCCTCTCTGCCTCGAGAACACAGTGTAAGCGGCAGTACTCACTCATGGGCAACCCACCACCTCTTCTACCTGCCAGGCTCACGTGATACCCACGCCATGAAAGTCCTGTCAAGAAGTAAATGTCCTCAATATCCAAGGACAATGTGTGGACCCCTACATGAAATACTTGCTGATCGGGATCCCACATATGCACAAGGTACTNGGAACGTTATTTTGATTATATTGAATATCAACATATTCCTAGATGTCTAAATACATTAATTGATGCATTGGCTAACTATGTATTAGACAGACATTTGGATCATTTATAAATCAATTACATCAATTTTCACACAACACAAGATAAACCGGTAGAAGTCGTCTATATATATAACGATCAAAAGAGTTTTTTACAAAAAGTTCTGTCTGAAGACCAAAATGTCAAAATTTGAAGCTCATAGCTTCTACAAAGTGACGTCATGGATGACGTTCACGGTAACACACGACTGCCCGGGCAACCCTATGGAGCATTCAACTAATGGACTCTGACACTCCTACTGTGTGACGCTGATAACGTCATGGAACCTCTCCAAGAGGCATGTCTGGAATATCTGTTGTCAAACCCTCTAGGTTATGTTCCACTGCTTGATAATCCTCGGCGTCCCATTGTGGCACTGGTGCTACCTCTCCTCGTCGTTGAATGGGAGAAGTACCAGGAGGTCGGTAAGGTCCCACATCTGTGTCATCAACAACAAATTTTGTATTTAGTCTTTGGACGAACATATAAAAAACATTTTCATATGATAAAATTCACAAAAACATTTAAAAATAAAAAATGTGTACTTCTTACCAAGTTCCCCCCACTGAGCACCCTCGTGCAGGACCAAGTCTAGATCTCCTCGAAAATCCAACCCGGCATAATCATAATTATCGACCATCAACATATGTGGTCGCAACCAGTTGAAGAACGTATCATCATACTTGATAATTGGTCCAGCCACGTGTCGGGCCATGAGTTGACACCATCTCATCATTCTTGGATCTGTTGGGGCCGGTAAATTCCACTCAAACTGCAGCCTCAGTAAGGGAACCCTCTCGAGAAAGAAGGAAACTAACAAAGATCCGTACCCAAATTTCTTCAGGTCACCTCGTCTGCATTTGGTTAACTACTTTTTCATGCTACGAAGCACAACATGTGCCCAGTTAAAAACCTGAGGCTCAATACACTCTATGGCATACTGAAAGTAACTCTAGAGCGCCATGTGAGGAGCGGAGCTCCTAGCCATCTGAGCAATGGTGAACAAGATAGTGCAGAGGGTCAAATCCTGCACTCCCCAAATAGCTACTTTCCCTTTCTTCCTCTCTGCCTCGGGAACACAGTGTAAGCGGCAGTACTCACTCATGGGAAACCCACCACCTCTGCTACCTGTCAGGCTCACGTGATACCCACGCCATGACAGTCCTGTCAAGAAGTAAATGTCCTCAATATCCAAGGACAATGTGTGGACCCCTACATGAAATACTTGCTGATCGGGATCCCACATATGCACAAGGTACTCTAATAACCTGATTTGGTCCCTCATTCCTGGGATATGAAAGTACTTCAGAAGACCAAAGTTCCTCAAAGCGACAATAGTGGGTGGATGATTTTCGACAATGGAATTATCTTCTTCGTTCTCCCATTCACGCCATTCCAAAACCATTACGATGGCCAACTACCTGCATAAGAAGCACAAAAAGAAGATTAATAACTCTATTCAACATTTGGTGTCTTTTCATTGGGAAAATTTTTAAAAAACTTTTATACTTTGTGGTTCTTGTAGGTGCCCTTTAGGCACAGTGTGAGGTTCTCGCAGGCTACTGTGGGCTCACCTGCGATAATGACCCATTCTTGCAGGTCTCGTGTAGCCCACCTGCGAGAATGGCTAAGCGCCATATTAAACCCCAAAAACAAACTCAAAGTGATAGTTTTTACCAATGAAAATGGAAAATTAAACCATGAAAGAGTAGAGGACAAAGTGCCTACCTCTCTGCCGCTGATGGTTCGTCGAATGGATTCTCGTAACTCCCGCAATTTGACGCCGAATTTCAAGGGTAAAAGAGGGGTTTTTGGGCTCAAATAGTGGTAAAGTGAAAATGATATGGTAAAAAGAGTTTTTACTTCTTTATATTAACTTTTACCATGTCATTGAATTTTTATAATTATTTATTTATTAAAACCTAATCCCTAATGCCCTTTTGAGTGTAACTTTTGCAGGCGTAACGACTTCGATGTTCATGTATAGGGATGTGGACATATTTTTTCTTATTCATCACATGTTTGGTTTGTTTTTTATGGTTTTTGTATAAAACCTCGAGCTGGGTCTTTGTCCGTTCTCACACTCGAAAATACATGAGAACATGATCGAGCATACTTTTATCACTTTTTCAGGCTCGACAAGGTTATACGAAAAAGGAAACCCCCCTGGAGTCCTCTTTAAGCTCTTTTCAGACTCTCTAAACATGAAAAGATAGCCGAGCGACCTTGCTATTTTCACGCTCGATAAAGTATTTTAAGAAAGCATCTGGTGAGCGATAATTTATCTCTTTTTCGATCTCTTCAGACTATTTTACAAAAAAGGAACTAAGAGAGTTCTCTTTTAAGTGTTTTTCCAGACTCTATAATCATGAAAAACCTTCGAGTTTTCTATCTTTGGACTCGTTAAACAAACATC
>JZKD02S0009130.1:317509-329160 GCA_000966675.3 Picea glauca | reverse complement strand
CTGAGGCTGTCTAACTGGTCTGATTTGGTCATTAGTGTAGATATGATGTGTGCATGTGTTAGGGTGAATGCCTTTCATGTCTGCATAATCCCATGCAAAGGCATCAAATTGTCTTTGGAGCATTTCAATTACTTGCATCTTTTGTTCTGGTTCCAAACTAGAGTTGATATACAAAGGTTTTCCTGGGCTAATATCAACAAGTTCAGTAGTTTCTTCCTTCTCTGAGGAAGCTGGTGATAAAGTATATAATTGAGTGATATCAGGGTGACAAGTTTGTTGAAATTCAGAACTGAAAATATGTGACAATTCTGCAAAAGACCTCGGGTATTCAATGCAATTTGTGTCAGCCAAAAATAAACTTAAGACTTGTTAATCCAATTGTTCTTGCATTCCTCTTACTTGTTCAAGTGTTAACAGGGGTCTGATGCAATCTTTCTCTCCATAAGGGTTTTTTAACCAAACAGGTATTTCTTGTGTCGATTGGGCAGGAGGGAAGAGAACAAGTTTTTGGCTATGTGTGCCATTGGATATAGTCATCTCACCAGACCGACAACTGATAAAGGCATCTGCTGTGGCCAGCCAAGGGTGGCCAAGAACCACAGGGTGTCCTGCTTTGGAGGATGATTTAGAATAGATGACTAAAAAGTCTAATGGATATTCCCAAGAAGCTAGAGTGACTGTGACATCATCTAAACTTCATGCAAGGTTAATGACTAACTTATCTGCCAACTCTATCATGGTTTGGGTTGGTCTTAACTGGTTGATTTGGATCTTTTGGATAGTGTCAAAAGACATTACATTAATTGCTGCACCCAAATCAATGAATGTGTTTGGTAGAGAAATACCATTAATTTCAACAGTGACTACTGGGTTTCCAAGGTCATTATATTTGTATGGCATTTCAGAAATAAATTCAAATAATTGTCGCACCACCTGAACAAGGGGAGGTTCCTTCTTATTCCTTCCTAGTTTCTTAATGAAAAGATCCCTTATGATTTTGGCATATATGGGGATATCCTTAATGGCTTGCAGCAAAGGTATTTTTATACATACATTTTGTAATTCATCCTCTATATCTCTGTGCAAGGGTGGGTCAGGTTTCTTCACTAATAGTCTTTCAGGGTAGGGTGGGAGATTAACTTGTTGGGGTACTCGTACAAACCGAGAAGTTATTGGAATAGGAGGGGAGGTCTCTTCCTCTGCAGGGGTGGTTTGAGTGTTTTGTTCCTCAGAATGATTATCATTTTCTTCCTGAATTATTACTGCAGGATTTGATTGGTTAACAACTTTCCCCGGTCATAGTTGAATTTCATAGGTGGGAAAGGTTTGAACTTTTGTATTTTGTACCGGGTGGGTGGTTCAATTATTGAGGTTAGGGATTGGTTGGGCAGGGATTGTTGTTGGTTTTGGAGGGTTGTGGGCATCTTGGTTTTGCTATTGATTGGAATTTATAGGTGGTTGCTGCTGCTGGTTAGGGTGTAAGGGGTTTGTAAATTGCTATTGTATAGGAGGTGGGAGTAAATCTTGCATCTGTGGTGGATTGAATCCAAGTAGTAATTGGGAAATGTTTGCAAGGTACTGTGGAAATGTATTGTAAGACGGATTTCCATACACAAGTCCCCTCCAACCTTGTTTCCAAGGTTGAGTTTGAGCTTGCTGAGGTGTCCATTGTGGATAGGTTATTGGGGAAGGACCCCATTGTTGTTGTTGATATTGTGCATTAGGTTCATAAAATGTATTGGGGTTTTGGGCTCTCCAAGGTCCTCTGGAAGGGTATGGTTTTTCTTGTGAGACTCCTCCTCCCCTCTACATGGCTTGTAGCTCAAGCAAAGTTGGACACTCAGATATAGGGTGCTCTAGTGTACACAGGCCACAGATTTCTAGGACATTTAATGGGCATTCCTTCTCACTGTGCTTCTTTTGACATCTATGACAAAATATTGCTAAAGTAGCCTCTTCTTCTTGTTTCTTTTTCAGTTTTAGAGTATCTATCTGGTTACTGATTGTGCTCAAGATGTATGTTTTAAAGTTCTCCAATAAGTTTCCTAACTCAGTTTTGGTGACAGTCCCTGAGCTTTGTTTTGTATTTTTGCTAAAAGAATCTCTTGGTCCTTTGCATGTTTTAGCTTGTCCTCTTGAGTATCTTCTACAATAATCTGCAATCTTTGCAAAAGGATTTTGGTGTACATCTCCTGAACTCAACAAGTTTAAAAATTCTATGCAGTCATCTCTAAGACCTTTCAAGAATACAATTCTTACTACAGCTGGCTCTCTGGTGAATAGTTTTGTTTTTTGATAGTTGTATAAGAACCTTTCTAAGTAGTCTTCATGGCTTTCATCTTCTATTTGTTGCATTTTAAAAATGTCGTTTTTAGCATTATCCTTACAATAGTCTTGGTATTTCCATTAAAATGTGTCTTTCATATGATCCCAAGAGAGGATTGTATTTTCTCCTAAGCTCATGAACCATATTAAGGTTGAATATTTCATTGTAGCAGGAAAGAGATTAAGTTTTTGGGCATCATCTGAGTAGTTATAGCTTCTACATAATATGTCAAACTCGAATAAAAATAAATCTAGATCTTCAGTTGACATACCTCTGAAAGTGGGTAACGATGATAGTGGGATATTTTTCATGCTGATATTTCTGGAAATATCCAAGATTGGAAACCCAAAAGTCTCAATCTTTGTGGCTTCATTTCCTTCTTCTTCTACCATTCCACTAATAGATGGTTCATAAACTAGATTTCCTGTGTCTCCTAAATGTTCAATAGATTCATGTTCTGCCCACCCCAATGATGATTCTTCCATTTTAGGTTCACCTTCTGGAGCCTCGCTAGTGGCTCCCCTTGAATTTTCTCCCAGTGGAATTTTTCCTGCACCAGTGTCAGTTGGATTAGTGGGGGGGGGTTGTTTTTGAATCTTTAGAGCTTACAAATCTACCCTTGTTATCTCTATATCTATGCATAAAATGGAAATTTGATTCTTAGTTGAATTGAAATCCTAATTCTATCTAGAAGGTAAGAAGGCAACCTGGCTTCACAGAACCCCACTCTAGTGGCCACGTGGCTCTTCACTCATGTCTTAAACATTTTATCCTCCTCCCTCAAGCAGCCTTTAAAAAAATTCAAAATTTATGCAAACAATTTAAACTAAAAATCACTTATGTTTAGTATAATGCACTCATTAATTATCAATCCGAGGTTCATAATCAACAGAGTTACAAGACACCAGTAAGAAAGGTAATTCTAATGTCATGAGTATAGAACTATTCTAGATTATGTATGCTGAAAACAAAACAAACTAGCAAACTGAAATACACTTTGGTTGTCTTTCACATAGAGGCTATCTACTCCATTATGGCACATGCAAGTATGATATGGAGTTCTTTTGATAGATAAACTATGCTATCTGACCTAGAGAACTAACTATGCAACCACACTTTTGAAAGGGAAATTACACATCAATCATCAAGACATAGCATGGGTAGTTCAACAGTCAATATACTGAGTATGTTGTGGTTCACAATGTGTTGTTGTGAACTTCACTAGTTCTCCTTCAAATATGTCTGACTACTACTGCCAACATTTATGTCTATGAAACAAAATCAAATTCATAAAAACAAAGCATATGCAAAACAGAGTGAGTAAAGATCTCTAAGCAATCATATAATTGAATTTCTAGTCTAAATTGTGTTGTTATCATCTGAAAGAATTAAAGCTTCAACTAATCTAACATTTACACTATTGAAATCAAATGCTAATACTAATCTACGAAGATGTTGACCTTTGTTGGGTGGTGGGCCCTTGCCGATTCAACAGGTCAGCGAGTGGAGTCTAGAGTAATCTTGCTTTCAACCCACACATTACTCTTACTCAAACATCAAAACATAGAATCAAACTATGATAACAACTCAACTCACATTCAATCATAGACGATCAAGACATGGAGATAAATGATGTCCTTCTATTAATCTTCACCCGGAATATGTTCTGCAACATATAACGTTGCTTCACATGCTGTATTATGCTAACTCTCTACTACCTCCACCATCCTTGCCATGACTATTTAAACAGTCTTAGTTGTGAAACACAAGGAGGTGAAATCGTTTGCAAATTAGTCAATTGTTAAATTTAATTATTCGGTTACATATTTTAAGCTTCATCCTCATGACACGAAGTGCATGAGGATGAAGCAACAAAAAACTATCCTAACATAGCCTTGCTAAAACATTTATGATTCAATAAACATCCAACAATTGTCTTGGGCACGATCTGGAGCTAAACTTGGTACATTCAGCTTCCTGTATTGGTACCGGATCATGACAGGTAGATGGTACCGGATCCGAACAGTGCACAAATGGTGGTACCGGATCATGACAGTCTATAGCCATTGGTACCAGATCGCGATAGGTGAGATTCAGTACTGGATCTGAATAAAAGGTGCGCTTGGTACCGGATTTGGACAGTGGCAATCTGGTGCACAAGTACCAGATAGATGAGCTGGTATAGGAAGGCTAGACTTATCTAGAGGCCAAAGATTATACATGGAAAATTGAAGCATTAGTACATGAAACATTTAATCTCCTAGCTCAATAAACCACAAAAATGCATGAATTAATTATACTTTACCTTATGACCTTATCAATGGATAATGGTAGTGTTCTTTTTCATTTACCCAAGCTTAGGTAAGCCAAAAAGGTATAGATGAAGAGTATAATAGGGTAGTGGGTATGTCAATTTAGAGTCTCAATGGGTACTTTTCCCATTCCACCACTCGATGTTCCACATCTGTTCATTGCCTTGATCAATAGATTTCCACCTCTGTTCGAGAAACCCCTACATATTACGACCCGTGGATAGTACCCAACCCTGACGATAATCTTTGTTATGGAAACCAAATGCTTTTGAGTACGGTCGAATCCGCTTATCAAGACATTCAATCGACAACCCCTTCTACCCCCTCTCTTGGTGATTTATCTCTGGATCCATTCTGCGCCATTTTTCCTACAGATGAGATGATTATGTCTATTATGTCCATGGAAGATACCCCTTGGGATGATGGACATCATCGTTCCATCCTCTTCCTGGAACAACACACCATTGAGAGTTACCAATGGATCTCGACCTCGTCGACCGTTGTCTTCATTTCTACCATTCCCGATTCTACACACGATATGTTCTACGAAGGGAACTTAAGTAATATCTCACACACCATCCCCCTCGACATATCCATCAAACCTGGAGTTGTCAAAAATGTGCATATCGGAGATTCGTGTTCCCATGACGAAGTTGTCACCTACAAGTCTCTTTTCCAAGAATTTCGTGACATATTTGCATGGAGCTATGAAGAAATGCCGGGTATTGACCCCGACATTTTTTTACATGATATTAAGACATACCTGGGCACTAAACCCATCCGGAAATGACTTCGTCCAGTCCACCCACGTAAAGCAGCTGCTATAAAGCTTGAAGTTGAGAAACTTCTCAACGCTGGCTTTATTTACCCTATGGCTCTAACTGACTGGGTTTCCAATCTTGTTCCGATTAACAAGAAACAAGGTACGATCCGCGTGTGCGTTGATTATAGAGACATTAATAAATCTTGTCCTAAAGACAACTTTCCTACCCCCTTCATTGACCAGATCGTCAACGATTATGCTGGAAGTGAAATATTCTCTCTGATGGATGGTTTCTATGGATATAATCAAATCAATATCGTACTTGCAGACCAACACAAGACCACTTTTATTTGTCCTTGGGGCACTTTCACCTACTGGAAACTTCCCTTCGGTTTAAAGAATGCCGGTGCAACTTTTCAACACGCTATGTCTTATGCCTTTAATGATATAAAGAACATTGTGCAACCCTATCTCAATGACTTACCAACTCATTCCATGAGTTGTGTAGATCATCCAACACACCTTCATTGTCGATTTTACCATATACGTTTGAATCTCCACAAATGTGTTTTTTGTGTAGAATCCAACTGACTTCTAGGATTTATTGTTTCACATCAAGGGATCAGGGTAGATCCTTTGAAGGTCGAGGAGATTCTCAATCTCCCTCTTCCTTCCCCACTTCGCCAACTACAAAGTTTGAAAGAGAAGGAAAACTTTCTACGTCATTTCATCCCAAACTATGTTGAGTTAACTCTTGGTTTTACTCAACTGCTCAAGAAAGGTTCTGAATTTGTATGTGATACTACTGCCAAAAAATCTTTTGATGCTTTAAAACTGACCTTAACCCGTACCCCACTACTTTTCCCACCCGATTACAATCGAGATTATTTCCTGTATCTCGTAGCCTCAAACTCTACCATTGCTATGGTTCTTGTCTAGGAGGATGATTCTCATGACAAATATTTCATTTATTATTTGAGTCGAAGTCTCATGACTACCGAAACCATGTATTTACATGTTGAAAAACTGGTCTTGGCCGCCGTCCAAGCTGTTCAACATTTCCAACACTATATCCTTTTACACAAGACTACTATGATTTCCAACTGCAACCCTACGCAACACATTCTTACACACCAATTACTAAGGGGAAAATACTCCAAATGGATCGTAATACTCCATGAGTTTGACTTAGAATTCGAAGGTGCTAAGTCCAAGAAATCCTTGGTGTTTTCCGAATTGATATGCGATCTTCGCTGTTCTGAGACAAAAAATGTAGCAGATGATTCATTACTCGATGAATCCCTTTTTCTGATCAGTTTCAATGACCTTTGGTATGGGGTTATCATCATATATCTCTAGACCTAGACTTTTTGGCCCGATTTGTCTAGCACTGACCACCGTTGCATACGCTACCAAGCTCGTCAGTATATTATCCTCGGTGATACTCTTTATCATCGTGGGATTGAATCCATTTTTAGACGCTGCCTCACATTTAACGAAGACGAGAAAGCCCTGAATGACTGCCATTCTGGAGCATGTGGTGGTCACATGTTTTGGTATGCTACTTCCCAAAAGATCTTACGAGTTGGGTATTTTTTTCTTTCTTTATTCAATGATTGTATTATTGTTGTCCAAAAATGCCATGCTTTCCAAACCTACAACAACAAAATACGATCACACCCTGCTCCTCTACACCCTATAGTCTCCATTGGACCTTTTGTGAAATGAGGTATCGATTTCATGACATGTCACCCTCACTCAGTCGAGGGGCATGGATACATTATTGTAGTCGTAGATTATTTTACAAAATGGACCGAGGCGATGCCAACATTCGACAATACCAGAAAGAATGCAACATTATTCATATTCAATCACATCATTTCTCGGTTTGGTGTTCCTCAAGCTATCGTTACTGATCACGGTAGCCACTTTAGAAATTTTATGATGTACGAACTCACCGAAAAGTTGGGTCTTCTCCATGAAAAATCAACACCCTATTACCCACAGGCCAATGGCCAGGTTGAAGCAATAAACAAATTCCTAATTACCATGCTTCGACGAATGACAGGGATTCACAAAACTAGTTGGCACACGATGTTGTTTTCGACATTGTGGGCTTACCGGACATCTTTCAAGTTTGCTACCGGGTTTTCACCTTTCCAGTTAGTTTATGGTATAGAATCCATCTTTCCGATTGAATGTGAGATACCGTCTCTAAAGCTCGCCGTTGAAATTCTCCCAAACACTTCTATTGAAGAAGAACGTCTGTTGTATCTTATGCAACTAGATGAAACCTGGCATGATGCCACCCTAATTATAGAAACCCAGAAGAAATGCATCAAAGCTCAATATGATAAACATGTCAAACCACACGTGTTCTCTGAAGGAGATCTAGTTATCCTTTATGAACAAGATCGATATTTTTTAGGAGCTGAAAAATTTGAGGCTATGTGGCGAGGTCGTTATATCGTCAGACAAGTGTTGAAAAAATGAGCCTATGAGTTAGTGGACTATGATGGTATCCCTTTGAGTGAACCCATAAATGAGCTTTACTTAAAGAAGTACTATGATTATATCATTTGTGCATGAGTGCTTGTATTTTATTGTATCATACTTTTTGTGTGTTACTTTAGTGTGCTTTTTCGTTATTTGGTTTCTGCCCTCGACCGCTTACCTTGCGTTGAACTTGGTTTCCAGATGTCGGAGTCTTCGCTACCCCACATTAGCTTTGCCGATGGCACTAGTCGTAGTACTCAGAACTTAGCTTCTGTTGCATGGGAAATTTACACACCTACAAATGAACTCATCAGTATACGAGGTATTTTTCTCGGTTGTGCGACCAATAATATCGCAGAATATAGCATCGCCATCGAATTGTTTATTGATGCTATTTCGCTTGGTATCCGCCACCTAGTTATATGACTCGATTCGCAGGTAGTAGTACTACAGTCAAGTAATGTTTATGCTATCCGAAGTCCTACTTTATTATGGGTATATTTACGAATTTACCTCTTGGAACGTTATTTTGATTATATAAAATATCAACACATTCCTAGATGTCTAAATACATTGACTGATGCTTTAACTAATTATGTGTTAGACAGAAATTTGGGACATTTATGAACCAATCACACATCACATGTATTATACAACATAAAATAAGCCAGTAGAAGTCGTATATATGTATATAACGATCAAAAGTTTTTACAAAAAGTTTTTGTCCAAAGATCAAAATCTCAAAATATGAAGCCCATAGCTTCCACAAAATAGCGTCATCCATGATGACACTCATGATAACATACAACTGCTTGGGCTACCCTATGGAGCAGTCGACTGAGAGACTCAGGCATGCCCATAGTATGGCACTGATAACGTCTTGGGATCTCTCCAATAGTGATGTACGAGACATTTGCAGTCAGTCCCTCTAAGTTTTGTTCAATTGCCTTGTAGTCCTCAGCATCCCATCTTGCCACTGGAGTAACTTCTCCTCACCTCTGAATGGGATATGTCCTTGGCGGTCGATATGGCCCCACATCTGTGTTTTCAAAAGAAATTTTTGATTAGGATAAAAAATATAAAAACATTTTATATAATAAAATTTGCAAAAACATTTAAAAATAACAAAATGTGTACTTCTCACCTAAGTCATCCCACTGAGCATCCTCAGGCAGGACCAAATTTGTATCTCCTCGGAAATCCAAACCAACATATGCGTAGTCATCGATCATCAGCATCTGGGGCCTCAACAAGTCAAAAAATGAATCATTATATTTGATTATAGGCCCCGCTACATGCCGATCCATGAGTTTACACCACCTCAACATCCTCGGATCCTGTGGAGTCGGTAAAGCCCAATCTACCTATATACGCAACAATGGGACCCTCTCAAGGAAGAAAGACACCAAAATCGACCCGTAATTGAACTGCTTTAGGTCGCCCCTTCTACACTTGGTCAATTTTCTTTTCATGCTGCAGAGAACTGCATCCAACCAGTTAAAAACCCGAGGCTCTGTGTACTCTATTCCGTATTGAAAATAGATCTGGAGAGCCATGTGAGGAGCCATGCTCTCAACCATGCATGCAATGGTAAACAAGATAGTCCATAGGGTCAAATATTGGACCCCCCAAATGGAAATTTTACCCTTGCTTCTCTCTACCTTAGGAACATAATGTTGACGAACATACTTGCTCATAGGAATTCCACCACCCCTACCTCCAGTCAAAGTTGCATGGGATCCACATCGTGACAACCCCATCATAAAATAGATATCCTCGATATCTAGTGAAAGCGTGTGGACCCCTACATGAAATACCTATTGGTCCTCATCCCACATGTGGACCAGGTACTCTAACAACCTGAGTTGGGCTCTCATGCCTGGGATCCTAAAATTTTTTAAGACCCCACATTCCTAGAGAGAAGAAACTGTACGTGGATCATTTTCAGCAATGGCATCATCCTCCTCGTGTTCCCTTTACCTCCATTCCAACATCATGATGATCAATACTTGCAATGGAGTCATGAGAAGGAAGTCAACAACTCATTTTAACCTCTTGAGAATTTTTTTTTGGTAAAGAAACACACACAAAAATCTATTTTTTGGCCCTCGCAGATGAAGTTTTTTCACAGTGCGAAATTCTCACAGGTGCACTGAAGCCCACCTGCGAAAATCTTAGATTCTTGTAGGTCCCAAATGGACCACCTGTGAAAATGCTTGAGCGCACCTATCGACCCTAAAATGGACTAAAAACTCTAAAATTGCCAATAAAAATCAAAACTAAACCATGGAAAAGTTGAAAAATCAAGAGATTAGCTCGTTAGCTAGAACCATTTGCTAAGTGATCACCTGTAGCTCCCACAATCGACCGATAAAATTTGAGAAAAAAAGGAGGTGTGTTGGACAAGCTTTTGGAAAAGTAACAATGAAATGGTAGAAATCCCTTTTAACCCATATTTATTCACCTTTTTACTATTTTTTGTTGATTTTTATATTATTTTTATTACTTTTGTCTAAAAACCTAATACCCTAATGGTTTTGTGAGTATGGTTTTTTGCAGATAGCTGACCTAGAAGTCCAAACGAAGGTATACATATATTTTTTCTCTTTTTTATATTCGTCACATGAACGAGTATCTTTTTAGGGTTTTGTAAGGAAAACCTCGAGCTCAGTCTTCGTTCGTTCTCGTGCTCAAAAATACATGAGAACGTAACCGAGTATACTTTTGTCGTCTTTTCGTACTCGTTATGGTAACACAAAAATGATGAAAACAAGGGAGTATCCTTTAATCTCTTTTCATGCTCCATAAAATGAAAATATTGCCGAGGGATCTTGTTCTTTTCAAGCTCATAAAAGTATTTGAAGAAAACGTTCGATGGGCAATAGTTTATCACTTTTTCGGTCTCATTGAACTAATTTATGAAAAATGAACTAGGAGAGTTTCTCTTTAATTGTTTTTCAGACTCTCAAAACATGAAAAATGCCCAAGTTTTCTATCTTTTGACTCGTTAAACAAACATCGAAAGGCCCTTATGGGAATGAACCACTCCTTCTTAGGGTTCGTTAAGCATACTCCGAGGGACTTGTCCAAAGGATGAGCTTACATCAACAAGAATATGTTATCCTCCTCAAGCTTGTGTAAAAATAAAGAGGTACTCGCCAGAAATGGTGGGTGAAATTTTGGGAAAGCGATATGTTTCAGTATTTGTATTAGTGGCAGTAAGTGTCGCTCTTGAACATGACACTCCATGTTTGTCATTTGAATCCGGGTTGGGAAATCCATTTGTATCTCATCTGAATTACTACAAGGTCATATCTTGGGTCGTCTTTGAGTCAATGCTGCCAAGACCATTGTCGTGTCGTTCATATGTTCAAGAGCAGTCGAAACAAGCCCTCCATTGAGTTGACCATCTGCAGTTGTCCATTCTTACCATGTCAACCTTCCCTATGTCTGTTTCAAATCATATTCATACTTTGACTTGCCCTCAAAATCTGTTACTTATTTCATGTCATTGATGGGGGATACATTGTTAGAAAAATAGGACCGTGAAGCAATAAAATAAAACAAATGGAGAAACAAAACACAGAAGACACACAATACAAGAGAGACACAGATTTATGTGTTTCACCCAGTGTGGGATACGTCCACCAAAGAAATTGCTAGGTCCTTCCTTTATTATTATCCAGCAAATGAAGGGATACAACCTACAACAAAACCCGTTGTAACTTCCTCTTCTTTCTCTCACAGTCTCCTC
>JZKD02S0009130.1:277888-289744 GCA_000966675.3 Picea glauca | reverse complement strand
ATAGTTTTCATCTCGAAACGTGGAGGTTGAAGTAAGTTTCCTCCAAAGGGATTCCGAAACACCCCACCCTTTTCTTGACGAAACTATCCACTCCCACTTAATTTCAACGAGATTGTCTTACACCCCCAATCTCTCAAACAATCACATATAAATTTTTTCTAAAAACTCACTAAGTTTTCCCCCACAAGAGGTGCCAAAATAAATCTTTTAGTCTAGGTAGGATTTTGGGGATAGGCATCCAAATAACTCCCTATTATCTGGTTCTCACATTTTCAAAACAACAGAAGTTGTCAAATAGGGAACTTTAAATCCTCCAAGTCAAGTGTTCCTAACACCATAAGGTAGGGATATACCCATGAAGGGTTGAAGGCCAAGGTCCAGTTGTTTTGTGCGTCCCCCTGTGAGACACCCACATCTTGGATGGGATCTAGCATGTGACCCATTTCTTAGGCTGAAAATCTAAATGCCGCACTTTGACCGAGGTACCTAGTGACCAAATTTTAGGACATCTACCTAGGTGGCAATTGTGGGCTGTAATTGCACCTTGATCAGATTTTGTATGGCTATTGGGAAATATCACCAGTTCTTTCGATATATGCCCCCTCTACCCCTCATTATAACTTATTTCTTTATCCTTCACTAGTTTCTCTTCTGGTGGCTTCAGACTCCACTGTCCAGTGTCATTGGAAGGTCCAGTGCTATTTTGAGAGGAAGGACGTTATGTATTTTAGGACACGGGATTTTTTTTTCTTTATTCCCCCATGCGGACAAAATCCACCTATCCAAATATATGCTTCTTTATCAAAACACTTTATGTATGATTCCCTTCTGATTACATTTGATTTGGATATATATTGTGTAAAATTCAAAAATTGCAGCAAAGACTCTTATTTATTTATTGCTCTCACCACCATTCACACATATTCACTCAGCGAGTTACACATCATAGGGGACCCATAGAACCCCCGTCGTTCCAGAAACTTGCTAAATCTCCCTCCTATTCTAGGGGGAGTTCCTAGTTTTGCCAACTCATCGACTTCACCTTCTCACACTTCTGTGAGTGCCACTGTCTTGGGATCAACTTTTCTTGGTTCCACCTTACTTGGGTCCAATTCCCAAGGTCCACCTTCCACTCACTCTCCTTTATACGAAAGCGGGGGGCCAACTTCCTCTCAAGGGTGAAGTACAAACCCACCTAGTCCCCTCCAAGGGTCAAGTACTCAGAACACTCACACTATGGCCAGAACTAATCCTATGCCACCACCCCATATGCCATATTTAGCTTTCCTTAACATATTGGATCTGACTAAACTCACCAATGATCCCATATTACACAACCCCACATGACCTGTAATGCCTACCAAACTCCCTTCAGATATCCCCAAGTTTGAAGGAAAACCAGGAGATGATCCTTCCAACCATATCATGACAATTCACCTATGGTGTTCTTCAAACAACATCATGGATGATTCCATATGATTGAGGTTATTTAAATGTACACTCACTGGCCCATCTGCCAAATGGTATGTCGAAGAAAGATTCGGGTCCCACGTGACTTTTGAATCCTTGGCCAAAGAATTTTTGACCTTCTTTCAATTACCCATTCATCGTGACAATGGAATTGAACTACTCTCAAATTTCAAACAAACCACCTCTACACACATTACAGACCAAGTCCATGAATGGCATCGGTGACATATCCTCTGCAAAGCTGATGCTAGCTCCCAACAGTGTTTCAATTGGTTCCTCAAATCATTTTTTTCCCTCCTCACCAAAGATGTGGCCGCCACCTTCCCCCAGACTGAAGAAGAAGCCATTAGCAAGACCCAACAATTCAAACTCATCTACGCCCAGTCTAGATACCTATACATGGTCCTCCAGATGCCCCAAGACCCATGCCATTTGGCCAAGACAAGCCTGGGATGTCTCACTCAGCAGACAGATTGATTGGTAACACTACACACCACAACCCACCGCCTCAACAACCACCCATGTATGTCACACCTGAATATATGCCAGCATATGAAGGAATCCCTTATTATCCTCCTCCCCCTTATCAAGAACCATACCATGTTGCCCTACCTCCACCCATAAGTGGACCCCCGCCGACACCCCTAAACCACCCACCTATCCAACCAAGTGTCGATACTCCCTCTACCTTGGCCTATACCCTAAGCATTAGTGAAAGCACCATGCCCTCCTATGTACCTTATGGAGCATTGCCTCAACATAATCCATACTTTCCATTTTTTGGCCCCCCATAGCCTATGGCTCCACCCCAAGGACCACCACACGCTGGGGTTAATTTTTTTCAACCCTCTCCCATTCAGAAATATCAAAATTTTAAATAACTAAATACATCAAATCCACCCCATCAATCGAACAATACCTGAAAGAAAGGAAAAAATCAGAACAATAATAATTTGCGACCAGGCGGAAACCAGAACCAACCCCAGCAGAACCAGTCTGATGGGGAAACCAAAACAAGGGGAATCAAAACCACCAAGGGGGAAAAAACAAAAAACATCAAGGAAAGAACAACAACAATGTTAGGACCACCTTCCCTTGTGCCCTTTGCAGTGAGTTTGGTCACTATACTCACCATTTCCCCTAAATCCCCGACTTTAAGCAGATGAAAGATTTTGTGAATGGACCACATCCCTCAGCACAACCTGCACCTTAGCAAGCCCCACAACCATATGTACAACAACCCCCCAACTGTAGTACAAAACCCCATCCCACACTAACGGGTGATAAATACCCATCCATACATGCAGCCTACCCCACCATAGTTGGGACAACATCCCAATATAGTCACCTCTGTTGATTGCACTATCCTCCTTACCAGTGAGGAAGAAGTCCTTCTGCAAACGTGCAGTGGTCAGTATAACACACCCCCTGAATCTTCTCCCACCACCTCAGAAGCAATTCCAATCACAACCGGACCCCCTCTCATAATTCCTCGCCCTAATACTGAAACCCCCCTCCATATTCCTTGCATCCCATTCCACAGGAATGTCCACAATCCTCAAGATAGGGCAACTCATAATTACAGTTTGGTCGATGCCTTGGCACAATCTCCAACTACCATCTCAATCTTAGATGTCCTTCAAATCTGTCGCACCCAGTGGAAGTCCTTAGTTTCCGCCCTGGGAACAGTCGACCCTGTCGATACCCGACTCATCACATTTGACCTTGACGACAGAGAACCTTGCCTCCCCGCTCTTATTGTTTTTCAAATCCCTGTAAAAATTTGGAACATTACAGTTCAACGATGCATCATTGATGAAGGCGCATCCACCTGTATCATGTCCAAATCCGTATGGCAGAAACTTGGTTCCCCCAAACTCATACCATATGCCATTACCTTAAGAGCCTACGATGGTAGACCCTCATCCCCTGAAGGACTCTTCAAAAATGTCCCTATCGAGCTCAGGGGAAAAACCGTTCTGATTGACATTGAGGTTATCGATGCCCCACTCAACTACAATATCTTGTTTGGTCATAGCTACATGTATGCTATGAAGGCCATCGCCTCTTCTATGTTCCGAACCATGATGTTTCCCCATAATGAAAAGATCATTACCATTTATCAAGTATCACATTACGAGCCTAACCCTTCATCCAACATCAATAACATCCTCCCTTTTATCCATACTAATCCTGATGCCTATCCACTCATTGAGATGGGCCCCAGAATCTTCAAAGACCCATCCTTGCTAGGGACATACCACAAAGCACCACCACTCCTCCATCCCTCAGCACAAGTATGTGTCGTATCCTCCTATTGTTCTTGACTTTATAATTTAAGGCTCTAAAGTATACAGTCAAGGCATCCGAAAAGGTAGAGATAGTTAATGGGTAAAAAGATCAGTTTAATGGAAAGCGAGATCAAAGTTGGTTCCTTAACTATCTCCGTCTAGCTTCCCATTGTTCTTGGATGCTAATATCCCTTTCAATCACAACCCATGAACGTTCAAGTTCTACCCGTGTATTTGTTGTTTGTAAGATGGTATTGAATAGGTTTAATGCAATGATTGTCTGATATGATAGACCGGGTTCTATATTACGCTATCTGGTAAATGGAACAGTCATGAAAGCTAAGGGTTTCATTTTTGTAAGTCAAAATTATTTTCAAGGGTCGTAGATTTCTGGTTTGAATTAATAAAAATAAAACTTCCAAATTATGAATCAATAGTATAACAGAAATAAAGGTTGTTTCTAGTATCTGAGTCAAATTTAAAGGAGACGGTGCATGGAATGAAGAAAGAAAAAGAAACATATAGTTGTATAACAAAAGTGAGGCATCAATTAAAGAGGAATCTCATTTTATGCTAATAGAAGAAAGAGAGATGATAACATTGAAGAAGTATACAATTTCAGAGTTCTAAAACATGCATAGGGCTTATATCCGCTGATAGTTGATACAGAGGAAAAAATGAAAGCGGTTAGATAATCTGACTTTTCAATCACCACAATAGAAGTTTCATCATGAAAGCATTCATCGAAGGTATGAAATGAAACATGTAATGACAGAGAAACACATAAATTAGGTTTGACAATATCTGGAATCTTCAATCTATATTGTATTAATTATGGCAAAATGAAATTTTCTCTTTACAATCCCATCCAGAAAAAATCCCATTCTTAGTTTTGAAAAGTTATATTTATACAAAACTACCAATCTTAAGATGGTTGGTGATTTCCTTATTCTTAGTGACTAACTATTTGTTAAAAAATAGATTAGAAACCGTTTGCATGAACTTCTCCATTTTTTTGTTTTATAGGAAGTAAAGATCTTCCAAATGATAATTTTACTTTGTTGATGACTCTCCTTCTTTTGATCCAATATATTCAATGCATCTCTCCAGAAACTGTGTCAAATTTCTGGGGGGTTCTGGAAGGTATTTTGCTTCGAACATATAAACCTTTCTCTGTATCTTGGAAAGACGGTCTTCAACTCCTTTATCTACAAAATTTATCGACTGTAGTTTTAAGTTGGGCTCAACTAACAACATGTCTATTAGGGTGACATCCATTTCTCTTAGCTGTGAAATTTCTATTTGAATTTCACTCAAATTTTCTCTAAAATTTAATTGATGTCTTACAATATTAATCTATCCCAGAAGTCCTGTACGATTTCATTTTCCAATGTTTAAGGACCTTTTGTCTAAAATATCAAAAACTTCTTCTCAGTAATCTTTGATTTCCTTGACTATTATTTTGTTTTTAGTTACGTTGGTTTCCCATAGCTTGAGCATGATGTCACCTCTGATTTTCTCTGTGGCTGATATTTTCGTAGTTTTGGATGTCTCTTCACTTGTCGAATATATGATTTCCTTTTGGAGAGTAACCCTTCCTACTTTGGCTTCTTTTTCCTTCATGATAATATTATCAAAGGCATTATCTACTTCTTGAAAGTAACTCTGAATAATCTCTATCTTGGAAATCGATTTCTGTTGTTCAAATTCTATTTTTGAATGCACTTCCAGTGACTGGGCCTAGAAATCTTTTAGATATATGACCTGACCTTCCATCAAATTTAACCTAGCCTGTAATTGTTTTGCATGCTTTTTTTTCTGAGAAATTTGTGCCTGACTTGGTTGTATCTTCTAGTTCATTTCGTCTAGGCTTGTTTTTACTAATTGAATTTCTAACCTTTTGGCAACCTTGGTCTGCTCCAAGATTTTACTCACCTCTTCTCTTATGTTCTCCTCAACATTCTTTAACTGATCTTGTAATTGAGCTATCATGTTATTACTCTTCTTTATCCTCGTTTTCATGTTTCCCATGGTAAAAAAGTTTTTTGTTGCCATGGCTCCCATGGAACCTGCTATCGATATAGCGAAATCCTCCTCATCCAAATTATGTCCATATATCAAGACTTTATGATTTTTTACCATATTCCCCTCCTTCTTATCCATCTCTTGTTTCAGGATGACCTTCCTTTTTCTGCTGAAAAAATAATCAGAAGGAGGAATCTCATCTATGGGGATAGAGGTGAGGTCATCAACAAATAGAGCTCCTGTCTGTGGGAATCCAAAAGCAGACTATAAGGGGGTTAAGGAAGCTATGGGACTTCCTAGATCTGTAGATCCTTTCCCTGTTATTTCCTTAGGCGTATTGACATCAACACCAGGTGATGAAGGGGGAGTAAGCTTACTGGACTTGGGAGGTCTCCAATACCTTTCCTCTGCTTCAGTCTCTGATTTTTTTGTCTGTAAGGTCTCTTTGTTTTGTGGGGGCCTTTCCATATCCTGTGGGACTTTTTCAAGATTTCCCTTCTTTTGTGCTTCCTATTCGAAGCCTGGTGGAACACTTTCTTTCTCCTGGGGAAGGGTGATTGCTTCAACTTGCAGTACTTGGGGTAGACCACTCTGTCTATGCTTCTGAAAGGTCCGACAGCTAGCTTGCAGGTCAAATGACAGTGTTTTTACTCATTCTAACACCTCTTTATAAGTCTTAGTCCCTTTGAACATGTCATCCCAAGGGGACTCCTCATGTTCATATTCTTTCATATTGCAGTGTATCAAGTGTTTGTTCACTAGTTGATAAGGGTCATGCCTTTTGTACTCAATATTTAACAATTTGACTTCTTCGAGTGCTTCTACTTCCACCTTGGAATGGCCCAAGTTTTGTAATGAAAATTTCCTGATGCACATAGAGAAGATTGGCCAGGACTTCTTTTGAGCCGCATTTAGCTCTATTCTGATACCGCCTTTCACTATTTGGTGTGCTACTTCCCTACACACCAGTCTATCTGGGAGGAATTTTGGAAGAGCATGAGGGGGGATTGAGCACCCATAAACCCTGATGTAGGAGAGGCTTTCTTCAATGAAATAGTCTGCTATTGGCTTGAGGTTTTTTGAAACTGTTTCAGAAATGCAAGGAGGGTCACAACCAAAAAACATTTTATGCATTGGTATTACCATGAAATAACAAATTTCATAAAATGAATTTTTTGCGTTTACTTCCCACAACTCAGAGTGATACTCGTGAATGGGTTTGAGGCAGGTTATGTTCCAACTCCAATTCATCAGGGGGAATGGAGTCATAAAACAAATTGCATCCATGATGTATGCCGACATGTAAAAGGCCACTGGTTGACCTCGAGATCTTGCATCTTTGTAATATGAAACCTCTTTGGCTATGTTATTGGATAAAATCTTGTCCCAATTGAAACTATATCCTTCTGATGCTTCCTCTAAAAAGGGAACCCATTCTATGGGGAAATGATAGGGATTCTTTTTGCCAAACAGTCTGCACAACATCATAGCTACATAAACCATGTACTCATTCAAAGAAGTTGTGGCATAAATTCCATGGGTATCGACCCTAAATTTTGATGGACATCTCCACCAGCCTTTGATTAAATCAGGGTAAGTTTGGTCTGCCTCAGTGCATTCCTTTCTCTGAAATTCATCTATAAATTCAGCATTGTCAATGAATTTAGGATTGGGTGAGAGTTTGTACATAACCTGGATATGTTCAGGTTTGAATGAGCCGATAATGGCTGCTTGATCATTTAAAATGCTTCTCGTTGGAATATCAATCTTCTCTAAAGCCCAACTGATCATGTCGTTGTACACCATGAGCCGTGGGCATGCTGCAATCTTGTAAAGTTCTGATTCTGCTATGTCCCAAAGGTGATTCTCGGAATCATTAGAGGAATTTTTTATCTCGTAGTCTAGATTTTCATAGATTTGTCTCCATTATTTGATCGAGTCGATAGCATGTGGCATGGTGTCGGATATGACATCTCCCTCTGGGCTAGAAATCTTAGTTGTATCTTCACTCTCTTGGGTCCCTTCTTTGGTGCCATAACTTTCGTATTGGAACAGAAACCTATCACAGAAGAGAGGTGTATAATCTCGGCTAGATGCGACTTACTCTTGATAGAAAGAACAAGAATAAGGTTCAAAACACAGACCTTTAATTTTCCTTTAACGCATTTTATGGTGAAAGTACTGACGCAGCTACCAAGAATTTAATACCTTTAATGCAGAGAATATTTCTGAGATACGCATTTGTGTCACAGAAATCACCAGCTATCCGTTATTAATATGGCCATATTTTGGTAATTCTAAAATTAAAATTCGAAAGATCTCGTTCAACGAAACCTAAAAAATGAAAATAACTAAGAAGTTTAATTACCATTAAATGTATTTTTAAAACGAAGTTAGTTCATTTTAAACATTGATTTTGAGTCGAGATTTCGCGTTTCAAGGTTTCGGGGATCTTGCTTACACGAGGTATGTCACCACTAAACCATGAATCCCGAAATCGCGATGGGATTAGTTTAGGCCTTAGATTTGGTATTGATTCGGGACTTCGCATTTTGGGTTTTTGGGGATATTTCTTACACAAGGTATGTCACCACTAAACCCCGAATCCCAAATCCCGAAATCGCGATGAGATTAGTTTAGGCCTTAACTTTGGTATTGAGTCGGGACTTCGCGTTTCGGGGTTTTGGGGATCTCGCTTACATGAGGTATGTCACCACTAAAACCTGAATATCGAAATCGTGATGGGATTAGTTTAGGCCTTAATTTTGGTATTAGTAATTTAATTAATCAGGATCAAGAACTAACTTCCATTTTTTTTGGGAAAACGGGGATCGGGATTTTGCAATTCGAAATGTATTGAAAACCTATTGTTCCGAGTGAACCTGAATCCTGAAAGGTTAAAAGATTGTTAATTAACTCCTTTAGGGTTTTAGTTTATCATGATTAAAAGTACTTTACATAACGTGCATCGAGACTTTAAAAACACTTGAGCTTTCTGCCTTTTATTATTAAAAAATAAAGCCATTTTAGGATTTCGGTATGGGGATTTTGGGACTGATAACGAGGACTATACCTTATGAAAAGTCGAATATTGGAAAAGAAAAGTTTTAGTCTTAGAGATAAAAACTTTAAGACCTAGTTTCAACACAGGCTCCAATTGGGAACCTCGTCTCCTTGTGGGACGAGGAGAACGGGTGGACTTAGTGCTTTTATTGGTAAATGGGGTCAGTTATTCCAGTCTGTGAGACATAGTTGTGAAAACCCTACCAGGAGGATAAATATTTCAACCTTAACTTTAGAAAAATTTCAAGATTAAAACGTTCGACAATCTCGAGAATCGATCACATAGATTTCCCTTTTGAAAACCGACCTCAGACTTGTGCAAGATAATCGAAACAAGATTAGTCATTCTACCAGTTTTTATTTGATCGTATTTGCATCAAAAGACTCTTAGAGTGTAATCTGGAATCCCATAATCTTAGAGTGTAATCTGGCTGAAAGAAGAAAATTACCAAAGCATCTTGCAATTCGTGTATAATATCCTTGTCCGGTATGTAGACATTGCTTCACTACCAGCGGGCCTGTTTAGTACCCTCATGAAGTTATCAGATTTTCCACATTGAATTTGCTTTCACCACTTCATTATTTTTAGCATTTAAATGCTGAGATGAGGGCAATCATATAATGAATTTTCTTTCATCATCTCTTTAGATTAGATGGGGGCAATCGATAACAAATTTCCTTTCACCATCTCTTTATATACACTTTTATTATGAAGTGCGGGCAATCAATAAGTATGTAACATACTTAGGGAAAATATACTGCTTAAAATGTTTTACAACAAAGGTCTGTCAACTTATTTAAATAGCTCTGGATTAATCTTCTTTTCACCCTCAGACACTTTAACTTTATGGAAAATATCGGGGAAAACTTATTAATATTTTTTAGGGACTTCCCTTGAGAGAAAACGATCATTTTATTTCTGCTAGAACGACTAAAAAGGTTAGGATTAGCCTAGACATGCTTCCGGCTCAGCCAAAGTTTAGGAGAAACATAGAATTTTACCTATCCTCGCTTTGAAAGTTAGTTTGAACGTTTCTGAAATTAAGATGATACTTTTTCCATTTTTATTTATTTATTTATTTAAGAGACTAATGGGAAAAATTCAGGGTTGGGTGAAGAGTAAGATTGATAGCGATCGAAGGGAAAAGGTGAGAGAACCTCAGAAACTTAGGAGTTCTAATGAGTATTATTTATTTATTTATTATTATTTTTTAATTTTTTTACTGTCGTGAAATTTTGCGTCTCGTTCATTTGTACCTCTTAGGACATTTTTAACTCAAGTTCCCAGGTCAGAGTTCATACCTTAGTAGTTCGTCGTATTTAAAGCCAAAAGACTGTTTACTTATTACCTTTTTGGTAAGTATTTATCATGATTATTCATGCAGATTACCCCTGTAGTATAGTTGATCTCTTGAGTCCTTGACAATTTTCCTGCGAATAAAATGACCTGATAACTGTCAGACACTCATGCCAATTTTGTGAAGTGCTAGATTTGAACTGTTTTGTATTTGCATTTTCTGAAAAATTTTAAATTATTATCATTATTATTATTATTTTGAATCTTCAATCAAACTTACCGAAAGTAATGTAACTATAAAGAAAACATGAAAACAAACTGGTATGTACAATGAAAGTTTGAAAACATATTACTGCATGTAGTGTTTAAAGTATCGCCCATTTACAGGGGTGCTCAGAATGTCTCCATTGAGATTTTCTAATTATAAAGCATTTTCTCTTTTTGAGGCCGAGACTCTATAGGGGCCAGACCAGATCGAATCGAACTTGTCGTGTTTTCCAGTGTCTTCTCTTTTAAATTCCCATTTTAGTAACAGATCTCCAGGGAGGAAATATCTATCCTTAGCATTTTGATCGAATAAAGCCTTCATCTTATCCTGATATCTTTGCAACTTTTCATTTACTTCTGCTCTATTTTGCTGAACTTCGACTAGCTGGTTTTCTCTCCTGGTAATGTCGTTAGGTTCTTCGTTTGAATCTTGCCAAATTTTCATTACTGGCAGAGCAAGATTGATTGGTAAAATAACATCAGTGCCATATACCATCTAAAAAGGGGACATTCCAATTTCCCTTTTGGTACTTATCCTGTTGGCCCATAGAGCATATTTCAAATGGATATGCCACATTTTCTTGTTCTCAGTCAATGTTTTTTTGATCACGATTGTCAGACTTTTGTTAGATAACTCAACTAAATTTTTTCCCTGTGGATAATAAGCTGTGGATTTTCCTAACATGATGTTGAATTTTTGGCAAAAGTTTATCACAACCATCGATTTAAACTCTTGTGCATTATCGATGACTATCTTTCAAGGACAGTCGAATCTGGATAAAATATTTTCTTCTAGAAAATTGATTACAACTACGTCAATTGCATTTCTCGTGGGAATAGCTTCCACCCACTTAGTAAAATAGTCCGTTGCGGTTAGAATCCACCTGTGCTGAGCACTAGAATGTGGGTGAATCTCTCTGATGAAATCAAGATCCCATTGCTGAAAATGGGCTTCGGTTTTAACTGGAATTAGAGGTAAAGCCGAGACTTTCTTTTTACCTGTAAACAACTGACAGGGAATACAAGTTCAGGCTTTGGTGTTTACATATGTGAAAATTTTGGGCCAGTAATATCCAGCTCTTAAGATTTTATAAGTTGTGGCTCGCCAAGCGTGGTGTACTCCACACACTCCCTCATGGAACTCATCTATAACCTTTTCGGTTCCGGTCTCAACTAAACAACTCAGCAAGAAACCTGGGGGATCCCTCCAATATAATTTTTCATCTATAATACAATATTTTATAGCATGTAGCTTCAGTGTCCTAGATTTAGATGGGGTTAGTTCACCGGGACATTGAAGAGTCAATAGGTAAGAAACAATATCGCGGTGTTGGTTGTGGAGCCTGATTATCTTCCTGATGCAGAGGTCCTTTGCTTTCAGCCATGTCTATACCCCATGAAGTATTTACACCCCAGAAGTATGTACACTCTTCCACGTGGGGG
>JZKD02S0009130.1:229064-248050 GCA_000966675.3 Picea glauca | reverse complement strand
CCATTGAGTGGATTTGTAAAGAGTTCTTTCATCACCATTTTCCATTTTTCTTTGTTGTAAGAAGAGCTAGCTAGTGAGGGTCCAAGAGCCTTCCCTTGGAGGAAAAAGGGACTCACTGTCCCCTTTCTTCTTGGTGCTTTGTTTTCACTAATAGATCAACCTCAAACATTGGTGACATGGGTCTTTTGGTTCTTTTTGTTTCTATGTCCCTATGCTCATGAATTTAGTTTTTATTGCATCTCTTAGTTTAATTCTTAATTGTAGTTTTCGTTTTCTTTCCCTAACTCTTTTCTCTATAGTTGTCCTGCTCAGCAAACCCAACTGATATTGCAAGCACCTCTATTCTGCTCACCAAGGTGATGAAAGAGGCACAACACTTATTTTATGGTGAAAGTACTGACGCAACTGCCAAGAATTTAATACCTTTAATGCATAGAATATTTCTGAGATACGCATTTGTGTCACATAAATCACCAGCTATCTATTATTATTATGGACGTATTTCGGCGATTCTAAAATCAAAATTCAAAAGATCTCATTCAACGGAATTTGAAAAAATGAAAATACCTAAGAAGTTTAATTACCATTAAATGTATTTTTAAAATGAAGTTAGTTCATTTTAAACATTGATTTTGAGTCGAGATTTCACGTTTCGGGGATCTTGCTTACACGAGGTATGTCGCCACTAAACCCCGAATCTCGAAATTGCGATGGGATTAGTTTAGGCCTTAGCTTTGGTATTGAGTCGAGACTTCACGTTTCGAGGTTTCAGGGATCTCGCTTACACAAGGTATGTCACCACTAAACCCTGAATCCCAAAATCATGATGAGATTAGTTTAGGCCTTAACTTTGGTATTGAGTCGGGACTTCGCGTTTCAGGGTTTTGTGGATCTTGCTTACATGAGGTATGTCGCCACTAAACCCCAAATCCCGAAATCGCGATGGGATTAGTTTAGGCCTTAGTTTTGGTATTAGTAATTTGATTAATCAGGATCAAGAACTAACTTCCATTTTTTTTCGGGAAATCGGTGATCGGGATTTCGTGATTCGAAATGTATTGAAAACATATTGTTCTAAGTGAACCCAAATCTCGAAAGGTTAAAAGATCGTTAATTAACTCCTTTAGGGTTTTAATTTATCATGATTAAAAGTAATTTATAGAACGTGCGTTGAGACTTTAAAAACACTTGAGAATTATGCCTTTTATTATTAAAAAATAAAGCCATTTCGGGATTTCAGTACTGGGCTTTTGGGACTGATAGCGAGGATTATACCTTATGAAAAGCCGAATCCCAGAAAAGAAAAGTTTTAGTCTTAGAGATAAAAAATTTAAGACCTTGTTTCAACACTGTTGGAACAAATATTGAAATTTTGGCTTTCAGTAGCTTAGAAAGAAAAAAATTATAGTGTTTAGCTACTGAAACTGTAGGCTTTCGGTAGCTTAAATCTCAGGTTTCATATGCCCTTAGCTGCTGAAAGTGTATCAGCCGAGACTAAGCACTCAAGTGTCACATGGAGGAATATCTCACGAGGAGGCACAAAAAAAATAAAAAAAATAAAATGCAATAAACGGAAATAAAATCACTAAAATAAGGTTTTACAAAATGCCACGTCATCATTTCAGGTTTCTAACATCAGAGATTTGGCCAACGAAACTTTTGTTTTCTATTTCCCAAAACCCAAAATCCAGAAATAGGGGTTTCAGGAATTTTGGTGGCTTACAGTGCTCCGAAATTTCACTGTTAGCCACTGAAAGTGAGGACTTTCGACAGCTAATATACCTTTGTTTTTGATGTGTTAGCCACCGAAATCGCAGATTTTTCATATGCAAAAAACTGCCTTGGGAAAAAAAAAAAAATCTTAGCCTTGGAGAGGCCATTGTTCATGTTCTAATAGTCAATCAACATATAAAGATCCTATTATTTCCATTGGTGTCTTTAGAAGTTCATTTGGAGCTTGGGAAGGTAGTCAAAATCCTCCTGAAAGATGAGGTTCATTTTCAGAAATGTGGCATTTTTTACTGGGCTGAGCCATCATTTTTAAATGATGATCCTGAGCGACTCGAATATCATTTGCGAAACAGTCGGAGATTTTTGTGCCTAACACATAAGAGATAAATAACCTCCCTTATTTTTCCTACAAGTGTCATAGATGGGGAGAATCGAATCCATCTCCGAGCCTTAATTTTTGGATCTCAGAATTTCCCCGTTTGACACATGTTTTTGAAAGGCAAATCTAGGGCAAATGGAAACAGATCTCAAGAAACCAAGAGAGGTTTTTGGTCAGAAAAAACATATGAACAAAAAACTCTTTCATTTTATACACAAATGTCATGATTCGAGAGATACAAAACCATTACCGCAGTCCCAATTTTCAGCAATTTGGCCCATTTTCTATGGCAGAAAGTTTCTGAATTTGATGGTAATGGTTGTTATCTTTTGGGAGGATTTTGACCTCAATACCTACATGAAATGCCTTTTCATTTCTAGAGGGATTTCTTATGGAATCCGAATCATTTTTCAGTTATTCGAAAGGGGGAAGAATACATATATTATTGTATCTTCTTGAAGAAAGAAAAGGGGTGAACAACCCGAGAGCCTTTTGGAGGTTGGGTTTGTAATGCATTCCTTTTTAGCAAATATATAACAGAATGTCAAGAGATTCTACACCTTGTCACTGTCTAATTATGTCTTCTTCCTGTGTTATTGTTTCTAAAGTTTTCATCACTTATCTTCCTTCCTTTCATTCATTAATTCAACTTGTAATGGTTAGAATTCAGTGATACTTCTGCTGTAGCTAATTTAAAGCATTCCTTAAAGTGCAGTTTTTCCTCTGTTTTGCCGTGAGTAGAAAAAGAACTGCATCTTAATTGTTTTTCCTTATTTACAAGTTTTATTTGTTCATAGCTTTTCCTCTGTCTTTCTATGAGTAAGACAAGACCTGTTTTTAGATATTTGAAGTCTGGTGTTATTTCTTCCATTGAAATAAAGATTAGACCTATCAGAATTAAATACCCAACTCTTTGTTTCAGTCTTCTTCATCTCCTATCCTCTATCCATCTTCTTTATTAAATCAATTAGACAATGATGTCATGCCTCTTTGTTTCTGATCTATAAATGAGTGAAGGGCCTATTTCAGACCTAGTTCTAGAAGCCTCTTATGACTGATCAATCAACAAATTTTATTTCATTTAAAATGTGCTAAGGCTTGGCTCTATTACAGCCTAGAGTCAACTCTTACAACAACATTTTCTGGCGTCGTTGCCAAGGATGGAGGATGAAGTTATATTCCCTGGGATACGACAAAGTTCAGATCTATCTCTTGATGGTGAACAAGGGATAGGAATTCAATTGGCTATGATCATTCACCTGGCGACTCCTTGGTTCGTAGACTCTACATGATTTTGTTGGCGACTCCACTGGTCTCAAATGTCGAATTCATTCGCTGCTTGAATTGTTGCAAGGTTTTCTCCTCTGGAATTTACAAATGTTTATGGCCTTCCAAACACTATTCCAATCATTAAAATTTGGGAAGATGTCCTTCCTAAATTTGGAGAATATGAGGACGACAATCCTGCTCAACACTTGTTTGAATTCCACAAGCTCATGGAGGAATTAAATGTACATTATGAAGATGTCCTCATAAAATTGTTTATGTTTTCATTGGAAAAAGATGCTAGACTCTGGTATAAATCATTACCCCATTATAATATTCCTTCATTGACATATTTTCACACTTTTTCATCAACATTGTAAGATGATATATTCAACTGAAATCCTTTTTGAAGATTGTTGTAATATAGGATTCATAAGACAAAAATATCATATAAATCCTCTTGAAGAGGAGGAAGAAACAATATAAATTTCTCAAGTTGATGAAGATGATCAGTATGAGGAAGAGTTGGCTCATAAAGAAGATGTATCTTGTGAACATACTCAAGAAGAAGATATTCAGCATCACGGTCAACCTGTAAAAGAGATAGAAAGGAATGATTGTTGTTTTATCTAGAAAATACAGAGACCACCTCCTCCTTTGACTGAAGAAGAAATAGATCTGCTCCTGCACATCTATGTTGCAGCCCCTACTCACACATATTTGTAGCTTTCACACAATCCCAGATATGAGTGTCAAGCTTCTTCCATTTCTGAAAATGTAAATCTGTTTTTAAATGATGACAGTCATTTATTTCATGGATCTTTACAGAAATTTAGTGAACCTATTTATGATGATTTCCTACCAGGAGATCATATTTTAGACTCTTCTTTGTTTCATGAAAATGACATGGTTGCCATGTTTAATGATCCTGAAGAAAGTTTGTTGTTCGAGAATGATTTAGATTGTGATTTGTAGAAGTATGATTCTGAAATAAATAGTATGCCATAGATAGTAACAAAGTGTCCTTTGCTTGAGAGATCCACAGTTGATGTCTCGAGTTTTTTTCTAACTGATGACCCTCTTGAGTTATCTGCTGAACCTAAATATGATGAGTATAGTGATGATTATTTCATCATTTTTGTAGAACAACTTGCTGCAGATTTTTCATGGAGGGATGAGGGTCTTCAGACAAGATTGTGCCATGATTTTTGAGATGCCATTGCAGATGATATTGAAGGGTGCTCAGATATTCTCTTCAAGAATGATCATGAGCATCATAAATCAGAACATAGAGTAGTCTTGTATGTTTTAAAACCTCAGGACCATATATTTTTCCAAGATCCTTTTGTTGATCTTTTAGATTCATTTAATGGAGGAGTGTGCTATGTCATGGATATTTGGTCACAAGAATTGATGAAAGGTTTAAAAATTCATGATCACCAATAGGTCAGATGGGAGTTGTCAGTTTCCTTTTTCAGCCTGCTCAAAGAAAGTGTGAGAAAATTTCAAATAAGTAGACAATTATTGGATTGGCTTCACTAGCATTTTCGTATCATTTGATTCAGTGGGATTTTTTTAGTAGTTAGAGTAGGTGATGTATATAAATAAGCTTGACTTTGATCATTAGATTACAGTGGTAGTTTTCAATATGATTTTAGTTCAGTTTTGAATCTAGTATGGTTTTGTTTTAAAGCATTATGACTCCATATCCCAATGGATGAATAAGAGGTTTTTCTTTCCAAAAAGATGCAAGTAAAGTGACAGGGTTTACAGTTTGATAAGGATGATTTTGGGTCACCCAATGGATGAAGGCACTTGGTCTACTACTCTTGGCACTTTCAGGAAAGAACCATCCCTAGATGGAGCCTATGTTGGAACAAATATTGAAATTTTGGCTTTTGGTAGCTTAGAAAGAAAAAAAATTATAGTGTTTAGCTACTGAAAGTGCAGGCTTTCGGTAGGTTAAATCTCAGGTTTCATATGCCCTTAGTTGCCGAAAGTGTATCGGCCGAGACTAAGCACTCAAGAATCACATGGAGGAAGAGCTCACGAGGAGGCACAAAAAAAAAATTAAAAAAATGCAATAAATGGAAATAAAATCATTAAAATAAGGTTTTACAAAATGCCACGTCATCATTTTGGGTTTCGGCCATCGAAGGTTTGGCCGACGAAATTTTTGTTTTCTATTTCCTGAAACCCAAAATCCCGAAGTCGGGGTTTCGAGACTTTTAGTGGCATACAAAACTACGAAATTTCACTGTTAGCCACCAAAAGCTAGGACTTTTGGCAGCTAAGATACCTTTTTTTTTGACGTGTTAGCCACCGAAATCGCATATTTTTCATATGCAAAAAACCGCGTTGGGAAAAAACCATTTTTCTCAACCTTGGAGAGACCATTTTTTGTGTTATAATGGTTGATAGACATCTACATATCCTAATATTTCCATTGGTGTCTTAAGAAGCTCATTTGGATCTTAGAAAGGAAGTCAAAATCCCCCCAAAAGATGAGGTTCATTTTCATAAATGTGGCATTTTTTACTGTGCTGAGTCATCATTTTCAAATGATGATTCTGAGCGACTCGAATATCATTTTGAGAAATGGTCAAAGGTTTTTGTGCATAACACATCAGAGATAAATAACCTCCCTCATTTTTCCTACAAGTGTCACATATTGGGAGAATCAAATCCATCTCCGATCCTTAATTTTCGGATCTCAGAATTTCCCCATTTGACACATGTTTTTGAAAGGCAGATCTGCGGAAAATGGAAATGGATCTTAGGAAACTGAAAGAGGTTTCTAGTCAGAAAAAATAGATGAACAAAAACCTCTTTCATTTTATACACATATGTAACGATTTGAGAGATACATAAAAATAACCACAGCCCCAGTTTTCAGCAGTTTGGCCCATTTTCTATGGCAGAAAGTTTTCGAATTTGATGGTAACTGTTGTTATCTTTTGGGAGGATTTCGACTTCAATACCTACATGAAATGCCTTTTTCATTTCTAGAGGGATTTATTTTGGAATCCAAATCATTTTTTAGTTATTCGAAAGGGGGCAGAAGACATATATTATTGTATCTTCTTGAAGAAATAAAAGGGGGGAACAACCCGAGAGCCTTTTGGAGGCTGGGTTTGTAATGCATTCATTTTCAGCAAATATAGAACAGAATGTCAAGAGATTCTACACCTTGTCACTATCTAATTTTGTCTTCTTCCTGTTTTATTGTTTCTGAAGTTTTCATCACTTCTCTTCCTTCCTTCCATTCATTAATTCATCTTGTAATGGTTAGAATTCAGTGATACTTCTGCTGTAGCTAATTTAAAGAATTCCTTAAAGTGCAGTTTTTCCTCTATTTTTCCGTGAGTAGAACAAGACCTACATCTTAATTTTTTTGCCTTATTTACAAGTTTTATTTGTTCATAGATTTTCCTCTATCTTGCTATGAGTAAGACAAGACCTGTGTTCAGATATTTGAAGTTCGGTGTTATTTCTTCCATTGAAATAAAGATTAGACCTATCAGAATTAAATACCTAACTCTTTGTTTCAGTCTTCTTCATCTCCTATCCTCTATCCATCTTCTTTATTAAATCAATTAGACAAACGATGTCATGCCTCTTCGTTTCTGATCTATAAATGAGTGAAGGGCATGTTTCATACCTAGTTCTAGAAGCCTGTTATGACTAATCAATCAACAAATTTTATTTCATTTAAAATGTGCTAAGGTTTGGCTCTATTACATCCCAAAGTCAACTCTTGCGACAATAAACACCTCCAATGGAACGACGATAGAAACTAACCTCCCTCCCACCGAGGCCTCTTTCATCCATGATGTCCCACTAGTCATAGAACTTCTCCCTCAGGAATCCCCTGGAACTAATTCAACTCGATCCATTCTTGATCTTCCCTAGGGCCAAATTCTGGTTTGGGAAATAGTCCCCCAAGCCATTACCCAAATCCCTTTTTCTTACCCCCCACTAGGTGTACAATCTTTTCAGGTCGCTACAACGCTTAACCTTCCTAATATGGTGTTGGCAATCCTAGTTTGGTATTTACATCCACCTAAGATGGTTCCTCAACCATCCCTCCCTCTCCAAATAGAAGGAATATCGATGCAGATTCCCATACTCACTCCCACCATACCCCCTACACCCCCACTCACTAACCCCCCTGCTACAGATGGGGGAAGGAGAAAGAAGAAGGAGCCCACAACTCCACTTCCCCCACACGTCCAACCTCCTTACGCACTATGTGATAAAGACGGACACCCCACCAACAAATGCCCATCTCTCCCCAAGTTACGTAATCTCATCCAACTCTCTCGAGAACCACCACCGCTCGTTGCTTCCTCCAGTAGTGTTTCTATCTCACAAAACACAAGTAACAAAGGACTGTGAACCAAATTCACATGCGTCATCTGTTCTAAATATGGCCATTACACACACCACTATCCAACATTACCTAAATTTCGACAGACACTAACAATTGTATACTAGAGCTTTCAGCAAACACCCACCCCAACTCCTGTCACTGACATCCATCATGTCAAAACCTCAGTCAATGAATGCATGAGATGTCCCTTCTCTCTATGTGAATCACTTGATCATTTCACATATCAATGTCCTATGATCATTGAATACATGCATCATCAACTAGCCCCTATTCAAAATCATACCCCCCCTCCTCCAACAGACCCGATAAATACCCTTACCCCATCAATTGATATGGTTCATATCTTCCCACCAGAACCTGAGGCACTCCCTTCTCTCCCATGGTTCCTAGATGATTTATATGAGGATTTACCCCTAAATCCCCCTAATTCTCCAATTCATTTCCCCACAAACATTCTACGCCCGACTACCATTTTTAACCCACAATATCTAGATATTTGGTTTATGTCGAGCAAACCATCACAATCCCCCTCCATCAATTCCCCTATGTCTTTATCAGAAGGAGACAACACCATAGTGACAGTCACTGAGGTCACTCCTCTCGATCCCCTATATTCATGCCAGTTTCATTGTGATTAAGATATCCTCGAGGAGTTAACTACCCCTGATTGTCCATGGGACGCACTCCACCACAGAGCGATCTTTCTTTTACAGGAAGATTTCACGCCTCCTAACCAACACCCCATATATGCAATTGAAACCAAAGATTTTCTCCCATTGGGGCATATAGATTGGTTCAATAACCCTATCTCTACCCCCGACACGTTCGAGGAAGGAAATATAGCCAATATATCCCCAACCATCAAAATAGATATTTCCGTCAAATTTGGAATTATCGAGGAAATCACCATTGGTGCTGCATGTTCTCCAGAAGAACTCACCGCCTATAAATCCCTCTTCCAGGAATACTGGGACATTTTCTCCTGGTCATACACATAGATTCCTTACCTTGATCCCTTTATTGTTGAACATCACATAGACACCTGACCTGATATCACACATGTCCGCCAAAAACAGCGACTGCTACACCCATCCAAAGAAGCGGCCATCAAAGCCAAGATTGACAAACTACGCGTTGTAGGGTTCATTTACCCCATAGCCTATACATCATGGGTCTCCAACCCTGTCCTTGTTAACAAAAAACAAGGCACTCTACGGGTCTGTATGAACTTCGGCGACCTCAATCACGCATGTCCCAAAGACAACTTTCCAACACCCTTCATCGACCAAATAATTGATGATTGCACAGGTCACGAGGCTTTGTCCTTCATGGACGGTTTCTCTGGTTACAACAAAATCCAAATTCACCCCGTTGATCAGTACAAAACCACATTCATGACCCCTTGGGGAACCTTTGTGTATCATTTCATGCCCTTCAGCCTCAAGAACGCTGACGCCACTTTCCAACGGGCCATGACATACGTTTTTCACGATCTAGTTCATATCATCCTCGCATACTTAGACGACCTCACCGCTCGATCTAAGAAACACACTCAGCATCTCGATGATCTAGGAATCATCTTCCACAGGTGTCGTCAGTACAATATCTTCTTGAACCCCCTCAAGTGCATATTCTATATCACTGTTGGGCGCCTTCTCGGGTTCATAGTTTCCCACTGTGGAATTACTGTGGACCCCCTCAAATTCCAAGACATCACAAAAATTCCACCCCCATGGAATTTATGTCAACTACAGAGCCTTCAAGGAAAAGCCAAATTTTTACGACACTTTGTCCCAGATTACGCTACTCGCACACATGTTTTCCTTCACTTACTTCGTCACGACATCCCATTTCAATGGGATAAACATGCCCAAACCGATTTTGATTATCTTAAAGCGACTCTCTCCAATGCCCTGTTGATTAGTCCACCTGACTATAACTGCGATTATCTCCTCTACATATCAGCCCCCACCGTTTCAGTAGCAGGAGTGCTCATCCAAATAGGGTATGACACCCGCGAGCATGTGATTTACTACATTAGTAAAAACCTTTCAGGAACACCCTTGAAGTACAATCACGAAGAAAAGATATCCCTCGTAGTCCAGAAACTGTGCCATTACATTCTTCTTTGAACTACCAAAGTCATCGCAGATTCCAACCCCATGCAATACTTTCTCATTCATCGACAAATTAATGGTAAATTTTCTCGATGAATCATCATCCTTCAGGAATACGATCTCAAATTTTCAACACCCAAGAGCAAGAAAGCTCTCATCCTCACCGAACTTATCATGACTTTTCCCTCTGACACTACCAATTCACCGGTCAATACCAACCTCCCTGATGAACATCTTTTTTTAATCCCCTCAAATGACCCTTGGTATGGAAATCTTCTTGTCTATCTACGAACACAAAAAATCAGAAACCACCTCTCCAAAGATGATCATCGTTGTATTCGTCACCAGGCACCTCGCTATCTCCTCATTGGGGACATCTTATATCGGCAAGGAATCGACACCATACTCCGTCGATGCTTAACCATTGACGAGGCTGACAGAGTCTTGAACGACTGCCACAAAGGTGCTTGCGGAGGCCATCTCTCAGGACTTTTCATTGCTTAGAAAATCATCCACGCAGGTTACTTTTGGCCTACATTATTTCACGACTGCATCCATGTCGTGAAACGATGTGACAAATGCTAGCTTTATGCCAACAAATCACCTGCACCACCTACTCTTCTACACCCAGTCATCACCGCTAGTCCCTTTTGTAAATGGGGCATCGACTTCATGACTTGCATCCCTACATCCAACAATGGACACAAAAACATAGTCGTCACAGTTGATTACTTTACTAAGTGGGATGAATCCATGCCTACCTTCAACAACACCACTAACACAAAAACGCGTTTTTTCTTTAACCACGTCATATCCTGCTTTGGAGTACCACTCCAACTAGTCTCTGATCACGAGAAACATTTCGAGAATGAGATTTTCATGAAACTCTCATCCCTATTAGGCTTCTCCCATGAGTTTGCCTCACCATAATACCCTCAGTCCAACAGATAGGTAGAAGCAGTTAACAAGGTCTTAAAAAACATGTTGCAACGCATGGTTAACAAACATAAAACCAATTGGCATCATATGCTATTTTTCATGCTCTGGGATTATCGCACAACAGTCCAAACTGCCACTGGTTTCACACCTTTTCATCTAGTCTATGGGGTTGAGGCCACTCTTCCCATTGAGTGAAAAATTCCCACCTTACACACCACTATTGACTTATTACCTGACACTGCCCCAATAGAGCAGTGTTTTCTGAACTTAGAATCCCTAAATGAAGATCGTCAATCTTCATTACAGAAAAATGAAGCAGCCAAAAAATGATCAAAGGCCACCTTTTATCACCATGTCAACCTTTGCTCATTTAACGATGGAGACCTCGTCCTCACTTATGATATCACTCACGATACCCTTCACCATGGAAAATTCGAGTCCCGGTGGCATGGATCGTAAATCATCCAAAATTTCCTCACTAAAGGCGCATACATGCTAGCCTCCCTCGAAGGCCATCCTCTCAAAGAACTTGTCAACGGGTTTTACTTAAAGAAATTTTATGCTTGAGCATAGCTATACTACACTAGGATTTTTATTTTTTGTACGTCTTTTGTAGAGTTTTTAGTCTTCTTTTATCCATACCTCCCGTCTAATCTATCACTCGTGTTATTGACATATGCCACCTCCATCGGCCTACCACATCGATTACGCCGATGGAGCTAGCCACTAGACACAGAATCTCACTTCGACTGCTTGGGCCCTCTATTCACCTTCACATGACCTGCTCCACACCAGTGGCATATTTTTAGGCTTAGCCACCAACAATCAAGTAGAGTACACCGTTGTCATTGGTCTCCTCATTGAGGCCAATCATCGTCATATTTTTCACCTTAGCATCCTCAAGCTCAATAATGTATACCGTGTTCGTGATCCTTGCCTCTTTTGAAAATACCTGCAGGTTAGACTTTTATCTCGACATTTTGATTCCATTACATGTACACATATCCCAAGACAATTCAATCAAATAGAAGATACCATGGATAACATTATACTAGATTGGCATATATCACATCAAGACATTTTCACATACACATAAACTATCAGAAGTCTGTCACAGCATATAGATTAGACATCATCCACTACATCAAAAAAAAATCATCAACAACAAACACATCACACATGTACACAGAGATCCAAAAATGTATATCCATATATATATATATCATTCCACATGTCATAAAGTGTTTACAAAAATAGTACATCGCCTGTAGGCATGTGAATCACCTCATCCCTACCAGATACAAAACTGGATGTCACAACTATACCTAATGGGCTCACCAACCTATATCAAATACACAACTACATATATAGCATCCCTCAGGGCACCTCTAGTGCTCCAGTACCAGGTCCTCCCTCTGGCAGAGGTACCCCACCAACTCCAAATCCCTTAGGTCCCGAAGGCAACCATCCAGTCATCGCAAATCTGACTATATCTTCTCTAGAGATCAAGGTCCGCGACTCTACCAGTAGCCCAATACACTGCTCCAGGATCCCCTCATCTTGGATCCACACCCACATCCTCTCGGTCACTCCCTATAGAACCGCCTCTAGTTGGCAACGGAAATCATCAAACTCTCCCTTGACCTTAGCTGGAGGAGCATGTGATGGCCCTGCCCTGGGGTCATCATAACGGCATCTTCAGGCTGCTCTATCATCATCATCAGGCCTCACCCCAACATCCTCTCGACATCACCTCTCCCCTACTCGCAAATCTCCCTGCGATGGTCTCACAAGCCCCTGGCGGGTTGGTGCTCTGATCAGCTCGTCCTCTCATCCATGTGGTCCCACATATACACAACCAAACACATGATAGCATCAACATCGATACAAATATCAACCATATGCTATACTATCTAAAAAACAAATCAACAAAACCAACAACCAACACATCATACCTTAATGAACGAATGCCTCTCCTGGAGGTAATATCATCTCAGGGTAATCACGGAAATCTATCCCACTGTATGGAAAATGCAATATGATCTACGACATCTAATGCCACACCTATGCAGCCTTGGCCGAGAAGTACTGGCCACCCTCCCCAACCCCATGATGAACCAAAATCGTTGACCACCACCGCACTCGTGGCTCTCACTCTCTCGGAGGGTCTAACAAAACTCTCAGGAACAACATTGGCACCCTCTCTAAAAACCAAGCCACCAGGATAGATCCAAAGGCAAAATCCTTTGAGTTGGCCACTCAACACATGGTGAGTTGTCCCACCATCTTGGCATGCAACATGATCCTCAGTTGGCCACCAATGATATGCTAATTCATGAGCGACCCATACACTCTCACAACCATCACTGCCATGCAACGATGTACTAGGGCATCCATCGCCCCAATCCTCACCACTGACCCAGACATAAAATCCTCTCCCAAACAATATGTCCGGGCAAGGGTAGCCAACTACCCCTCTCCAACTACCACCGGCTCAACTGATAGCAGGGCTCCCTGAAAAGGGAGCCCAGTCAGAAAATAGACATCCTCCTCAGTAGAGAATGCCAAGTGTTCCCCATGCATAATAAAACACGGCAACTTCAGACTCCACATGGAGATTAGGAATTGCAGCAGATACTCATGTGTCCTCAACAGTGGGCACTCAAAAAACTTCAGCAACCCACAGGCCTCCAACACACCACGAACCGTCGGCTCCCCATCCCTCACGACCTCCCTTAATCGAGCCCAGTCTCTCTCTCTCCAATGGATCAACATCGTCCCAAATGATCACCTGCATCCACATATACAGTACTCGATCATTCATCACAAAAACACCAAAATATCCCAAAAAAGGGGAGATAATTTTTCTCACCCTCATCTTTGCCTCAAAGGCGCGGTTGTTTTCCCCATAGGTGCACACCCATGCGCACCTGTTTACCCCACAGGCATGCATGTATGCGAGCCTATGAAGCCCACAGGAACGCATTCGGTGTGTGCCTATTCAATACACAGTTGCACACTCATGCACAACTGTCAACAACACAGCCACGCACATATGCACAGCTGTGATTCAGATAGGCATGCACCCCATGTGCGTCTGTTTTCCCAAATAGTGCACCCCACCTATATGGTCACCAAGACAGGGTAGTGGATCTTGGTGGCATAGCCAAGAGAAAGAGGGTCTCATCATGATTCAACCTTCTCATTTCCGTGAAATATTTGTGGATAACGTTGTCACCTCTAGTCATCAATCCAGGACAATGGCCCTCAACTATTTCCTTGAAGCACAAGAGAAAAATATAAAAATAAATAAAGCTAAGATTAAAAGGTAATGAATGGGCTAGGAAACAATTGCATTTATGACAAGGTTCATCTCTCCCTCTACAAAGGAACCCACATGTAAGACTTTACATTTCCCTATTATCACATGCACCCCATGCCCAAAGATTTACCCCATGCCACCTCATAAACTTACATGACTTGGAATATATCCCACCTGGGAAACACCCCATACATAAGATAGGTTATCCCAATGGGTCACCCTGAGACCTTCTCCAAACCTAACTTTTCAAATTCCATAACATATTTAATCATTTTTTGGGGTTAAGGGGGGTTTGATGCACATGTTTGGGTAATTTAATTATTGGATGTGATTTACATGTTATGATCCCTATTACTTATGAACCCCTTGGAGGGTGTACTTGTTGTTGTTGCAGGACCTTTCCCGGTGGATAGGTACTCATGAGGGAATGATTATCTCAGACCTTTATGGGGGCTTAAATCCCATAGATGGATGAGGAAACCCCAGCCAGGGGTAAGAAAACATTGAAGACTTGCACCAGGAGAAGAAGGATGTTTCCTTTGGAAGCACCTTAGCAGACCTAGACCCAAGGGACCTTTCTCTTCCCACATATATGTTAGACCTTAAGGGACCTACACATCACCATCATATCCCTAGACGTTATCCAAATCTAAGGTTTCATCTTTGGAGGCATTTGTGAGGTGTGTGGCACGTGTGGGCATCATTTTAGGCCTCTGGAGGCTATGCATTCCACTTTCCTTGCTCAATGCTCCACATCTGGGGCTCAACATCACCTTAGAAGGGAATGATGTCACCCATGGAGGATATTTTAGATGCAAATTTATTTAATTTGGTTGGAAATTAATTTTTATAACAAATTGGCCAGGTCGACCCAACAATTTTGAATTTAAATTAATTGAGGGCTTGATTTGGTATAAATAAACAAAAAGTACATTCATTTTTCATAACAACTTGTCCTTGGAGACAATAGGTCTTAAATTTGAGCCCTATTAGGGTTATTGGCTGAAATTGTGAGGCGCCACTCTTGTTTAAGGATAATTTTTGCAACTTGGACCTGGAAGTTTTATGGTGATCTTGCATGGTATTCTCATGATTATTGTTGGTGCAAGTAAGTGAAATCTAAATTTTGTCATATATTGAATGGTTTATTGTATGGTTATATTTTCTCATACAAGATTATGAAATTGCATGGTGTATTTAATGCTTGAAGTAAGAAACTTAAGTTGTTACTTTCTTACCTTCTATTTGCCAAGGTTTTCATTGAATTGATATAGTAACTAGTGAAACCCTAGAGCCCTAAATTACTAGCACTCTAAGGGTTTAGAATTAGTTATTGTTGCAAAAATTTTACTCCATAAAAATCCCTAAGGAGAGCAAGGTGATAGGGCCTAGAATTTCCTACACCCTAGCATCTTGTTTCTTGACATCAAAGCCTAGGAGAACCTAAGTTACTACTTCTCCTATGCTTTTTTTCCCTCTTAGAATTTTTTGCATCATCACCATTAATTTGCAGCCCTAGAAGAAGTCATTCTCCTTGACTCCATTACCCTTGAAGGCACTAGTCCTCTTATCTTACTTCTCGACAAGACTCAACTCAAACTTGATCACTTCACACTCAAACTCTTTCACTTCATACTCTACTAATTTTCTAACCTAGTCTAGAAATACTAACAACTAATTTATTGTTGTCATAATCACTGCTACATCCATGATCTAGGTTTTATGAGAAGAATGAAATGAATATATATTATTAATAAGTGCTTAACACAAAATAACAAAGATACAGTAAAATTGGTTTTCTATTCAATAAGGAAATAAGCTGAAACTGTAAAATGCAGCAGAAAACAAGCTTGCTGGAATGATGATGTCTTATCTCTGAGAAGAGATGTGACAGTTGCACTCATTTGTAAGAACATGGTTACAATGAGGCTTTGAAGACCTTTTTATAATAAGAAACAATGTCAAAAACCCTAGACATCTAAAAACCTAACCCTAGGAGATGAAGCACCGAAAGTCATGTGGGCCCCGTTTGGGTAAGTCAGTCCATCAACTTCCCGGGGTCATAACTTTTGCATACGATCTCTGTTTGACGCGCTCAATACCTCGTTAGAAATATATATCCAAGGATTACAAATTTTGTGTGAGAAATGTTGAATGAATTGGCATGTTGCTCCCTATTTTCCCAACAAATGTCGTTTAGGGCCTCAAAACGGCTGCGGAAGTTCAGGACCCAAAAAAATGCTAAAAATAGTAAATTATCAAAAATGCCAGAAAATTGTTTTGAGCCAGTTAGAAAAGGTGGGTGGCCACCGATATCCACCTAGATCAATCCTCCCTCCTTAGGAATCAATGGTATCCATTGCATTGAGTTCCCCCATCAAATGAGGAAATTTCTGTTGAATTTGGCCCTGAGTGAGCCACTTGCCTTGGTGCAGGAGTTGCCTTGCATTGATGTCTCAATAAAGTTGGATCCTTTGCTATCGAGTGTGTGTCCAAAATATTATCACTAGATGCCTATTGTATGCAATTCGGTTTGAGATCTATTGGTGTCAATCATTCTGCTACTTCTGAGGTGCCCAATAATGGTGGGAAATAAGGGCGAAGGAGATCCATGTTGAACACTGGGTGCAGGACAAGGAAAGGAGGAATGTTGAGCTCAAAAGAATTATCCCCCACATCCTTGGTGATGGTCTACGGCCCATAACGGAGTGGGCGAAGATTCTGATGGGGTCCTGTAAGGATGTTGGTTTATCGGTTCCCTTCTCAGGTTATCTAAATTATTGACCCAGGGTTCATGTCATTTGGGGTTCCAGCAAAGCCTCTAAAACTATCGACCCTCATGGTAAACTAGAAGGAAACACAACACCTAGAAAGCATTGCACAGTCTCACCTGAGATAGTGTTAAATGGGTGGTTGTAAGACTTAGGTTTTTACAGCCTAGGACAGAGTAGGGGACACGGGTTCTTGATTAAGGCCAGATACCATGAGCGGTAAGGGAAACTACTTGTTCCTTGGATTCACATACATATATCCCACAGTTTTATTTAAGCAAATTATAAAAAGATTCATAAAAATGTATTAACTCATTCATTAAGATTAACCATTAATTGTTGAAAGAAAGAAGAGACATTGATACATTTAACACATTACGCGAGGATTACCGTGGTTCACCCCCTCCAGGGCTACGTCCACAAATATTTGGCTCTTGGCTCTTTTATTATGGCAGTTCTATATTCCTGGTGCTACGCGCTTACAATTCTCCATCAAACAGAGTAAGATCTATGTGAGGTGAACTAGATCTCACCAGGCTCCACAGCCTATGGTCTAATCCTTAGATCTACCTTCCCTTGTATCTTCTTTGCTCAACAACTTACAAAATCGATTCATACAGCTAAAATAACAATAACCCTTAAAAAATAATATCACATCACATAACATCCCTAACTAATACTTTCATATCTATATTTATACATTTCAGGATCTTTAGTCTTTTTCAGAGTATTACCAAAACCCTAACCCTTCTTACGTTAGGTCTTTCTCTCATACACGTGTTGTTCTTCCTCCAGATGTCGCTTTCCTTTGTGCACACTTTCTTTCATGCACGCGTGCTGTTATTTTTCCAGTTGTTACTTCAGTTTTCTACACACTATTTATCCCATGATCATTCTTCTTTCCCCTTCAGCCTGGTGCCAATAGGCCCCCAACACTGACATGTGACTCATCCCAAGTTACCTACTTTCTCGATTCTTCCTCGATATCCTTGGTGATTGTCTGGAACTATTCCTGCAACTCTGCCGCTTTTATCAATGCCTGCACAGTTTTCTCCTTGATGGTGTCGACTGTCTGAGCTGCCACTTCCTCGATCATCAGTCCTGTGCATTCTTGTTGAGTCTATGTTGTCTGTTTTCTGATTTCTTCTACATGAGTCTGTGTTGTTTTTTTCCTAGCTTCTTCTACCTGCGGAAGTACTTCTGCTACCCATTCCTGTAACAGATCTATTTGAGACTTACACTCATGTTTCTATGTTTGCGCAGTGATAAGTGTTGCACCCTTTTTGTCACATTGGTGAGAAAATAAGAGGTTCTTGCATGCCCAGTTGGGTCTTGCTGGGCAGTACAGCTGTAGAGGAAAGAGTTAGAGAAAGAAAAACAAAACTATAAGCAAGAATTAAACTAATACAAAAGAAAATCATAAGCATAGGGACATAGAGATAACAAACACAAAAAGACCCATGTCACCAATGTTTTTAGGMTGATMTATTGATGAAATCAAAGCACCAAGAAGAAAGGGGACTATGAGTCCCTTCTTCCTCCAAGGGAAGGCTCTTGGACCCTCACAAGCTTGCTCTCCTTACAACAAGAAAAATGAAAATGGTGTTGAAAGAACTCCTTGCAAATCCACTCAATGGAGAGGTGGATTGCTCAATGAAATAGTGCCAAAGTGCTCTTGTCAAGGATGGAGTCCTTAAAACAATATAGGCAGCATAACATTACATGAAATTCCTTGAGAAAATGAGGTGTATTCATGGCTTTTTATAGCATTGCTTTGGGCTTTTGTGTAACTGCTTTGTAGTGTGAAAAGAGGCCATTTAGGGCATTATTAGGTCTTTGACCAGCCCACCATTCAAATTCAGCTCAGATTTGAGGTTCAAATCGGCTTGGGAGCTGATACATAAGTGGTTGGGAGGCCGACCACTTCAATAAATGCGTCGTTTAGCAGTTGCACGGCTTTTTCCGCCAATAGTTGTGCATCGTGCGCGCACACCCAACTTCTGTAAAGTGCTCTTCAATTTTTCACTACTTTGTATAGTTTTTTGCCCTTTTTGAATGCTGTGAGATT
>JZKD02S0009130.1:197266-211665 GCA_000966675.3 Picea glauca | reverse complement strand
TTCCTCCAAGGGAAGGCTCTTGGACCCTCACAAGCTTGCTCTCCTTACAACAAGAAAAATGAAAATGGTGGTGAAAGAACTCCTTGCAAATCCACTCAATGGAGAGGTGGATTGCTCAATGAAATGGTGTCAAAGTGCTCTTGTCGAGGATGGAGTCCTTAAAAAAATATAGGAAGGATAACATTACATGAAATTCCTTGAGAAAATGAGGTGCATTCATGGATTTTTATAACATTGCTTTGGGCTTTTGTGTAACTGCTTTGTAGTGTGAAAAGAGGCCATTTAGGGCATTATTAGGTCTTTGACTAGCCCACCATTCGGTTTCAGCTCAAATTTGAGGGTCAAATCAGCTTGGGACTTGATCCATAAGTGGTTGGGAGGCCGAATACTTCAATAAATGCACTGTTTAGTAGGTGCATGGCTTTTTGCGCCAACAACTGCGCATCGTGCGCGTATGCGCGCATGCTACGTTCCTGTTCCGTGCATGTGCGTGCGCACCCAACTTCTGTAAAGCGCTCTTCAATTTTTCACTACTTTGTATAGTTTTTTACCCTTTTTGAATGCTGTGAGATTAATTCAAGTCCATGAATGACTTCATCACTGTTTGACGATGCTGAGTTCTTGTAACAACATGCTGACGAAATTTCAGTGATAACAATAAGTTTTGCCTGTATCTTCTTTAGATCTTGCATTCCCTTGACTCGTTCTAGAATTGGTATGGTTTTTTGTCATTGCTTGAGTTCTTGGATCGTTTCATTGATCCTCTCCTCCTCCTTGTCCCAGTGTTGGACTTGTGGATCCTCTTCCAACATTTTCCAAAGTTGCGCTGCTTTATCTAGCAAGCCGGCTGCCATGCTTACCTATTTTTCTAGCTCCTGTAGCTGTGTTGTTTCTTCCTGCTTCCTTTGCTCCTTCACTACTGGTGGAGTTGTCAGTCTAATCTATCCACGGAGAGTCTCGATATCCTTCTGATACTGATCAATTGCCTGCACAATCTGGTTGATCTTCTCTGTGGCTGGGAGTTCATTTCCTTGCACAGTAGTTGGAATATTCCCAAAAACTTCTTCCACTCTACGTTCCAGCTCGTTTATACGTCCTTTCTCCTCCTTAGTTTCCGATTTGGCCTGTGCACAGACTGTTTCCAGCACTTCGTGCTTCTTTGTTTCTTGTTGTAGCTTGACTAAGTTTTTATGTGCTCGAGACTGAATCTCATGGTTGACGCTAACCTATAGTTTGTGTAATTCTTTTGATGGAATTCGTGTCAATACAAATTGGATATGATCCAAATCCTTCAGTGGTGTTTGTCCCACAATTTCGTCCATTCTTAGAATGCTAGGATTTATATAGATTGTGGAATGTGCATGTGGTATCAGAAGAATTGGGTCATGTTCTTCTACTTCCACCCTTTCTGTGGTTTGTGTGGTCGATGGCTCTATGCCTCTACTAATACTCGTGATCTGGGCTTCCCCGAATTTATTAAGGAGCTGTCCCATTTCTGTCATTTCCTTGTGCAGTTTATCCCTGTGGTGCATTACATGATCGAAATCTTCTGTGAGGCAATCTTGGACCATCCTGGAAATCATCTCTCCATCATCCTTCATGATTGTGTAGTTTGGTGGTGGTCGTTGTGCCTTCATTTTATTACACACACTTGCGTCTTGTACTGTTGGTCACTTAGTTCCCCCTGGTTCGTGTGTGATGGGGTTCGATGCAGTTTCATGTGCTCCCTAAGCCGGTTTCCTCTGTCTATTGTTTGGCTAGGTGGTTTTTGTCCTCCCCTTCTGGGTTCCTGGTTGCTATGAGCTGTCGTATTCCTAAGTTGACTTGGTTTGACCCATTCTTCATTTCTTGGGTACTAGGATTTGTGAAGGTTGTGTTTCCTTATGCGCATTCCCTCCTACCATTTGTCCTGGTACTTCTCTGGGTATAGTTGGAATCCTCCATTCATCAAGCCATTCACTGATGATCATGTCAATATCACCCTCGGTGATACACTAGCGCATCTGTAGCCACTGTTTATCTGGGCCTTGCCTTGGTTGTATCCACATGGCTTGTCGCCTAGCCCAGAAATTGGCAATGCTCCTGTATCATGCCACAACCTCTAGTGTTATTCTCCATGCTCGACTGATGGCTTCCTATATCTCCCATAGGTAAGCTTCAAATACAATTCCTTTCTCCTTCTTACGCTTGGCTAGTGGTCCAGATCTCAGGATGCGATATCTTGCTCCTCCTGGCTGTGGTGTGGTACCAAAGACGACGCATTCTAGTTCACACCATCCCATGAAAGCTATGAGAGTGATCAACCACGAGTAATGAAATTTTGTACCTACATCCTGTGTGTCTTTGCAGTCTACTTGGAAAAAGTTTGATACGTATGGCACCCAACTCATGAAGGTTCCCTCTGTGCACTGATCTATAACAACAATGACTCATGTTGGTACTTCGTCTTTGCAGCATTTTCTTAGCAGTTTGTAGGATAAGATTTTTGCGCCCAATTGTGTCGCGGCATTGTTGATCCATTTAATTATAATGCCTCTTGTTCCCCTGTCAGTGCCTTATTTCTTCTTCATCTCTTCTACCAATGTTTTTTCCTTGGACTTATCATTAAGAATTAGCGTGGGATCCATACCCCCAGTGGGTAGGCCTGTTATCTCCGTGATAAGTTAGACAGTTATGGGGACAGGTTTGTCCAACCATATATCCCCTCCATGCACAACTGCTAACAGTTTCTTGGTGCATGTAGTCGCATATCGGCCTCTGCCAAAGTGTGGTATCTTCAACAACCCTAGAATTCTTGTTCTGTCTAGTCCAGTGGCCCACTGGTGTGGCTGAGTGATGGTTTCTCTGAGTTGGTTCACGACTATTTTCTGCATAAAGATCTGTGGTGCAAGCTATGGATATTTGGTTTCATCTACTACGTCATGGTCAGAATACTTGAGCTTCCCGACGTGACCTAATAGCAGTGGGTCCACCTGTACTCCCTCTAGTATGCGAGGTAGCACAATCTCTACAGCCGGTTTATTTCAAGGTGAGCTCGGTATCTGAATGTGGTCCTCCTGCCACAATGGTTGGCTCAAGGTTCCAGAAGCTTCCGGTTTCTCCTTCGCCATCTATTCTTCCCAAGCCGTGGCCATTTCACCCGTTGGCTCAGCCAAAAGAAAATCTGGGATGGATATTCGTGGGACGTCTAGTTGCACTTCTTCTTATGGGTTTTGTGCGATTATGTTAGCTCTCACGGTTGCTTTGGCGTTTTCTAGTGGTATTTCCTGGTGGGTTTCTTCTTCTTTGTTCTAAGGATCATGTGATGCTACTGGTGTGTCCTGTTCCATGGCCTCTGTTTGTGGTTATAGAACCTCCTCTAGTATGGGTGTGGACTCTACTGGAATTTCCTCTCGCGACGGGATTTCATCAATATCGATGATTTCTGGTGGTTGTTGTTTGCTTTCTTATAGTGGTCCTTGCGACGTTGTCTGAGCCCTAGTTGATCTGGCTATCTGGCCTGGTTCTATGAGCTTTGGTGGTGCCATAATGGTGTCTGTCGAACATTCGCTGAGTTCGAATGGCTTCGGTGAGCTCTGTGGTTTAACTCTATTCGTTCTGGTTGTTGTTGCTCTTTTTTTGTTCTCCTTCCGCGAATAGACTAACTGCTTCTGTGCTCATGTGTCATATGGGCTCGTCGTGAATATTTTTGAGGACGCTTCCTCCATCATGCGATTAATGCACCATAATTGTAGGTTCAATGCATCTGCAATGGTTTCATACTTGCTATTATGCCTTCTTTGCCGTCTCCAATTGACACATTTAATGTGGCATCCCATCCATCCTTACCTTTCTTTAATTCTACTTCTTGTTGTCCCGTCAGCCTTCTTTTTCCAGCTTTCATTTTCCCGCTTATTTCCTTTTTCAATATGGTTGTTATTTTTTCCCTTACTGGCTTTGTTTTTCATTTGTGGCTTGTCCATCATGTTGCGCGTTGTTTTCGGTTGTTTTTTTTTTGTTTTTTTTTTACTGCGCAGTGGGTGGTCGACTGTCCTTGTATAGCTTCAGTCGATTCCCATTGATCATTCCTCTGAGGTTGGCACCCACTAGATCTTTTAAATGTACATATCCTTCGTCTGTGACCACTTTTACCTCATATGGACCTAGCCAATGCATTCTCAACTTTCTAGGTGCTGCAACGTTTTACTGTCGTAGAGTAATACTAGATCTCCTTCATTGAACGTCTTCCTCTTGATGTGGTGGTTGTGCCAAGCTTTGTCTCTTTATTTTTTTACTTGTTGATAGAATCCTGCCAAGATTTGGTCTTCCTCCATTGACATTAGTTGATTCAGTCTTTCCTGTACTGCGCCTCATTCTATCATTTGTGTAATAGATGCTATGCATAGGCTAGGTATTAAAAATTCTAAGGGCAGTACTGCTTCTTGACCATAGACTAGTTTGAATGGTGTGTGGCCAGTCAGCTTTTTGCATGTAATTCTATATGCCCATAGTATTGTTGGTACCTTGAGATCCCAATCATCCCTGTTGACATTGCATATCTTTGTCAAGGCGTTTTCTAGAATTTTGTTGAAGGCTTCTACCATGCCATTTTGTTGTGGATGATACAATGTTCCTTTTTGGTGATGAACTTCAAACTCTTCCAACATTGCTTGAATGGTGTTGTTTATGAAGTGTGTTCCTTGATCGCTCATCAAAATTCTTGGGCACCCAAATCTAGTAATTACATTTTCAAACAGAAAGTGTGCAGTTGTATCTATGCTACAATCTTTTACTGGTACGGCTTCCGCCCATCTTGTTAGGTATTCCGTCACAGTGATAATATATCTCACCCCTGTTCTTTTGGCTGGTAGGTTAATGGGTCCCACGAAGTCTATCGCCCATTTTTTGAATGCATGAAGTGTCACTTGCGGTCGTAGTGGCATCTCATCCCTTATGTCGGTTTTGCCTACCCTTTGACAGACATCACATTGTTGATAGTATTCTTTCGAGTCTCTATGGATCATTGGTCACCATAATCTTGTGCGTAGTACCTTTTGCACGGTAGATTTTCCTACATAATTCCCTCCTACTATTCCCTCGTGGGCTTCTGCTAAAATTCTTGGTCGTTCATGGTCTAGTACATATCTTCGTAAGATGATATCTGTGCCCATCTTGTATAGATCTCCTAGGATAAATTTATAGTCAGTTGCACATACTACCATGTTCTTCTTCTGCATTGTGGTATATTCTTGCGACGCAGTACCTGTGCTCAAGTACTAGATGATCTCTGCGAAGTAATCGTCAGCAATCTGTACCGAGAATAGTTTTGCATCTAGAAAGTTGTCTTCTAAATTCGTTGGTTCCTCTCCATTTGTGACCCTCGATAGGTGGTCAAGTCCTGCATTCAATTTTCCTGGTTTAACTATTACCTCAAAGTCAAATTCTTGAAATAGCAATAACCATCAACAGATTCTCCCCCCCAACACTGACTTGTTGACTAGGTATTTCAGGGCTGAGTGATCTGTAAACATCTTAAAGTGTTTCCCAATAGGTAATGTATGTATTTCTATAATGCATAAACCATATATAGGCCTTCTCTCTCTGTCATGTTATAATTTTGTTCTAAATATGATAACTTTCTACTTGCGAACGCTATCGGGTGATCCAAGTCTTCTTCTCCTGGTTGTGCCAATATAGCTCCAAGTGTTATCACTGATGCATCTACATGTACATGGAATGTCTTCTCCCAATTTGTAAATACCAATATTGGTGTGGTGACTATCTTTTCCTTTAGGGTATCTAGACTGTGTTGGCACTCATCGTTCCATTGATACTTTGTATACTTCCTTAACAGTTTTTCCATTGGTGTTGTAATCTGCGTGTAGCCTTTGATGAATTTCCCGTAATATCCTGTATGTCCTAATGTTTCTCTTAGTTGGCAGACTGTTTTTGGCACTGGTATATTAGCAATGATTGCAGTTTTGGCTGGATCCACTAGCAGGCCTTGTTTTCATACTATGTGTCCCAATAGTATCCGAAATGGTGTTCCAAATATGCATTTCTTGATATTCAGTGATATATGGCACTGTCTGCATCATTCTAACATCAGTTGTAAAACTTCCACATGGTATTTTAGTAAGATATACACTGTCCAATCATCCAGGTATACTTCGAGGAATTGATGGATGAATTCCTTAAATGATGCGATGACCACTCTAGAAAATATCACAGGTGCATTCTTCATCCCGAATGACATGGTTGTATACTGATAAGATCCCCATTTTGTCATGAACGTGGTCTTGTGTCTATCCTCCTATGCTATCTTAATATGATGATGTCTTGAGAATCCATCGGTGAATGAGTAGGCTTCGTGGCCTCCTACGTTCTCGAGTACTTCATCTATGAACGGTGTGGGGAATGGGCCCTATAGGCATGCATCGTTCAACTTCCTCAAGTTGACGCATATCCTGATCCTTCTTCCCTATTTCTTGTCATGTACTACCATCGGGCTTATCCATTCTGATTCTTTGACTGATTCGATGATGTTGGCCTCAAGCATCCTGTCGATCTCATCTTTAAATTTCTATTTATATATGGGATTCAATATATATGGTCGTTGTTTAATGGGTCTCGCATTAGGTCTGAGTGGTATCTTTATTTCTCCTAATTCTCTAGCTATGCCTTTCATCTCTGTAAAGGTTGTGGGAAAAAGGTCGTTGTATTTGCACAACAGTTTTGTGATACATGTTGCACTTCTTTTGTCACCTAAATGAGAAAAACAGAGGTGCTTACAAGCTTAGTTGGGTTAGCTAAGCAATAAAGTTGTAAAGGAAAGGGTTAGAAAAATAAACATAAAAGACTAAGCTAAGAATCAAACTAGGAAAATAAAGAACAACTAAACTATTGTGCATAAGGACATAACAACAAGAAACAAACAAGACTCATGTCACCAATGGAAGGGATTGTATTAGTGAAAAGAAAACACTGAAAAGAAAGGGGACTTTGGGTCCCTTCTTCCTCCAAGGGATGGCTCTTGGACCCCCAAGATTGAGCTCTTCTTACAACTTGAAAACATGAAAGAAATGGTGAAAGAATCCCAAGATAACTCACTCAAAAGGTGATGTGGATTTCCCAAATGGAATGGTGCTAGTATTCTCTTGATGAGAAAAGAGGATTCCCTAAGAGAATAGCAGCAACATAACCTTACAAATGAATTCATTGAAAATGTAGTGCACCCATGGCTTTTTTTTATAGCACCACTTTGAGGTATTGTGCAACCAACTTTTAGTGTGAAAAGGGGTTGTTTAGGGCACCTTTAGGTCTTTGACCAGCCACCCATCCGGATCCAACCGAGATTTGGATGTCAAATTGACTTGGAAGCTAAACCAGAAGTGGGTGGGAGGCCAACCAACATCATAAATGCATTTTTCTCAGGTGTGTGCGTCTTTTAGCATCCACAGTCGTGCATCGTGCGCATGTGCACTTTTCCTGTGTTTCTTGATGGTGCATGTGCACGCACACCCTGTGTAGGCATAACACATCTTAATTTTATAACTGGTTGTATAGTTTTGGACATTTTGGATTTTTTTTTTGGTAATTTTAGTCCATGGGTGAACTCATATCTGTTTGAAGATGTTGGATTCCTGTAACAATTTGTGGACGCAATTTTAGTGATAACAATATGTTCTAGTGTCTGTTCGTCCCAGTAATCTCCAATGATGACTATTTTGGGTTGCTCGGTGGTCCCTATGTTAACCTTATTTATCTTGATTGGCATAGAGATGACCTTTGACTCTAAGGGTGGTCCTTCCACATCTCTCTCACCTTCAACTTCTTCAATCTGAATATCGCACAGATCGTCTTCGTCCGGGGCTTCCTCCTGTACGTTATAGCATGACAGTAGATCCTTGACTGTCTTCTTATTCCTCTGTTGTGCCTCTGTGATAGATTCTACTTCTGGTTCTTCAATGAATATGATATTTCTGATCCATTTCAAGGCTGCGTCTATGTTGGGGTTCTCATGCTCGAATGAGAAAGTGACTGTAAAGTTCTGTTGGAGTGTTTCCCATTCCTTGGTTTCTTTACACATTTCCTGGTCCGTATACCAATTCACTGATATGCCCTCTAAAGTATGAATGAAGTGGTGAGACCATTCCTCCGATGGCATCATTTTCCACAGAATTTTACACACCTCCAAGTGTTCTACTGGTGTGCCTAGTCCATCATATTTTTGTTGTTTGTTACTTGTCTATTTTGCGCCAAACCTTATGCGCAGTAATCGCTTACATTGGTACCAATATATGATAGTTTCTTTGTGTGCACCCTACCATCTTGTGGGTGTAGCCTTTAATGCTAAATCTAGTGCTAGCAATCTCTAGTTTTCTAATAATTCATCTTCATATTGTGTCAAGAAAGTTTCCAAATCATTTAGCCCGTGAAAACTGGGTGGTTCTCTGATTTCTGTGCCAATCCACCTTACTACGCGGTCTATTCTGGCACACCTTCTCGTGGATACTTCATGTAGGCTTTGCTGCCAGTTTTCTAACTTGGTGTCTGAGTCTGTTGTGCATGAGGTAATGCTCCGCCAACTGAGTACCCCATCTGCAGTTGGGTTTATATAATCCACATCACATGCATTTGTTCTGTACAACTGGCCGATCTCTTCTAAATCCAGGCAAGTGGGTTCTATGATACCTCTCGCCTTCTGATGGGTCAAGTGGGAATATGACCCTGTATTCCCACAACTCAAATGTCATTTTTCTGGTTTTTAATTTAATTATGGCCTGGTTTTTGAATGCCCAATCCAGACCAAGTAGTGTCAGGTAAGGTGTTTTGTCGTCTACTATTTCGATGACTTCAAAGTTTTCCTTAGTGTGCACACCATCCATATCTACTGTCACTCCTTTCAATCTGCCTATTGGTAGGACTTTATGTTGATTTTCTAGCTTTAATTGAACAGTTGAGTATCCCAGTGTAGGTTCTCCCATGCATTTCCATGTAGCTTTTGGTAGTACATTCACTTAAGATCCTAGATATAATATAATATCTCCCATATTGAAATCCCCAATGTTAGAATTTAATCTAAATTCCCTACTTGTTCTTCTTCTTGTGTGTAGGTGGTTGGCATTTTTCAATTCTGGCTTATGTTTCGTCTCGCCGCTACATTTTTCTAGAATGTTTTGCAATATTTTGACAGATGAAGGATCACTTAACATTTTGATGCATGATTGCAAAAAGTCTTTGATCATACTTACTTGTTCCTCAGGTTGTGTTATGTTGGTATGGTCCAGTGATGGCGACATTTCGTATTCCAGAGCTTCCTTGTTCTGTTGTTTCATCGGCATAATGTTCTCCTTCTGGAATTCTTGTCGGGCTTCTATAAAGATCTCCTTCTCCTTATGCGCATCGAACTACTTCTTGGGGTCGGTGTTCTTCTTTACCCATTGGTTCTACACTGGTTATTGTCGAACTGCGTCATTTCCTGTTTTCGTTCCTCCTCGAGTGACTATATTGATGTTTCATCCATCATCCCTTGCTTTAGCTGAAATCTAATGAACATTCTGGTTATTTTGATTCCTTTTTTCCTGGATCTTTACAAGTAGTGTCGGACACTCCTCTGTATCATGGTTTGATGCGCGACAATACATATAAGTCACTGGTGTTAGTGGGCACTCCCGTGCATAATGTCCTAGTTGCTGGCAATTGTGACATGTAATAGGTCCTCTACCCCGTCTGAAACCTCCTCTTGCTCATCCTGCTCCTCTATAAGCTGCACGGTCACCTCGTGGTGGGTTGTACTGTGGTCCCTGATTATACTGTGAAGTATTGTACCAGGGCTGTGCTAGGTTGTACTGCAGCTACACGTTATTGTAAGGTTGCAATGTCGTATTATACTATTATTACACAGTGTCGTATGGTGTTGGGGCTTGATTGAACTATGGTGCTACCTGCCCAGTCATCATTTATGCATGTACCCTGTATGCGTCCGATGCTCTTTCCTGCATCAGCTCCATAGTTCTGCAATCTTTATCATCATGGCCGACTGACTTATAAAAGGTGCAATATGAGTTCTTTGGGACTGTTTGGTATTTTTTAATCATCATGCAATGGTAAGGGTCGTGACCTAGTTTCTTGCATATTTCACACCATAATCCTCCCTGTGGTAGTGGGTTTGGCATCCCTATCGCCATATATTGTGTGAATGTTGGGAATTCATTCTTATGGTGTCCGTCTGTCCTATAGGTAGTGCACCAAACGGCTTCTTGTTTTCCTTTGTTCTTGTTCTGGTTCAGTTAAAATGTTAAGTTTTTCAGATCCTCCTTCAACTCTTCAAATCCTCCTTCAATTCTTCAATAGACAGGTCCATCTACTGGTACTGATTTTCTTCCAATTGCAAGTCTTCCTGCAGAGCCTATGCCTTCGTCTGAAACTTCTGTTGTCGTATTGGATATTTTAATTGTGGGAGTAGTGAGTTGACAAACAAGTGTCGATGTTGCATATCAGTTATAAGGTATTTTAACTTTTATTTTAATCGATTGAACCTTTGATCAATCTCCCATACCGATTCTCCTGGTTTATGTCTTATTTCAATCATATCATTCATTTATTGATCCTCTGAGCTTGGCTTCTGTAACTCATCGATCAATAGTTTCTTAATGTCATCCAATGTCCTTGTCATTCTAGGAACAATGTTCATGTCTAGACTCATTTAACAGTCTAGTGTGTGGTCCCTTAGCGTGATCGCTAGCTGCGCAAGTTTGGTGTCTTCATCAGTGATCTTCTTTTCTTCCCAAATCTTTGCGCAAATAAACATATGCTTCTCAGGGTCTTCTGATGCTTCTCCTCGAAACTCTAGTAATCTGATCGTAGGATCGTGTCCTTCCATTCTAAATACTAGTCTACTCCCTCCTCTGCGTGGTGTAGATACTTGACTAAGGTTTCCTGGACTGGCTCCTCTAGTTGTTTCTCCTTGTGTAGATGTACTTCCTACGGTCGGGCTTCCTTCGAACTTTGGTTGTATAAATAGTGGTGTTCTCTTTGGTGTATTGGTCACACATGGGTTTATGGGTTCCACACTGACATTAACATTCAAGGGATGGTTGTCTTCTCCTCCTATTCATGGACCTCTTGTTTTCCTCTCATATGTGGCGCGCAGGATTTCCTCAATCTGCTCCACAGCCTGAAGATCCTCTACCTCTTCCTCATCACTAGCCAAGCCCTCCCTCTCGGCTACGGCTCTCTTCTTGGTATTCACCTTATATTGGTAGGGTGATCCTCTATGCATCATTCCTGATGACACCAAGATCCACTTGAGTTGGTCGTCATCCATAAATATCGGATCCAAGGGTTCCTCCTTCTTCTTCTCTGCATCCTACCCCCCTTCCATTCCTCCTCTCTCTGTCAGTGCTTCCCCCCTTCCCCCATGCGTGCAGGGAAGTCTAGCTGTCTAATTCCATTGTCATTACACCTTTTTTATATAGAAATATCTTGATAGAAGTATATAGTGATTAGATGTACCTTACTCTGGGTCCTCGTAGGAACTCTTGCTCGGCTGTGCTATATGACTTTGTTGTGTCTACCGCAAATTCTGTGATAAATCCTACCACAATACTATCAAGTAAAAGTTGACCATGCGGGTGAATTTGTTGTTCACCTGTTGCAGCTGCTAGATCTGTACTAGACTCTAATCTAGCTATCGAATTCGGTTCATCGTGTGGTTATCCTTTAACCTTAAGATCCACTCTTGTAGTAGATGCAGAAAATCACAGAAAAAGACTTCGTGTAAATCCATAAATACGTATTTATCCAGGTATCTACGCGGTGTGATCTTAGGGTTTCTATTGTATTTCTGTGAAAATTCTATCTCTTTAGTCCTTAACCATCCCTCGATTTCTTCTCTCATGGGGTTCCAAGGTCTCAACATCCCCTTATAACGATTCATTGCTCTTTTGTTCCTCTCCTTCGGTTCGTATTCATTCCATATCATCTACTCAATCCTTTCTTGTTCCTCTTAACCCGACAACGAAACCATTTGTTGGTTTATCGGTTCCCTTCTCAGGTTATCTAAATTATTGACCCAGGGTTTATGTCATTCAGGGTTCCAACAAAGCCTCTAAAACTATCAGCCCTCCTGGTAAACCAGAGGGCAATACAACACCCAGAAAGCATTGAGCAGTCTCACTCAAGATAGCTTTAAATGGGTGGTTGTAAGACTCAGGTGTTTACAACCTAGGACAGAGTAGGGGACAAGGTTTCTTAATTAAGGCCAAATAATGTGAGCGGTAAGGGAAACTACTTGTTCCTTGGATTCACATACGTATATCCCACAATTTTATTTAAGCAAAGTATAAACAGATTCATAACAATGTATTAACTCATTTGTCAAGCTTAATCATTAATTGTTGAAAGAAAGAAGAGACATGCATACATTTAACACATTACGCAAGGATTAATGATCTAAAAATTTTGCTTGATCTAAAATTCAAGATCTTTTAACCATTATTTGCATGTGAATTTTTAACTGTTAACCATCTTTGTAATGCAAAATTAAATAATTTTCATCAAGCACATGAACAAGAACAACATGTAAGCAAACCATCCATGAACAAGAATTGGTAACGGAGTTCACCAGACTTCCTGGCTATGTCTCCAAGTCCACTCCATCAGTGAGACCGCTCTTTAATTAATCTCAAATTCTTAAAAATTACAAAGAAAGGCTTACATAAGAGCTCCCAAAAACCAACTTTCAGATCTGCGATTCTGGGCAGAAATAAACATCATAGGTGGATGGAAAACGTCATTCTGCAAATTTTGACGATAAACTCGAGTATGCTTGGCTCACTCAAATGGGCTCTAGAGGCACTTTTCTGTTCGACTGCTCTGATGATGATACATATAGAATATTCAAAATCCTCTTGAAATTATACAACTTTTGAGTATAAAGTCGACCTATTTCTGAGCAGGTCGCCTGGAACACCTCCTAGCATGAATTCCAATGCAGTGTCTACCTGTCAGATCCGTATAGTCTCAAAAAGTGTGCCACTCCTCTTCTGGAGGCACTTTTCTGTTTGACTACTCTGATGAAAAAATAGAGAGCATATTTGGAATCCCCTCAAAATTTTGCAACTTTTGAGTATAAAGTTGACCTATTTCTAAGAAGGTTGCCTGGAACACCTCATGGCACGAATTCTAATGTAGTCTCTGCCAAATCCCTTGCCTCATTTTGCGTGCCCAGTTAAATAATAAGAACCGCTAACCAATTCGCCAAACTTAGCGAATCTCCTCCAGATTTGGCGGTAACCATCAGATTTGGTGAAAATCCACCAAATTTGGATGGATCCCCCAAACTGTTGGCTTCTAGAAGGTGACACGTGTCATGCTGACGTCAACATCCATACTGCTGACGTCATCAGTATGCTCTATTCACTGTTTGACTTTTTATCATTGTTTTTGAAAAACTTCAGAGTGTCATAACTTCTTCATACGAGCTCCATTTGAGAAATTAAATATATGGCCAGAATTGAGAGAACGAGCCGGACGCAATGGCATTGGTTTCATCCAATTCTGAGAACTTTGATTTTTGAGGATTTTATGAGCCTAGGGACCCTTTTGAGACTTCTAGATCATTCCTAGATCCTCCTTTTCTGCATTTGAGTATTTTCGAGCGATTTTGGATCCACCTGGATCACACCTCCCCAATGAGAATATTTTGAACCAAAAAAAGCATGAAATCATTCAGAAAATAAGTGAGGACATGTTTGTCTCACTTGTCCTGAATCACATATCCATTCCTCCTGGAACTTGTACATATGACTCAGCAATACAACAATCAACACTGCGCTGACATTGTTAAGTACATTAATCACATTCTTAATCACATCTTCATTCAACATTGTCGGACCCAACCACATACTACTAATGAGTAATAAGCTTAATATAAACATTGAACATGTAAAAGAGATTGTACCCGAACCATGCTGACTTTTAACCATAGAAACACTATCAACCAAAACAGGTGCATTGCAAGGATGATTTTAGGGGCTAAATTTCGCTCATGGGCTAATTTTCCATGGTTTTTCCAAAAACGAGATTCGCTATTTTAAAAATAATTCGCCCAAATTCTATAGGATAAAATTATTTTACCTCAAAAATTGCCAAAAATTTATAAAAACTATATAAAATACTTAGAAATTTGAATATTTTTACAAAAAATCGCCAATCATTTATAGTTAGCATATGAAGGATTAGTAAGATTCACCAAGGTTTCTAAATTTCAAAATAAATTTCCATCCTTAAAATCATCCCTGGTGCATTGTAGTGAAATGACACTTCCTTTTCATGCTTAGGCTTCTTTTCTTCCTTACATTGTATAGACATAAGTGCCAAATTCTGACTTGCATTAACAACCCTTTTTAATTGTT
>JZKD02S0009130.1:171157-191045 GCA_000966675.3 Picea glauca | reverse complement strand
AATAAAAAATGTTGTGAAGCATTGGGACTAATTTTTGGTTGTCCTAGTGTGCCTTGTTGATTTTTCAATAATCTAGGTTAAGCATGAAGTTCATTCCATTTTATCATTTAACTTAACCATAGACAATAATGTTGCAACAACCAAGATCACAGGAAGAAACACCATGCACAAGAACACAAGAAGTATCTTGGGAAACCCTTCTCAACAAGGGAAGAAAACCCAGCCAAATACTTTGATATATTCTTCAAGAGAAAGAAATTCACCACCAAGAAAGAACTAGCACACAAGAGGGTGCTCAAACCCTAGAAGACTAGCTCCCAAGAGAGGTGTGCACCTTTTCCCAAGTAGATATATTTGCTGAAAATTTCAAACTCACAAGAAAGATATATTTTCACAATGGGGAATTTCCCTTTAATTATATTAGAATTATCCTAGCTAAAGTCATCAACACTCCCTCTCATCTAGGGAGACATTCTTTATCATGCCAAGTCTCACATGGATGTATTTTGAATTTTGTCTTGGATGGAGTTATCGACACTCCCTCTCAACTAGGGAGCCATTCTTCATGAAGTTAATTTGGTGAAGGTATCTGCAATCAGCTCATGTGTAGGAAGGTACTGCATGTGTACGATTTTCCTCTACATCATATCTCTAAAATAAGTATATTTCATCTCATCGTATTTCGATCCATAAGGAAACACTAGGTTCTCAAGGAGATTTACTCACGTCTCTTGGTTATCATCATAGGATCCATCTCATGGTCAACTAAATATGTTAGAATCTTGTGAAGCCACATTTCTTCACACACTTGATGCTTATATACATTGCCTCTATGGTACTTACAACCACACAGTTTTGTTTCTTGCTACATCAGGAAACCATGGAAAACTTCACGGTAGAACATCAACTGGATGTGTTCTTATGGTACATTGTACTTTCTACTCAATCTGAATTGGCATATCCTGCAAACTCAAGTTCACACTAGAGGGATATCTCAATCCATATCCAATTGTGCCTCGTATATATCTCAATACATGTTTTGTTGTTGTCTAGTGAGTCTATCTTGGTTGAATCATGAAATAACTAGGCACATTGACTGCATGACATGAATCAAGCCTGTTGTTAACTAGATACATCAGTGATCCAATTAGTTGTGGATCAGTCTCATCTAAATCATCATCAATTTTCTTCTTTAAATCCATCACGGTGGATTTTTCATTCTATCATACTATTATAGCCCTAATTTGCACCAGATATGCTTACCTGGCATCAGGCCATCTCAGATTCCTTCTTTTCCAAAACACTATTGAACAACTCTTATTAAAAACCCCCTTTATAAAGGCCCATGCACCCTGCTCCATTACTGCATGCATGTACACGCTAGCTGCTCCAATACAGGCCGCGTGTACCTACAAAAGCACAGAAAAAGGAAAGTTGTTGACGGAACACACAACTTTGGGTAAGTTAACTAAACCTTTCGGCCATGCATGGTTGTTCATTCGACCAAATACCTAGCTCCTTATAGCCTATAAAAAAAGGGGTAGGGGTCCCATTTGAAAGGAGGAAAATCATAGTAAAGAAACTATACCCAATTGAGAATTCCCCTTGTACCAACCTTTAGCCATCCTTGTGAAAAGAGAAGAATAGAGCAAAGCAGTTGGAGGACAGTTGAAGAGGAGCCCAGGAGAAATTTCGAGGAGCAATGTCGATCACATATTGTAAGTTTACTCTTGTGAATATTAATACAAAAAGGAATACTTTTCCCATCCCACCATATCGTGTGTTCAAGTTGAATATTTATTTTATGAGATTGTCACAACTAACCCAACAATTAGTATATGAAATGCATGTTCGCAACTCTTTGTTTGTTCATGTGTGAATGTAGGTCAGCTTTGGGAGGAGGCTTGCAATCAACAATCAAAGAGTGAGTGAAAGCAAAGGGATCGACATCAAATGAAGGACTTAAGGTAGAGTTATCAAATCTTGTTTACACCTTTGTATTGCATGATTGTGAGGTTTTGTGTTGGGAGAATAGGAGAAAGTAGAGGCCTTTGAAATGGTCATTTTTTGCATGCATGATTAGAGCCCTTAAATGCTAAGTCTGTAGAATGGATTCCCACCCACAACAAAATTGGTGACCATACTGGGGATCTCTAGGGTTTCTGGGAATATTTTTCTTAGGTATTTAAAAAAAAAAAAATTGGTTTCATTCCTTATTTTTAAAGTTTCTTCAAAAGTCTGAGCTAACAAAGATTCTGTTCTTCCATACCAGTTATCTCTGTTTCTTTGCTTGGTTGCATTTTTTTTACGAGATCCACAGAGGTACACACAGCCTGTATAATGCCTGCACACGTGTACCCATGCCATACCTTCACACAACCCACGTGTACACACTATCTGATGAAGTGTCAATCGCGTGTGTGATTTCAGAAGATTTATTTTAGAGAGGCAATCATCCTCTCCCCTGTTATAAGTGATCCTTCTCAGGGGTTTTCTGGAACTCATTATGGACTTTGTGTTTGCAGTTTTATAGATTAGGTTCCACCTCAGATTAGTTTTGTTCTATGGAATTTTCCTTGAATTGTTTTCTTTTTTCTGACAAAGTAAGTTTCTGAGTCTTCAAGAGATTCTAGTTCTCAATACTAGTAGTCTCTTCCATTGCTTGATTGCTTGTCTTTTCATTTTTGAAGAGTTTCATAAGTACACGTGGCCTGCATAAGTGATGCACAAGTGTACATGCACCCTGATTTTACACAGCTCGCGTGAACACGCTGGCTGTTGAATTGTCAGTAACGTGCCTGTGGAGAAATTTTTTTGTTTAAGGAGAGGCAGTCATCCTTTTATTTGTCAAGAGTTTATACCTCTCAAGTTTTTTGGTCTCTGTCATAGTGGTCAGTAACTTAGGTTTGATCACAACAATATCTTTCTTTTTCATTAATAAGTATTCCTCAAAATTTTCCTTTTATAGGGTTTTTAGATAAGTGTGAGAGTTCATTTTAATCTTCTTGTGTGTTATTTTTAAAGTGACTCTTTGTGATCTACACTTAGGCTAGAAGTTTTCTTGGTATTTACTTGTTGATATTTTTTCTTTTTTCTTTGTGAGCATTCAAATAAATAAAAAAATTTATTTCTTTGTTTGGTTAAATAGTTGTTGGTGTGCATTAGTAACCAGGAAAAGTCTTTGCTTTCATAAGTTCTTGATGGTTACTTAGACGATAAGTAGCTCGTAGTCGAGTGAAATTCTGTTTTGAGTTTGTTGTTCAAAGATCTTAGGAAATTTTATTTTGAAAAGTTGGTTAAAGAATTTAAAAGAGCAAATCTATATTTGTCAAGAAGAAGTTATTTTTTTTCCAGCTTTCTGTTTATCTTTCTTTTTGTCTCTCAAAACATCACTAGTTTCACTTTCATAACCTTTGACTTAAGACAAGCCATAAAAATTAACGCTAAATATAAAATTAATTAGACTTTTTATGTTTGTAGGGTCAACCAACTAGTTTAGGCTTAGGGCCTTGAATTAGGTTGGAGAGGAAACTCTTCAAGGCCATTAAATCAAACATTGGAGTTTGAGTTAGGGAGCGTCCAAGTCCAGTATTGTGAAAGTTATCTGGGACCCCCCTCTAGCACAAGGGTTAAACACGAGGTCGCGTGCAGAAAGGTAGCGAAGATAACCCCTCCAAAGACGGACCAATCGTAGTGGAGAAAACATATAGAGGGCTTGTCTTGGGATCCCATTGATTGCATTTGCCACAGAGCTTCGTGGGTCTCGAATCCGTTTGAGGTCCTCAGTTGTCTTTTGAACCACTTGCTTTCCATACCCTTGACAGGTTTTGAGCTTGATACCCTGCTCATTGTGGTCTACCCGACTGTCGACTGTACCCGCCTAGTGACTGTTCACGTGCTGGAAACCTAGTTGCCTATCTTTTTTAGTGACATACATAGGTGATTGTGGGGGTATACCATGGTACCTAGGACAAACATCAAGCCATGCTTTATAGAGTATAACTAGAGGGTGCTTCTGTTTTCAAGTTTCACTTGCACGGGTAAGTTGCTCTAGTGTTGGTTGTTGTAATTGTTCTTCCAACTAGTTTAGTGTTTGTTTGTTTTATCTTGTAGGGACTTTTTCTAGTGTGTGATGATTTTTGTTGAACGAGTAGAAATACCTAGTGTGTTGTTGATTTTCTCATACAATGGAGGATCAAGAGCTTCTTAGGTCACGAAGGCTTCTAGGCCTACCACTGTTTACATTGGAGCCACCCCCACCACCTCTAAGATGAAAAATGGACCAACAAGGGTCGTTTGAAGTGACCGGGTCACAAAAAACCACACCTGACCAACCTCTATTAGAGGACCTTTTGACACCTTTAAAGCGGGCAGTAATGGAAGAAAATGTTGTCTCTTCTTCTGGGAATCCTAATATTCCTGCCACGGTTGTCATCACCAGGGGTATTCTACCTCTGAACCCACCATCCCCGGTCCGGACCACCATGGTCTCGACCGCCTCTACCTCAAGCAGTGGTCCAATTCTGCCAATGGCAGTGGCTATTGCTCCCTTCACCCACAGTACGAAAGGCCCTCCATTTTCATATGGGATGCCTAGATTAGGTACAAGTCCTATACTTTCCTTCTCCACTTTACATACCTTAGGTCTAGGGGCAGGGAGTTATAACACTCCTCTGCAAGGATCCATGGGAGGCCCTTCCACCTCCTATAAGGCTTTCCCTTATGAGGGAGGTCATATACCTCCTTCGTCCCCTTCGCTCGGCGGAACTCACCAGCATTCCACCAGGCCAAACATACTAAATAGTTCAGTTGGAGTTGGGAGTCAAGGACTACCTTCTCATAATATGTCGGTAGATTCGACATCATTTTCTTTGTTCAGAGCATTTGGTAATAACACTTTCTCGACTGGGGGAAACCTCGATTATGGACAACCAAATCCTGTGCAGGGTACTATTCCTGTACAGGGGGAAAACCCAAGAATTCCTTTCGGACCAGGAACTTGGAACTCTTGGCAAGGATCAATTCCCTCATCAAGAATGTTGATCAGGGGCAACCCCTTTCACAACCAATGGAACCCTGGGCAAGGCACATGACCTATGCCCATGGGATCGGTATGGGGCAACCCTTCACAAATCCCTTCTAATGCACCCCACGCCCAACCATCTACATCCTATTACGGGAAGCAGTTGATGATGTCTCCTCAAATGTCGAATCAATACGCTGGTCAAGGCCACGGTTTCTACCAGAATCCTATCCAGCAACCCAACTTTTTCAGGCAACCTAGTGCTAGTCAAACTCCAAGTCCCTTTTTCCATGGTTATTAACAACAACCAAAACTACCTTTCTTGGAAACCTTACATTTGCCAGACTTGACAAGGTTGTTGAATGACCCCATCTGTCACGATCCACATTGGCCCCCTATGCCGAAAAAATTGCCTTTGGAGATATGAAAGTTCGAAGCCAAGCCTAACGAAGATCTAGGGGATCATGTGACCACCTTCCATCTTTGGTGCTCGTCTAATTCGTTGAAATACTACTTCGTACAATGGCAATTGTTTCAATGCACTCTCATTGGGAGTGTTGTGAAATGGTACATCGAGCTCGACTGCTCAATATATTCTTCCTTCAGAGAATTGGCAATGGTGTTCCTAAACCATTTCCAATTACCTGTGAGATACGATGTCGGCACAGAATTGCTGGCCAATTTCGAACAGACAAAAGCAGACCATATCTCTAATCACATCCAAGAATGGAGACACCGAAAGAGTTTGATTAAGGTACCAGTCCCACCATCATTCCTGCTTGAGTGGTTCCTTATGTCTTTGGTCCCACAACTATCCAAAGATGTCACAACGTTAGGAGTGTTTTCCGAAGAAGATGCCATCATGAGAGCTCAATAGCTTGAGCTAATTTATTCTCAATCTGGTTTACTATATGAGATTTTGTTGGATGCACCATGATCCATACTTGATAAAACCAGATAGAGAGTTGGACCACATGTCGATGGTATTGTAGGTTCAGCACAAACAAAGCTCGTTGAACAACTGACAAAACAATTACAACAATTGTCCATACAACACACAACAACCAACCAAACTATGTTTCGGCTTCTCCCCCTTCCCAAACATTGGATGTACACAGTGTGCAATCGACAAATCCGAAGGCCACCCAACAGCCTGATGGAAATAAAAAACAACGTAAGAAGGGTAAGGGGGATAAGAAACCCACTAATAATGTTGGCGGGGGAAACACCGAGAAATGGAAGGTGAAGTATTCGTGTAACTTGTGCGTGGATTACCCCCCACCCACATAGGCCACTCGGCTTGCAAAGGCCCAAAAGTTTGTGTCACAACAACAACCTTCTGTGTTAATGAATCCATTTCTAAATGGGCAAAACCTAACCCAAGCCTCCACAAGCACGGAAGGAGGCAATCAAGGACCCGCTCCGTCTTCGAACAATCCTGCATCCGTGAATGTGTATATGATGAAAAGTGATTCTTTTATATCGACTAGAGCACATGACTACAATAAACCAAGCACCTCTGAGAAAGGTAAAGAATCTGAAATCCCATCTCTTCCCCTCCAAATCGAGAAGACTTTGGGCAAAACAATGACACGCATCCCAACAGGTATGTTCAAGAAAGCTTCTCACAAACCAAATGCAAGGACTACCTAGAAATATTCTGTGGTGGAGGATTTGTCTCAAACCCCTTGTGCGATGTCCGCTTTGGAGGTCCTCCAAAGCTTCCCTTCCCAGAGGAAAGATTTGTTAGCTACTTTAGGATCTGCCGAGACTTGTAATCTGGGTACAATCATGTTGGATACAACCGACTTAAAAACTCGTCTCCCTTACCACGTAGCATTTCATATAGTAGTGGCTTACCCCATGAAACGTTTTACTCAGAACATTTTCTGCATGGTGGTTGATGAGGGCACCTCGACATGCGTCATGTCGTTGGCGTGTTGGAAGGCCATTGGCCAGCTCATTTTTTCTCTGTCACCTACTCTTCTTATTTCTTTCGACGGTCATTCGTTTTGACCACATGGCATCATCCCCTCTTTCCCCGTGCAGTTAGGATGGAATACCATGTGAATCGAGGTAGAAGTAGTTGATGCATCCCTCGACTATAATCTCTTGTTAGGTAGGAGTTGGACCTCTGCCATGCAAGAAGTGGTCACTACAGTTTTTCGGGTCTTGTCGTTTCCACACGAGGGCTGGATCATGACCATTGATTTATTGTCCTTCTCCCAACTTGACCCTTCATTGGAGGCATCCGAGGTCCTAATGATTGATAATCCTCAACCGGGCATCGTCAACGTAGAGGTTGGTTTGTACCCACCTTTGATGGGTACTTTCGATTACCCACCTCCTCAAGGCAATGTCAAGTTCATATCAGACCACCATAAGGTTGATATTTTCCAAGTTTTCTCATTTCACACGACTTACTTCAATGATCCATGGATTCTTCCTTCCCCATAGGCCACGATGGAAGGGACAGGGAACCATGGTATGTCCATGCCCTTGTCCGCGGTATAAGCAACATACTCTTTATTCTAGCAAGCTTCATCCGACACCGATCCAACTCCTGCATAAGAGTTAGATCCGATTCCAGAGCCTATTTGGTCTCAAGGTTCCTTCACTGATATCGATTCGTTAGACTTAGTCTTTTCCTCAAATGAAGAAATCATTGAAGCAATGACTATTCTAGACAAACCCTGGGAGGATCTCCATCACAAATCATACTTCCTCCCAGAGTTAAACATAATCAATGCAGGGGAATTCAACTTGACTATGAATGGAGATAGGTCTTGTCCTATCAATCCTTTGGTTGTACATGAGGTTTATGCCGAGGGTAATATGAAAACTATCACTGAAACTATATCGATTAATGTCTCCAGAACCCCTGGCATCGTGGAGAATGTTTTCGTCGGAGCTAACTGTTCCCCCGAAGAGATTCAAATCTACACAGAATTATTTAAATAATTCCACGACTTTTTTTTCTAGTCTTACGAGGAAATTCCAGGCATTGATCCAAAAATAGTCGAACATGAAATCACAACTTATCCTGATGCCAAGCCAGTTCGACAAAAGCTTTGCCTAGTTAATCCCAGGAAAGCAACAACTATTAAGGTTGAAGTAGAGAAACTACTCAAAGAAGGTTTTATCTATCCTGTCCATTTGACCCAATGGGTGTCAAATCCAGTGCTTGTCAACAAGAAACAAGGTGCAATTCGTGTATGTATGGATTTTCATGATTTCAACAAAGCCTGTCCAAAAGATAATTTTCCCACACCATTCATTGACCAGATAGTCGATGAATGCACTAGTTGCGAGGCTTTTTCTTTCATGGATGGTTTTTCGGGATATAATCAGATACAAATCAAACCTGAAGACCAACACAAAACAACTTTCATATGTCCATGGGGTGCATTTGCCTATCGTAAGATGACCTTTGGTCTCAAAAATGCTGGAGCTAACTTCCAGCAGGCCATGTCTTTTTCTTTCCATGATCTCAAGCATATAGTCGAAGCCTATTTAAATGATTTATCATCATGATCTCACAAGAGAATAGATCATGCCACACACCTCTGACTTATCTTTGAGCGATGTCGCTACTTCCATATTCGCTTGAATCCAAACAAATGAAGCTTTTGCATAACGTCAGGAAAACTGCTAGGTTTCATAGTCTCAACAATAGGGATCTTGGTCGATCCTCTCAAGGTGGAGGCAATACTTCAGTTGCCTCCCCCACGTACAATCCTTCAACTTCAAATTTTACAAGGAAAAGAGAGCTTTTTGAGGCATTTCATAGCCAACTATGTCGAGATCACAAAGGTCTTTATGCCTTTTCTAAAGAAAGACATCCATTTTCATTGGGACGAAGTCGCTCAACACTCTTTCAACGCATTGAAACATGCCCTCACAATTGCCCCTCTACTCCAACCACCTAATTATAACAAAGATTTCTTATTGTACTTGGCTGCGACAGAGTCGACTATCGGTATGGTCTTAATTCAGGAGGATGACTTCCTCTCATAATATGTGATTTATTACCTGAGCCGAGGCCTGGTTGGACTGGAACTCGATTATTTCCATATTGAAAAACTGGCGTTGGCAACCGTTCATGTTGTTCAATGGTTCCATCATTATATTTTGTTTCGCAAGACCACCATCATTGTCGTTGTGAATCCATTTCAATACATATTAACATGACACGTCATTGGAGGGAAGATCAGTAGATGGATAGTTGCCCTCCAGGAATTTGACTTAGACTTTATTTCGGTGAAATCCAAAAAGTCGCTGGTCTTTACAGAGCTTATATCGGAACTTCTGGTTGAATCCAGTGAGGTTATGCCTGAAGAGTCACCTATTAGAGGAGACATGTTTTTTATCGCATATTCAGATCTCTGGTATGGAGATATACTTGTCTATCTCTAGAATTTGAAGTGCCCCACCTCTGCTTCTCACGATGAGCATCGTCGTATATGCCATCAGGCTAAGAATTATCTCATACTCGATGACACTTTGTATCGCCAAGGTGTAGATTGAATCCTTCTCCAATGTCTCAGTCATGAAGAAGCAGTTATCGTGCTTAACGACTACCATACTGAAGCATGTGGCGGTCATTTGTTTGGGTTGGAAACAACCCAAAAGATTTTATGAGTCGGTTACATCTAACCAACGTTAATCAAAGATTGTATTAAATCGGTCAAGAAGTGCCACCCATGTCAGATATTATCTTGGAATATGAGGGCACATCCCTCTCCCATGTTTCATATCATCACAGTTGGTCCCTTCACCAAGTGGGGGATTGATTACACTACATGCAACCCTCCTTCAGAAAGGGGGCACCGTTATATCATTATAGTCATAGACTAGTTCACGAAGTGGGTCGAAGCTATGACAATGTTTAAATATGATGGAGAGACTGCAACTCTCTTTTTTTTCAACCAGATAATCGCAAGGTTCGACATCTCGAGAGAGATTGTCATTGACCATGGCAATCACTTTCAGAACCAACTGATGACCAAATTAACATCAAAGCTTGGGTTGCAGCAAGAATATTCGTCACCCTACTACCCCCAAGTGAATGGTCAGGTGGAAGCTGTAAATAAATCTCTTAAGACCATCCTACAACGAATGATCAATTTGGCCAAGTCAAATTGGCATTTGATGTTATACTCAACATTATGGGTTTACCAAACATCTGCTAATACTGCAACCGGTTTCTCACCTTTTCAACTCGTTTATGGGCTGGAATTAGTCTTGCCTATATAATGTCAGATCCCATCCCTAAAGTTGGCACTACAGTTACTGCCAGACACTTCTCTACTTGAAGAGCGGTTATTATACCTTGAGCAGTGTTGTGATGCAGCCCTGGCCAACAAGGCTCACAAACAAAAATTCAAGTGTCAATATGATCGGTCCGTTCGTCCTCAGATTTTCTCTGAACGTGACCTTGTCCTGGTCTATGACCAGGATAAGGACTCCCTGGGGGTAGGCAAATTCAAACCCATGTGGTTTGGACCTTTCATTGTAAAAGAGGTTCTAAAAAAGGGCGCTTATTGTCTGGTAGAATTTGAGGGAAATTATTTGGCGGAGCCTAGAAATGGGCTCTACCTCAAGAAGTATTACTCATAGGTAGGTCACCTTGGGTAGCTTTTTGTAACATATCTATAGTTCCTATACATTTTGCATGTTTTAGTTTTTTCCCCCTTTTCGGTTTTATCGATGTGTCATGTTGATGTCATCTTTTTCATTATGGTAGATGTTAAGTGAATCAGAGGTGTTCATTGGGTTTGCAGACAATGCCATCCGACATACTCAGAGGCTTGCTTCCGTTGCTTGGGTAATCTACACACCTCAAGGCCAGTTGTTATCTTCAGGAGGTATTTGTTTAGGTGACACCACAAACAATGTTGTCGAATACAGTGCAGTTCTAGAATTTCTACATGACACGTTGTCGCATGGTATTTCTCACCTCCAGGTATATTTAGATGCTCAAGTGGTTGTGTCTCAGTTAAATGGAGTGTACCACATTTACGATCCTACTCTACACCAACGGTTCCTTAGGGTACATCTCTTAGAATGAAGCTTTGATTACATTACATATATCCATGTTCCTAGGAGATTGAATCAAGTTACAAATACCCACGCTAATAATGTATTAGATTGGCATATTTCACACATGTAAAGAAAAATACGCACACATGTAAATACATTTGTAAACTAGATGTGTTCCATAAACCCACAAAATACATAAAAATCCATCTATAATATCAAAAACCATCAGAGTACATAGGTGGGTGCAAGCGCCTCAAAAATATGACCAGTGACGATTCATAGGGATCATGTCCTCAAAAAACATACAAGTAGTGCCATCAGCACGTGAAAAGTCCAACCTAACTAAGGTCGGGGCCTGTGAGCCCTGTTGTAATGATCAACAACATTTGCCAAATGTTGAAAAAGTCGGGCCGACATCCGTGGTGCCCCCACTACATGAGGCTACATAGATGGTGGTAGATCCTCAATCTTTTCCATGGGGATGGTGCGAGTGAGCGAGGTAAAATTTCACTCTACTTGTCTCAAAAATCTCTCAGCCTCACTGGATGGAAGCTCTCCTACTACTGCTGTCCCCCAGCGGCGGCTGGTGCGACCTCTGGCTGTGGATGTCACCTGTTCCTAGCACAGTTCATCAGTCACACTGGCCCCACATATGCACATGATAGACACATATATGTTAGATACTCTAGTATATATAAACAACAAAAAAAAAGATAAAAACAATCTTACCCATCTCTCCTCACTCCTCATCAGGAGGTACCGGTATTTTAGGATCTCTCGATAAGTAAATCCCAACATAAGGGTAATCCTCTATGACTGGGATCTATCGTGACAACCAAGCAAAAAAGTCATCATCAAAGGAATCATTGGTCCTTCCTCCCCCCTGTCGTGGCAACAACACCACCCATCTGCATATCACGGGAAGAGAGTCTTGATGCCCTCGTACCACCTCTTAAGGGCTGAAACTAGGCACTCTTTCAAAGAAGAAAGAGCAAAGAATCGTTCCAAACTCGAAGTTCCTCTGAGTCCACAACCGACAGTCTGTTAACTGCCTCTTCATACAATCCATTAATGTGGTTCTCCAATCAAAAATCTGTGCATTTAAGCACTGTACTTCACAGTTCATCTGTGCACGGGACACCTAATGCAAAGCCGCAGACCCAGTAATCCGCTCGATGAGCAACATGATCGCCTGCAGTGCTAAGTCTGAGATCTTTCTTATCGACACTTGCGAGCTCGTCCAGTCTATACCCACCTCACAATGGAGTCCAATCAACTATGATATATTGTGAGGCCCAGAGGGAAACATATGGAAATTGACTGGTTCCCCTCTCCTAGAGAGGCCAGTCAGAAACTATATATCCTATGTCGTTGGAACCAACGACTTCCCCTCTAGCATAAAGGCCCCTGTGTCGGGATGCCAATAGTCAACCAAGGTATTCAGTCTCCTAGATTGTGCTCGCATGAAAGGACATAGATTTTTTTTTAACAATCCACATTGCATTAACACAGCAACAACATTGGGGTCTTCCCCAACTAGTGCACTAATATCCTCATGCTCTCTTTCTCTCCAGTGCACATACATCCTACACATGGGCAAATTTTAGGAGGATTAACTCTTTCTTTTTTAATTTTTTTTTTTTTTGCATGCGGGTTGTTGTGATGACAGTTACGTGTACACACAGTCTGCCATAAGTCAGAGCGAGTGTACATGCGGGTTGTCATAGGAAAGCCCGCGTGAACGTAGGCTCAACCTTTTGAAGGTCGACGCCCCCCCCCCCAAATGAAACTAAATGCATAAATAAAGAATTAGATTGCAATATGAGGTATTTTATACTTACTTGGTCCAAGTGGATGGTTGTTTCATCCATCGAGGCTCCTGGAATCAATTATTTTCACAAAGGGGCAGTTTTGTCTTTTAGTCAATATATGAATTAACAATGGTGATAATGAGCTGCCAACTTCTATTTATAGAGGTTTTGGCCTCTTTTTGTCAATTTTCAGACCCTTTTGTCATTTTTAATAAACTAAAAATCATTTAAGATGGTTCAAGAGTCTTATTTGGATGGTCACATGAAGTATTACTTTGGGTATTGGGAATTTTTTTTGAGATTTGGGGCATTTTGACGATCCTTTGGTAAAAATTCATTTTTTCCAACTCGTTGAATTTAAGTTAGGATTCCACCTCCACTTTCTGCATCTCGTTGTCTTTTTCTCTTTGCCATAGGATCGATCCCACCAATTTGTGAAACAGAACCATTATTGTTGCTTTAGAAGTGTCATAATTTGGTGGTAGAGATTACTGTAACATGGATTCCCTAGGTATATCTTGGTTGCATTATGGTGTCCATGCTGTCACTAATGACTATAGGCTCGGGAGTCCCTTTTAGTTTTTCCTGATTACGAGTTTGAGCCTCATTTGCATGATTCCTTATCACTCTTGACCTCACCCTCAGGACTCCCAAAACATAATGAGTCTTCTTTTAAGCCCTTTTCAAACCCTCTAAACATGAAAATATTATCGAGCGATCTTATGGCCTTTCATGCTCGTTAAACTGAAATTTGAAGTCATGTCTATCCGGCGGTAGTTTACCCCTTTTTCGGTCCGGATGGTCAACTGTACGAACAAAGGTATACTCTAGAGGCCTCAGATCTCTAGAAGAGTATTCTCAGATATAATTTTAACCCTTTTTCAGGCCTGAGAGACTAAATTTGCGAAAAAAGAACCCCCACAGAGTCCATAGTTAAGCCCTTTTCAGACTCCCTAAAATTGAAAATATTGTCGAGTGACCTTATTCTTTCACACTCATTAAGCCATTCCAGAAGAACATTCCTGATGGAGTCCATAGTTAAGCTTTTTTTAGACTCCTTAAAAATGAAAAAAGTGCCGAGTGATATTTTCTTTATCACACTCATTAAAATGGTTTTGAATAGACATCTTTTCAGTGCTAATTTACCCATTTTTCGAACCGACTAGACTACCTTCGAAAAAGGTACCATCGTGGAGTCTCCTTTTACATTTTTTCAGACTCTCTAAACATGAAAAACGAGCTTACCTTCTCTAGGTTCGTTAAACTTACATTGAAGGACGTTACTATTGTGTGTCTTATTAATCGCATTTTCATACCCATGTCTTTGGCCTAATGCCGACTCCATGTTGCTCTCAACCGAACCATCTGAAACATGTCTTATACACAAGCCCTGTAGCACTTTGCCTTTGCATCTTGACACCTTTTGGCCCTAGGAGGGATTTTTTTTGAGTGTCCTTGATTTGAACATCAGTCTTGTCCTTGCACCTCAAACTCGTATGTTTGTGACACTCATTACTCCTTTGTAACGTAACATTCTTTTATTCTTTTTCCAAAATTATTGAAAAAGACAAAAAAAATCAAATATACCCCAAAAAGAGGAAGGGAAAAGTATTTTCTTTGTATTGGCAGCACAATGAGTCACCCTTGGATAAATCACATTCTTCTATTTGTTCGTCAAGCCCTGGGATTTAATATGACCTTAGGAAGTTGTTCCCACTACATTGAGCTATGTCCTCCTCCATTTGGTTATTCTTCCAAACATATGGAGAGTTTGTGTTGCCTCCTGCCTCATGAACTTATGTTAATGCCATGCTCCCTAAGTCTCATCATTTGTCGTGCTATTGTCCAAGGGAAGTTTTTACCAAGCCTGAGTCATCCCTCTACAGTTTGTCTCTTGCCCTCATGCCCGACCATCCTCAAAGTCCAATCAAGTCTTTATTCGAAATCAATGAAGCCTTCAGTCTGACCATCAAAATCCTCTAGTCCATGCTCGATGAGTCGTCGAAGACCTCTAGGTAGTGACATCCTACACTCATATTACACTCCTACCCAATTTTTGAAGATTTTGAAGTTGTTTCTCAAGCTCTGAGGACATCATCTCCAGCCATCAGGCCTTATCAGCTTCTAGAAGATGGATATTATACATGTATATATATTTTTATTTTGAAATGTAGCTCCTCTGTGTATTGCTCATGGATACACTTTATATAGTTATATGACATGGATCTACAATGTATTTGATTGGTAGCCATGATTTTATTTCATCCCGAGCATGGGTATGCCTACCTCAGTGAGACAATTGTTATTTTGTAGATGGCACCTCCCGATTTCTAGTCCCTGGGCTCACTTATTTGGAACGTTGGTGAAGATTGATAATGTATTTCGACCATCAAATGCTCTTCTGACCTCACAAATTAGGGGGCATCTGTTATAACCCTAATTTGCACCAGATATGCTTACCTGGCATCAGACCATCTTAGATTCCTTCTTTTCCAAAACACTATTGAACAACTCTTCTTAAAAATCCCCTTTATAAAGGCCCACGTACCCTGCTCCATTACTACATGCGTGTACACGCTGGTTGCCCCAATACAACCCACGTGTACCTACAAAAGCACGGAAAAAAGAAAGTTGTTGACGAAACACACAACTTTGGGTAAGTTAACTAAACCTTTCAGCCATGCATGGTTGGTCATTCGACCAAATACCTAGCTCCTTCTAGCCTATAAAATAAGGGGTTGTTAATATTATGGTAGCTTAGGGAGGTATGAACCTCCATTGTGACCTATGATGAGATTAGAATACTCTAGAAGGAAGAAAAGAAGTAAAGGAAACCCTAGACAAGTTGTTGGCTGCAGAAATATATTTAATATGAATTTATTAATACCCAGAAGAAGAATTCAGCCCCAGTTAAAATTCCCAGACTACTATAAATATAGGGCGCTAGTTCTCATTATTCTCATCTCAACAACTGCAGAGAGAACTGGATCTGCACAGGTGCAATTGCAGCTTATGCGCAAGTTTTTGGGAAGGTGTGTGCTAGCCTCTGGGTGGGATTATCTGATCAACTTGGGTTCTATTCTTTCTTGCTGCATTAGCCTCTCTTGGATATTGGATTGCTACAAGGATTCTCTTCTCTATCAAGGTCAAGGTTCTCGGAGGGTGGCTTCAGCCTATGGTTGGGTGGCGAGGGTATCGTCAATGGTAAAATGAGCACAATCTTCTATATTCTAACAAGTTATGGGCCCACACCCCCTTCAATCAGCCTAAAATGTTATAAGGAAGAATATCCACTAGATATTGAGCTCGTTGAGGAATTGCCGCTAGGGTTACCAGTAGGATCGGCTTCCAAAAACACTGCGGCTAGGGTTACTAGTAGAATCAGTTGCAAAAACCCTAAATCTCCGATCCAACACCTTGTGATGGAGCATCTCACCCAAGAAGTAGATATTGAGATGCGCCCTAACTCAACGCACCTCTTGGCTCTCTCAAAAGAAAAAAATGACGAAGTTGAAGTTTTAGATCAAGGCATGACCAGTTACCAGTCAACTGAAGACATGTGTGAAACAATTAGTCTTTTACACTACTCAACACTTACTGGGATGATTGAAGATGATATGTGGATAATAGATAGTGGAGCTTCCAGGAAAATGATGGGAGATCAATCCAGACTCTCAAATTTAAATGAGAGAAAGACATCATACAAAGTGGAGCTTGGAGACAAAAGCACTTACCCCGTCGAAGGATTTGGACAAGCCTCCATCAAGTTGGAATTAGATAATCATGTTCACTTAAGCAATGTTTTATATGTACCTGGTTTAGAAAATAATATTGTATCAATATCATGTTTAGAAGGAAAGGAAACAGAATAGCTTTCATGGATGGAAAGGTGTTATCATGGAATAAGAATTCGAGCATAGAGGATGCTAGGGTTATTGGAAGTCGTGAAGGAAATCTGTATAGACTGCTAGAACAAAATGAAGAAGCTCTAGTACATGACGAAGTCAATACTAATGAACTTTTTCATAGAAGGTATGCTCATATTAATTATCAATCATTACCTTTCCTCAGAAAAATGATTGAAGGAATACCAAAATTGAAATCTACACATGAAGGAATTTGCAAAGGATGTGTCGTTGGGAAGAATATCAAGAAACCATTCCCAAGCAGCAACAACAGCTCCAAGGAAATCCTAGATCTAGTACACTCAGATGTTTGTGGTCCAATGCCAGTCAGATCTCTAGGAGTATCTTTCTACTATGTAATCTTCATAGATGACTATTCAAGAAAGACATGGTTGTACCTATTGAAATCAAAAGATGAAGTATTCAGCAAGTTCCAAGAATTCAAGGCAGAAATAGAAAACCTTACGAAAAAGAAGATTAAGACATTAAGAATAGATAATGGAGGAGAATACACCTTGAAGGAGTTCGTTGCATTCTGGAAAATGGAAGGGATTAGGAGGGAGATGATTGTTCCTCATAATCCTCAACAAAACGGTGTAGCAGAAAGAAAGAACAGATCTATCAAAGAAATGGTAAAAGCCTTATTGAACGATCAAGGTCTATCCATGTTCCTATGGAGAGAAGCAACAATGAGGGAAATATATGTACAAAACAGAAGCCCTCATTGTATATTGAAGGAAATGACACCAGAAGAAGAATTATCAGGTAAGAAACCTAACATAGAAAACCTAAGAATATCTAGATGTCCAGTTTACTCTCATATTCCCAAAGATAAAAGGAATAAACTAGAACCTTTGGGAAAGAAGGGGATATTTGTGGGATATAGTGATTCATCCAAAGCCTATAGAATATATATTCCAGAACAACACAAGATAGAAGTAAGAAAATACATAATGTTCAATGAAAGGATGGCCTTCAGGAAATCCATTGAAGAAATTATATAAGAAGAAGAACTTGAAGAACCTAATGAAGAAAACACAGAAAACGAAAATAATGAAAAGAATCAACCTGATCATCCTATGGAGCCATGTGAGAACATTAATTAAGATATCATACCAAAGACCAAGAAATGACCAGCCTGGCTTGAAGCTACATTACAAGATGCAGAAAGAATCAAGGCTCCATAAGGAACATCCAGGAAGAGTAAAAGACTGAAAAGATTCTCAAGTTATGCAACATACATGACGAAGCTCCTAGATGAAGAACCTACCACATTTGAAGAAGCAGTCCAAAAGGGACAGTGGAAAGAAGCTATGGTGGAAGAACATCAATCCATTATGAAAAATGAAGTATGGGAAATTGTACCCAGACCTAAAGAATAATCAGTGGTAACCTCAAAATGGGTATACAAGATCAAACATGCAGCAGACGGAAGTGTGGATAAATACAAGGCAATATTCGTGGCCAGAGGGTTCTCCCAAAAGGAGGGAGAATATTATGACAAAACCTTTTCTCCAGTGGCAAGGTATACCTCCATCAGAGCTATCATATCCCTTGTTTCTTCCATGGGATGGAATCTACACCAGATGGATGTAAAAACAACTTTCCTCAATGGATCTATTGAAGAAGAAGTGTATATCGAACAACCTCAAGGATTTGAGGTACATTCCAGAGACACTCACATTTGCAGATTGAAGAAAGCTCTATATGGACTCAAGCAAGCTCCAAGAGTCATGCAGATCCAAACTTTTATTACAAAGTCATGGATAACGCACCTGTAATTCTACTACTATATGTTGATGATATATTCATAATAGGTGAATAATCTCTCATTATCTAGTGTAAGAAGGAACTAGCCTCTGAATTTGATATGAAAGATCTAGGTCTCGTGCATTATTACTTGGGACTAGAAGAAGCATGGTGAAGTATTCCTTGGACAAGGAAAGTACGCAATAAAGATCCTTCAGGAATTTGGAATGATGGAATGTAAGTCCATGGACACTCCTATGAATGCAGATATAAGAAAAGTGAAAGTCCCAGACTCCGATATAGTTGATCCATCTATATATCAACAACTAATTAGATCATTGATGTATTTAGTAAATACTCGACCAGATATTTTATTTGTTGTAAACACATTAAGTCAGTTCCAAGTGGAACCTAGACAAGAGCATTGGATAGTTGCAAAGCATGTCCTAAGATATATTCGTGGGACAATAAACTATGGCTTGAGATATACCGCATCTAGTGATATCCAACTTTATGGATTCATAGACTCTAATTGGGAAGGAAGTGCAGAAGACAGAAAGAGTACTTCAGGTATGTGTTTTAACTTGGGCTCCGCTATGATATCTTGGGGAAGCAGGAAACAAAAAATTTTCGCACTCAGTACAGTAGAAGAAGAGTATATGGCATCTTGTGAAGCATGCATAGAAGTAGTATGGCTAAGAAATTTAATCTCCGATTTATTTGATCAGATTCCAATATATTGTGATAATCAGAGTTGTATAAGATTATCAAAACATCCAATGTTTCATGAAAGGTCGAAGCACATTGAGATCAAATACTACTTTATTCTAAATAAAGTCTAGGAAGGAGAGGTAAATCTCGAGTATATCCCCACTGATGAGAAGACAATAGACATCCTGACAAAACCTCTATCCAGAATCAAGTTTGCATATTTCTAAGAGAAGATGGGGATCGTGGAAATAACTCCCTTAACTGAAAGGGAAGATTCTCCAAGCTAGGAGAAGGTACGGAAAAATATTCTTGAAAACATTTATTTTTGTGACTTAAATGACTCTACAAGATTAGGAGGGAGCACTGAAAATATTATTTATCTTTGTAATTGAAAAATAGTCCAGATTGGATAGATTCTTTCATGTTCGGAAAGTGGATTGAAATTTCTGACGGACAATCACTTCCTATTGTGGTTAACATAGGAAGTAGTATTATTGTTGATGTATCATAGATAGTGAATTCCTGTTATAGGATAAGTCCATGAGTGTGGACACAAACCGACCTCCCTAGATCCACCTGGTATCTAGAACAAAACAGGACAGAATAATACACTTTCCCTAGATCTAGCCTATTGAATGAACTAAGAG
>JZKD02S0009130.1:134675-155338 GCA_000966675.3 Picea glauca | reverse complement strand
TCATTCCCGCAGGTGAATGTATAAGCAGCCTGCGAACATGTTTCAAAGTATGAATTCTGGAAGAAGACAACTGTAACTTTTCTCAGGAAAGTGTCCTTGGTAAAGAGCTTGATTTCCCATCATCATGACATCATCACAATGACCAAATTTGTTGATAACACTTCCCATTATGGTTAACATGGGGAGTGGTCTAGGGAAGTCTCTCTTCTTGAGGGTTACTCAAGAAGACTGGCCCGCCTCTTCGAACAACGATTTCTCATTGTGGTTAACATGAGGAATGGTTCATTTTGGAGGTTGATACAGGATAGTCTTTTCCTCTTGTGGTTAATGGAGGAAATGGTCTAGACAGTCATTCCTTAGGGTTATACATTCACTCCAAGGTGCACTTTGATTAGTGTAGGAGGAATGGCCCAGGGTGGGGAATGGTCCAGGCTCAACAATCAGGGACAAACATTCCTTAGGGTTATACATTCTCTCCAGGGCGCACTTTGATTAGTGTAGGAGGAATAGCCCAGGGTGGGGAATGGTCCAAACATTCCTTAGGGTTTATACATTATGTCCAGGGTGCACTTTGATTAGTGTAGGAAGAATGGCCCAGGGTGAGGAATGGTCCAGGCTCAGAAATTAGAAACAATCCTTCTTCCTTGGTTAAGAAGAATAGGGAAGATAGCCCATTGTTGATGTTCTATACTGAGGGAAGATATTCTTTCATATCTCACAGACGTGAGTAAAAGATTGGCCAAGATGATTCAATTTATATCATAAAATTGTTTCTATGCAGGTTTCTATCACATGCTTGACAATAGATGTAAAACTACTGTGGTGGATATGTTCCACTATTCGTGATGCAGATATTCTTTCAGAACTCACAGATGTGAGTGAAATATTGGCCCAGATGATTTTTATGGAGACTTCCTTGTTATCGGATTAATCAGTAGGTGCAGACACTAACAGATCTCCCTAGATCCACCTGGATCTAGAACAAAACAGGAGAGGACATGACTCTTTTCCTAGGTTTTGACCATTGAATTAACTAGGAGGCAAGAACAAATACCATACCTTATTATCGCTTCCTATGGTCTTTGTTGCTCCCACTTCCTAGTTAATTCAATGGTCAAAACCTAGGGAAAGAATCATGTTCTGTCCTATTTTGTTCTAGATCCAGGTGGATCTAGGGAGATCTATTAGTGTCTGCACCTACCGATTAATCTGATAACAGAATTGGTGACTCCACTGGGGATCATCCCATTTTTCTTTGCAGCTTTTGGTATTTTTCTGTGTCCATTTGCTCTTGTTTCACTTTTCTCGTTTCCTATCAATCTCTGAGTCTTCAGGATATCCTGATAGACCCTCTGGGTTCAGAGGCCTTTTAAAAATTTTCTTCATTTTCCAAAAATTTGACTAGTTTCAGAGGTTCTCGCACTATACTTCACTATAGCCTGCGAGAATCCACAGAGTTTGCACTCTTCCTTTAGGTTGAAATGCGAGGTTCTCTCACTTTACTCAAAGGCCACCTGCGAGAATGCCTAATTCTCACACTGTGTAGTATTGCCAGCCTGCGAACTCATTTTTTCAAAATTTTGGATTTGAGTTGTGGCATCTTCAACTTCCCAGATCAGTCTAGGTGCCTCATACGAGTTTCTTGGACCACTGATTGGTGTCTTTCTTGTCTTCGTTTGCGTGCATGAACAGTCTTAGGATTTCAAGGCTCTTCTTGTCACTTTTGTCTTGACTTTCGTTTCTTAACTTTTCTTGGCAAAACCATACTCTCTGATTTCGAATCTGAGTGTCTTTGATTAGTTAAGAACCAGTGCTTGGTTGAAAGTTGAGTTTTCTTGGTCTTTTCTCATTTGCTGATTGTTTGAAAGGTCATTTTTCTTATGCATTTGAAAAGACTACATTCATTTTCCCTTTATTTTTGTTTTCATTGAAAGAGTGGATTGGGTTATTATCATTGCTTGTTCATTTGTTTGATTTTCTGTACTCTCATTGGCATAGTGAGGGTCCTTTTCAAAAAGTGAACAAAAGTTTTTCTTTCAAAAAATCGTTTTTGTCTTCGAAAACATTGAAAATCAAATTGTTGAAATTGTTGAAAAAGAAGCAATAGAGTATTGTTCTTTGATGCGTGATTTGTTGCATTTGCATTTGAAAGGAAATTTTGCATTATAGTTCAAGGTTGATTTGGAAAATTTTCTCTTTCCCTCCCATACATAGAATTCATTGAACGAAAAGAGATATATTTCATTCTCATCCATGCATTGTTGGGTCAGAGTCATACAACATAAGTTTCATCTATGTTTCCTTTGAGTAAACAACAGCTCTTAATAACACTGCATAATCATAAAATCTATATAGTAACTCTTTTATAGGGCTCTATTACACCAACATTTAGCTAGGCTAGTGCTTTGGAGTAGGAAGAGAGATACACTCTCCAAAATCACAAAACACACAATAGCATCTTGTGTTAGGGAGTGTTAAATTTCATTTGCAACATATTTTTTTGGGAAGCCCTTCTTACACAAGGGTCAAACACGAGGTCACATTGATATTGGCAGAGTTACTCACCATGCTTTGTTGATATTAGTGTAGAGATTGCACATATTACGGGGATCACTCAGAGGTATACCCACAATAATGAGTGGAAGCCTTTTGAGTTGATTTCGGGCTAGATACCCTGCCCTTGCATGTGGATCGGACTGTCGACTGTCCCCCAGGATTTATTGTTGTTGGTGGTGACCTTAGTGGCCTATCTTTCTAGGTTCTTACCCAAGGTGACTGTGGAGGGGAAAGTCTTCACGGTACCTGGAATTGACGTTGACCAAACTCACTTGGGCTCCTTGGAGGGTATACCCACGATTATGTGTGGGAGCTTGCACCAGGGTGTAAGTCCATTAAGCAGGTCGTCAGTGTAACTTCTCCACCCTAGCCCAGCCCCTTCTCCTCTCATTGTTGCGACGTTGGATTTCATCACCAACTAGTGGCTTCGACATTAAAAGGTCTCATTTGCTTGGTGTTGCTTCCTAGATTTTGTTTATTAACGCGTGTTGTTTGTTTCTCGAAGTTGACCATAGGATATTCTTTGTGAAGTTTGTTACTCGTTTACAATAGCTACCCCATGGCGTTCACATAGAATGCAGGGTTTATCTCCAAAGCATCTAGAAGGTTCTTAACCCTTGCCTACAAGTACACCTGAGGGCTATCCTCGGCAAAGTGAAGCCACAGTCGTCACCACACCACAAGTGGAACGAACTGACTCTCTAGAATGTTTTCGAATTACAAATACTCGAGAGGACTTTCGACTTCACCCCGATTCTGAGAGACATTTTATGCGAGAAAACTCTTCTAGAGACTTAATTGTTGTGTATTATGGATCTCCGACTAGACCTGGGGACCAAGATCCTTTTTGGTCTATGGGCGTTTTTCGGTGAGACCTTTTTGGTCCAGGTTCACCTGTGATTTCTGAGATCAACCCACTTGTGATTTCGGAAATCTATGATACAGAGACAATACCGGTGACTACCACTTATCACTTTACCGTCCATGCCGAAATGGCCTATCTTGCAACTACTACGACTGTTCCAACCGGGTTTTCTGTGGTTAGTCTAGCTCCCATAAATACATCGCGAATGACCAACGTCGCCCTGACACTACCACCTAGATACCGTGCAGTGAATGCTTCCATTCCTACTCCTGCATAAACTCCATCCGACTCTCCTAGTGGTCCTTCTTCTTCTGGGCACTTTCTTCCCGGTTTTGTCCCATCACTCCCTCAATTTCCTTTTGGAGGACCTTCTTCGTCCTCTACTGGCAATCCTAATTCTAGTGGCGCTATTCTGTCCTTCACTCCTAATTATCAATTTTCGGTTGGTGGACAATTGCACCAAGGTGGTATTACTCAATCCCCTCTCAGTGGGAAAATCCCAATTGGAACATTACCTCCAATTGGAACACCAACTTCGATGGGAAGACCAACCCCACCTTATGGGAAAAACATACCTCCATCCTTGGCCCAGCATTGGAATCAGTTGATACAAAATCCTCCTCAATCGACTGGGGGGTAGCAGTTTCCAGTTGCGTCAGTAACACCCCCTAGCATGGGCCAACCATATCCCAGTTCATTCAATCCCATTTGGGGGTTGAATGCTCAAACTCAAACCCCTGTTCTAGGGTATAATTCTATGAGCTATTATCCTCTCCAACCACCACAGAATATGCCTGGGTCTTCACATTATATGCAGACTGCTTATGGTCCTAATGGTTTGCCGACAGGGCTTCCTCCCCAAAGCCACCAGTACCCGCAAGTGAATCGACAGTTACCCCTTCTCGCCACTTTGGATTTGCCAGATTTGTCACTGATTTTAAATGATCATATTCGTCGCTCTCCCCAATGGCATGTTATCCCAGCCAAGCTTCCATTAGACATTCCTAAATTCGATGGCAAAGTGGGAGAGGACCCAAACAATCACGTTATGACTTTCCACCTATGGTATTCATCCAACTCGTTGATGGATGACTCTATTCATTTATGTCTTTTTCAATGAACCCTTACTGGGTCTGCTGCGAAGTGGTATATTGAATTTCCACAGGGTTTCTTTTCTGATTTCAACACCTTAGTTATGGCTTTCCTTACGCATTACCAGTTACCGATCCATTATGATACCGGGACTGATATTTTGACTTCCTTCAAACATACTAAAGGAACTCATATATCTGATCACATCCATGAGTGGCGAAGGAGACGACGTCTCATTAAACTTGAGCTCCCCGATCAGTTATTGGCAGAATGGTTTACAAAACCATTTGTGAATGAAATTGGTAAGTACATTTCCATGGGTGTCGTTGTCACAAAAGAGCAGGCTATAAGTCATGCTCAGTATCTTGACCTCGTTTACTCACAAACAGGAACCCTTTACAATTTACTACCTGACTTACCTCGTCCTAATACTTCCAGCACTTCAACTACTCCAACTGCATCGCATGCAGTTGACAGTGTGATTTGTACTACATAGACCCAATCACATTTCGCTTCAAGCACCAACCCTAAATCTGCATCTTCTAATGTTCAAAATGCTCCATCTCCTGCCACTCCCACCGGCAAGACTTCTGAGGTAAATGTCATCCAATCTACCCCAGCCAGTAAAAACAAATCTAAAAAGGGGAGAGGCAAGAATAAGGAGGGAAAAAATAATTCTCAAGCAGAGCAAACCAAAACTACCCTTGTTGACGATTAGGATAAGTGCAAACCACGATATCCTTGCCTTATCTGTGGTGACGATCACTACACAAAGGATTGTCCACAACATGTTGAGGTTACTAAGTTCCTTCAAGGAGCTCCAAAACCACCTGCACCGGTCATTTTGTCCCAACCCTTCCCGTCTCAACAATAGGCTCAGTTGGTCATACATGACCAACCCTCTTCTTCTACTACATCATATGTTTTGATGTTTACTGGTGATTCTAAGCAGAACAACGTTGCACTCACTACTCGAGCCAAAGATTATTATCCCTCTAAGGAGAAGGTTGATGATTTACCACCTTCTTTGGTACAACCCCCTCCAGCGACTCCACCTACTAATGGTCCTCTTCATCTCGAATGACCGAGCCTCGATGCAGTTCTGTGACCCCCCCCAAAGGGTGTCGTTCAAAAATCGACTTTCAGTCCTCATGCTCATGCGGCCCAGAACTACAACATTGTTGAATATCTGGCCCAAGCACCTTCTGTGATGTCAGCCCTTGAAGTCCTTCAAACTTGTCCCACACAACGGAAGGAACTGTTGAAAGCTATAGGTGGAATTGACCTGATGGATACGAATTTAATAATATTTGACTTGGAAGATCACATTCCCAGGTTACCCCCTCAACTTGCGTTCCAAATCCAAGTGGTTGTCTCCGACAAAAACATTTGTTGAACCGTTATCAATGAGGGTGCCTCGACTTGTGTTATGTCTCTTGCTTGTTGGAAAGCCATTGGCTCTCCTTATTTGAATGAATCCCAGAACACTCTTAAAGCCTTCAATGGCTCTGGTTTTAAGCCCTACGGTGTCCTTCCTTCATTTCCCATCACGTTAGAAGGTAAGACGATCCAAGTCGAAGTGGAAGTCTTTGACACTCCCCTTGATTATAATCTTTTGCTTGGTCGCAGCTGGATCGATTCCATGCGCACCATTGTGTCGACACTTTTTCGTGTAGTACATTTCCCTCATCAAGGAAAGGTTGTTACTATCGACCAACTAGCCTTCTTTAATTCTGATACCCGTATTGGCAACGTACTGTTTATTTCTAAAACCCTACCGGGTTATGAGAACGTCGATGTAGGCCTTTTAAAGGAATCCTCGTTAATGGGTACTTTCCCCATTCCACCGCCCGATGTTCCACGCTCGTCTGTTGCTTCTATCAACATGATCTCCACTTCGCCTCACGAACTTCTTGCGTCTCACGACCTCTGGATAGTCCCTGACCTTGGAGATCATCTTCTTTTCAGCGACGAAATTCCGTTAAGTCCGGTTGAGTCCACCTATCAGGCCATTCAATCGGAAACATCTTCTACTCCCTCTCTTGATGAGTTGTCTCCCGATCCTTTTCGTGTTATTTTTCCCACTGACGAGATGATCATGTCCGTCATGGAGGACACCCCTTGGGACGATGGGCATCATCATTCTATCCTCTTTCTGGATCAACATACTCTTGAGAACTACCAACGGATTTCAACTCCGTCGACCGTTGTGGTTATCTCGACAGTTCCCGAGGCTGCACACGATGTGTTTGCCGAAGGGAACTTAAGAAATATTTTGCCCACTATTCCCATTGACATATCCATCAAACCTGGGATTGTTGAAAATGTCCATATTGGAGCTTCGTGTTCTTCCGATGAAATTCTCACCTATACGTCCATTTTCAAAGAATTTCGTGACATATTTTCCTAGAGCTACGAAGAAATGCCAGGTATTGACCCTGCGATTGTCATACATGAGATAAAGACATACCCCGGAGATAAACCCATCCGGAAATACCTTCGTCCAGTTCACCCACATAAAGCGGCTGCTATCAAGCTCGAAGTCGAGAAACTTCTTAAAGATGGCTTTATTTATCCGGTGGCTCTCACAAACTGGGTTTCAAATCTTGTCCCGATCAACAAGAAACAAGGCACCATTCGTGTATGTGTTGATTATAGGGATATTAACAAAGCTTGTCCCAAAGACAACTTTCCTACCCCCTTCGTCGATAAGATTGTTGACTATTACACTGGAAGTGAAATCTTCTCTCTTATGGATGGTTTCTCCGGGTATAATCAAATCAACATTCTTCCTGAGGATCAATATAAGACTGCTTTTATTTGTCCTTGGGGTACTTTTGCCTATCGGAAACTTCCTTTCGGTCTTAAGAATGCGGGCACAACTTTTCAATGCGCTATGTCTTATGCCTTTCATGATATCAAGCACATCGTTCAACCCTATTTTGACGATTTACTCGCTCATTATATGCGCAGAGTCGATCACCCTACCCACCTCCGAGCCATTTTCATTCACTATCGGTTCTACCGTATATGTTTAAATCCTCATAGTGCATTTTTTGTGTAGAATCTGACCGTCTTCTAGGTTTTATCATTTCATATCAATGGATTTGGGTGGATCCTTTAAAGGTTGAGGCGATCCTTAATCTCCCTCCTCCTTCTACTCTTCGCCAGTTGCAAAGTTTGCAGGGGAAAGAAAACTTTCTTCGTCGTTTTATCCCTAATTACGTCGAGATCACTCGTGGTTTTACGCGGCTATTAAAGAAGGATTCTGAGTTTGTATGGGATACCATTGCCAACAATGCTTTTGAAGCTTTGAAGTTGTCCCTAACGTGCGCTCCGCTTCTCTTTCCTCATGATTACAGTCATGATTATTTCCTTTATCTTGTTGTCTCGGATTACACCATTGGCATGGTTCTCGTCCAAGAGGATGATGCTCACGAAGAACATGTTATTTACTACTTGAGTTGAAGTCTCACGCCGACTGAAATCAAGTATCAACATGTCGAAAAACTGGCCTTGGCTGTCATCCAAGTTGTCCAACGCTTCTGACACTATATCCTCTCACACAAGACTACGGTGATTTCCCATTGCAACCCTATGCAACACATTCTGACACGTCAAATGCTAGGGGGAAAATACTCCAAATGGATTGTGATACTCCAGGAGTTTGACTTGGAATTTGAACGCACCAAGTCTAAGAAGTCCTTAGTTTTTGCTGAGTTGCTATGCGACTTTCCCCATTCTGCAACGAAAAATGTAGCCGCCGATTCATTACCCAATGAATCTCTTTTCCTTATTAGCAATGATGATCTTTGGTATGGGGATATCATTATATATCTCCAAACCCATACTTTTCGGCCAACTTTGTCCAGTATTGAACGACGTCGCATACGCTATCAAACTCGTCAATACATTATCCTCGGGGATAATCTTTATCATCGGGGGATTGACTCTATTTTTCGACGTTGTCTAACATTCGAGAAAGCCGAGAAAGCTCTGAATGAATGCCATTCCGGAGCATGTGGTGGTCATATGTCTGGGTATGATACTGCCTATAATATCTTACGCGTCGGGTATTTTTGGCCTTCTTTGTTTAACGACTGCATCATCGTCATTCAGAAATGTCATGCCTGCCAGACCTATAATTAGAAAATTTGGTCACATCCTGCTCCTCTTCACCCTGTGGTCTTAGTTTGTCCTTTTGCGAAATGGGGCATCGATTTCATGACATGTCACCCTCACTCGGCTGGGGGGGCATGGTTACATTATTGTAGCCGTTGATTACTTTATGAAATGGGCCAAGGCGATGCCGACATTTGATAATACTAGAAAGACCACAACATTTTTTCTTTTTAATCATGTCATAACTTGTTTTGGTGTTCCCCAAGCTATCGTCACTGATCATGGTAGCCACTTTAGGAATTTTATGATGTCTGGACTTACTAAAAAGTTGGGTCTTCGCCATGATAACTCAATGCCCTATTATCCACAAGCCAATGGACAAGTCGAAGAGATTAACAAAGTTCTTATAACTATGCTCTGACAAATGATAGGGATTCATAAAACAAGTTGGCACACAATGTTGTTTTCGACATTGTGGGCGTACCGGACATCCGTCAAGTCTGCTACTAGGTTTACACCTTTTCGGTTAGTCTATGGTGTGGAAGCCATTCTCCCTATAGAATGCCAGATACCCTCATTAAAACTAGTTGTTGAACTCCTACCCAACACTTCTGCTGAGGAAGAACGTCTTTTGTATCTTATGCGATTAGATGAAACTCGACATGATGCCACCCTAGTCATAGAATCTCAGAAAAAATGTGTCAAGGCCCAATATGACAAGCATGTCAAGCCTCATGTTTTCTCCGAAAGTGATCTTGTTCTTCTTTATGAACAAGATCGAGATATGTTAAGAGCTGGGAAATTCGAACCCATGTGGTGAGGTACTTATATCGTTCGATGAGTTTCAGAAAAAGGAGCTTATGATTTGGTAGATTACGATGGTATCCCTTTGAGTGAACCCAGGAATGGGTTGTACTTGAAGAAGTACTATGCATAAAATCATCTGTGCACAAGTACTTGTATTTTTATTGTATCATACTTCTTGTGTGTTAATTTTGTTTTCTTTTGTCGTTATCTGGTCTCTGCCCTTATGTGACGTTGTGTTTGATTTCCAGATGTCAGAGTCTTCGCTACCCTATATTGGCTTCGCTGATGAAGCAAGGTTCTAAACAAACTAAAGTATGATACACAAGAAGTATGATACAATAAAAATATAAGTACTTATGCACAAATGATTTTATGCATAGTACTTCTTCAAGTACAACCCATTCCTGGGTTCACTCAAAGGGATACCATCGTAATCTACCAACTCATAAGCTCCTTTTTCCAAAACTTGTCGAATGATATAAGGACCTCACCACATGGGTTCGAATTTCCTAGCTCCTAACATATCTCGATCTTGTTCATAAAGAAGAACAAGATCACCTTCGGAGAAAACATGAGGCTTGACATGCTTGTCATATTGGGCCTTGACACGTTTTTTCTGAGCTTCTATGACTAGGGTGGCATCACGTCGAGTTTCATCTAATCGCATAAGATACAAAAGACGTTCTTCCTTAGCAGAAGTGTTGGGTAGGAGTTCAACAACTAGTTTTAATGAGGGTATCTTGCATTCTATAGGGAGAATGGCTTCCACACCATAGACTAACCGAAAAGGTGTAAACCTAGTAGCGAACTTGACGGATGTCCGATATTCCCACAATGTCGAAAACAACATTGTGTGCCAACTTTTTTTATGAATCCCTATCATTATTCAGAGCATAGTTATAAGAACTTTGTTAATCGCTTCGACTTGTCCATTGGCTTGTGGATAATAGGGCGTTGAGTTATCATGGCGAAGACCCAACTTTTCAGTAAGTTCAGACATCATAAAATTCCTAAAGTGGCTACCGTGATCAGTGACGATAGCTTGGGGAACACCAAAATGAGCTATGACGTGATTAAAAAGAAATAATGTTGCGGTCTTTCCAGTATTTTCAAATGTCAGCATCGCCTCGACCCATTTTGTAAAGTAATCAATGGCTACAATAATGTAACCATGCCCCCCAGCTGAGTGAGGGTGACATGTCATGAAATCGATGCCCCATTTTGCAAAGGGACCAATTGATACCACAGGGTGAAGAGGAGCAGGATGTGACCGAATTTTCTGATTATAGGTCTGGCAAGCATGGAATTTATGAATGGCGATGATGCAGTCGTTAAACAAAGAAGGCCAAAAATACCCGATGCGTAAGATCTTTTGGGCAGTAGCATACCCAGACATATGACTACCACATGCTCCGAAATGGAAGTCATTCAGAGCTTTCTCAGCTTCGTCGAATGTTAGACAATGTCAAAAAATAGAGTCAATCCCCCGACAATAAAGAGTATCCCCAAGGATAATGTATTGACGAGCTTGATAGCATATGCGACATCGTTCAGTACTAGACAAAGTTGGCCAGAAATTCTGGGTTTGGAGATATATAATGATATCCCCATACCAAAGATCATCAGTGCTAATAAGGAAAAGAGATTCACCTGGTAATGAATCGGCTGCTACATTTTCCGTTGCAAAATGGGGAAAGTTGCATATCAACTCAGCAAAAACTAAGGACTTCTTAGACTTGGCACGTTCGAATTTCAAGTCAAACTCCTGGAGTATCACAATCCATTTGGAGTATTTTCCCCCTAGCAATTGACGTGTCAGAATGTGTTGCATAGGGTTGCAATGGGAAATCACCGTAGTCTTACGTGAGAGAATATAGTGCCGGAAGTGTTGGATGGCTTGGATGGCAGCCAAGGCCAGTTTTTTGACATGTTGATACTTGATTTCAGTCGGTGTGAGACTTTGACTCAAGTAGTAAATAACATGTTCATCGTGAGCATCATCCTCTTGGACGAGAACCATGCCAATGGTGTAATCCGACGTAGCAAGGTAAAGGAAATAATCGCAACTGTAATCGGGAGGAAAGAGAAGCGGAGCTCCCGTTAGGGACAACTTCAAAGCTTCAAAAGCATTGTTGGCAATGGTATCCCATACAAACTCAGAATCCTTCTTTAATAGCCATGTAAAACCACAAGTGATATCGATGTAATTAGGGATAAAATGACGAAGAAAGTTTGCTTTCCCCTGCAAACTTTGCAACTGGTGAAAAGTAGAAGGAGGAGGGATATTAAGGATCACCTCAAACTTTAAAGGATCCACCCGAATCCCTTGATGTGAAACGATAAAACCTAGAATATGGTCGGATTCTATGCAAATAACACACTTATGAGGATTTAAACATATATGGTAGAACCGATAGCGAACGAAAATGGCTCGGAGGTGGGTAGGGTGATCGACTCTGCGCATAGAATGAGCAGGTAAATCGTCCAAATAGGGTTTAACAATGTGCTTGATATCATGAAAATCATAAGACATAGCACGTTGAAAATTTGTGCCCGCATTCTTAAGATCGAAAGGAAGTTTCCGATAGGCAAAAGTACCACAAGGACAAATAAAAGCAGTATTATGTTGATCCTCAGGAAGAATGTTGATTTGATTATACCCAAAGAAACCATCCATAAGAGAGAAGATTTCACTTACGGTGCAATCGTTGACAATCTGATCGACGAAGGGGGTAGGAAAGTTGTCTTTGGGACAAGCTTTGTTAATATCCCTATAATCAACGCATACACAAATGGTGCCTTGTTTCTTGTCGATCGGGACAACATTGGAAACCCAGTCTGTGAGAGCCATTGGATAAATAAATTCATCTTTAAGAAGTTTCTCGACTTCGAGCTTGATAGTAGCCGCTTTACGTGGGTGAACTGGACGAAAGTGTTGCCGGACGGGTTTAGCTTTGGGGTATATCTTTATCTCATGTTTGACAATCACAGGGTTGATACCTGGCATTTATTCTTAGCTCCAAGAAAAGATGTCAAAAAATTCTTTGAAAAGGGACGTATAGGTGACGATTTCGTCGGAAGAACACGAAGCTCCAATATGGACATTTTCAACAATCCCGGGTTTGATGGATATGTCAATGGGAATAGTGGGTGAAATATTGCTTAAGTTCTCTTCATCCAACACATCATGTGTAGCCTTGGGAACCGTCGAGATAACCACAATGGTCGACGGAGTCAAAATCCATTGGTAGTTCTCAAGAGTATGTTGATCCAAAAATAGGATAGAACGATGATGCCCATCGTCCCAAGGGGTGTCCTCCATGACAGACATGATCATCTCGTCAGTGGGAAAAATAACACGAAAAGGATCGGGAGACAACTCATCAAGAGAGGGAGTAGAAGATGTTGTCGATTGAATGGCCTGATAGGTGGACTCAAGCGGACTTAACTACATTTCATCGTCGAAACGAAGATGATCTCCAGGGTCAGGGACTATCCATGGGTCATGAGACGTAGGAAGTTCGTGAGGCACGGTGGAGATCATGTTGATAGAAGCAATAGACGAGCACAGAACATCGGGTGGTGGAATGGGGAAAGTACCCATTAACGGGGAGTCCTTTAGAAGGCCTACACCGACGTTCTCATAACTCGGTGGGGTTTTAGCAATAAACAGTACGTTGCCAGTACGGGTATCAGAATTGAAGAAGGCTAGTTGGTTGACAATAACAACCTTTCCTTGATGAGGGAAACGTACTACACGAAAAAGTGTCGACACAACGGTGCGCATGGAATCGATCCAGTTGCGGCCAAGCAAAAGATTATAATCAAGGGGAGCATCAAAGACTTCCACTTCAACTTTGATCGTCTTACCTTCTAATGTGATGGGAAATGAAGGAAGGACACCGTAGGGCTTAAAACCAGAGCCATTGAAAGCTTTAAGAGTGTTCTGGGATTCATTCAAAGAAGGAGAGCCAATGGATTTCCAACAAGCAAGAGACATAACACAAGTCGAGGCACCCTCATCCATAATAGTTCAAAAAATGTTTTTGTCGGAGACAACCACTTGGATTTGGAATGCAAGTTGAGGGGGTAACCTGGGAATGTGATCTTCCGAGTCAAAGATTATTAAATTTGTATCCGTTCGGTCAATTCCACTTATAGCTTTCAATAGTGCCTTCCATTTTGCGGGACAAGTTTGAAGGACTTCAAGGGATGACATCGCAGAAGGTGCTTGGGATAGATCTTCAACAATGTTGTAGTTCTAGGCCGCACGAGCATGAAGATTGAAATCCGATTTTTGAATGACACCCTTTGGGGGGGGTCGCAGAACTGCATCGAGGCTCGGTCGTTCGAGATGAAGAGGACCGTTAGTAGGTGTAATCGCTAGAGAGGGTTGTACCAAAGAAGGTGGTAAATCGTCAACCTTCTCCTTAGAGGGAGAATAATCTTTGGCTCGAGTAGTGAGTGCAATGTTGTTCTGCTTAGAATCACCAATACACATCAAAACATATGATGTTGTAGAAGAGGACGGTTGGTCGTGAATGACCAACTGAGCCTGTTGTTGAGATGGGAAGGGTTGGGACAAGACACCCGGTGCAGGTGGTTTTGGAGCTCCTTGAAGGAACTTAGTAACCTCTTCACATCATGGAAAAACCTTCATGTAGTGATCATCACCACAGATAAGGAAAGGGTATCGTGGTTTGCGCTTATCCCAATCGTCAACAAGAGTAGTTTTGGTTTTCTCTGCTTGAGAATTATTTTTTCCCTCTTTATTCTTGCCTCTCCCCTTTTTAGATTTGTTTTTACCGGCTGGGGTAGATTGGACTGCATTTACCTCAAAAGTCTTTCCAGTGGGAGTGGCAGGAGATGGAGCATTTTGAACATTAGAAGAAGCATATTTAGGGTTGGTTCTTGAAGCGGAATGTGATTTGGTCTATGCAGTACCAATCACACCATCAGCTGCATGCGATGCAGCTGGAGTAGTTGAAGTGATGGAAGTATTAGGATGAGGTAATTCAGGTAGTAAATCATAAAGGGTTCCCATTTGTGAGTAAACGAGGTCAAGATACTGAGCACGACTTATAGCCTGCTCTTCCGTGACAATGCCACCCATGGAAATTTCCTTACTGATTTCATTCACAAATGATTTTGTAAACCATTCTGCCAGTAACTGATCGAGGAGCTCAAGTTTAATGAGACGTCGTCTCCTTCGCCACTCATGGATGTGATCAGATATATGAGTGCCTTTAGTCTGTTTGAAGGAAGTCAAAATCTTGGTCCCAGTATCATAACGGATCGGTAACTGGTAATGCATAAGGAAATCCATAGCCAAGGTGTTGAAATCAGAGAAGAAACCCTGTGGAAATTCAATATACCACTTCGCAGTAGAACCGATAAGGGTTCATTGAAAAAGACGTAAATGAATAGAGTCATCCATCAATGAGTTGGATGAACACCATAGGTGAAAATTCATAACGTGATTGTTTGGGTCCTCTCCCACTTTGTCGTCGAATTTAGAAATGTCCGATGGAAGCTTGGCTGGAATAACAGGCCATTGGGGAGAGTGACGAATAGGATCATTTAAAATCCTTGACAAATCTGGAAAATCCAAAGTGGCGAGAAAGGGTAACTGTCGATTCACTTGTGGGTACTGGTGGCTTTGGGGAGGAAGACCTGTCGGAAAACCAGTAGGACCATAAGCAGTCTGCATATAATGTGAAGACCCAGGCAGATTCGGTTGTGGTTGGAGAGGATAGTAGCTCATAGGAGTATACCCTAGAATAGGATCTTGAGTTTGATCATTCTCCCCCCAAATGGGATTGAACGAACCGGGATATGGTTGGCCCATGCTAGGGGGTGTTACTAACGCAGCTGGAAACTGTTGCCCCCCAGTCGATTGAGGAGGATTTTGTATCAACTGATTCCAATACTGGGCCAAGGACGGAGGTATGTTTTTCCCATAATGTGGGGTTGGTCCTCCCACCGAAGGTGGTGTTCCAATTGGGGGTTGTGTTCCAAAAGGAATTTTCCCACTGAGAGGGGATTGAGTAATACCACCTTGTTGAAATTGTCTACCAACCAGAAACTGATAATTAGGAGTGAAGGATGGAATAGCGCCACTAGAATCTTGGTCTATGCCATGCCTGGTTAACATGGGTAACATGCCTGTCTCCAAACAGTAGAGATATACTACTGTGGTGGATTTGTTCCACTGTTTGTGACTATGTTTCACGGTTTGAGTAGTTGTGTACTACCTTGAATAGACACAGGTGTGTTCTATCAATTAATATTGTACCAATTGTCATATGAGATTATACAGTTGGATAATAATGACGGTGCTCATGTTGCTACCAGTTGAATGGTTTGTTGTTCTTAATACCATACCTCCCTAGATAGGAGGGAGTGTTAATATTATGGTAGCTTCGGGAGGTATGAACCTCCATTGTGACCTATGGCAAGATTAGAATACTCTGGAAGGAAGCAAAGAAGTAAAGGAATCCCTAGACAAGTTGTCGGCTGCAGAAATATATTTAATATGAATTTATTAATACCCAGAAGATGAACTCGGCCCTAGTTAAACTACCCAGACTACTATAAATATAGGGTGCTAGTTCTCATTATTCTCATCTCAACAGTTGCAGAGAGAACTGGATCTGCGCAGGTGCAGTTGCAGCTTATGCACAAGTTTCTAGAAAGGTGTGCGCTAGCCTCTGGGTGGGATTATATTATCAGCTTGGATTCTATTCTTGCTTGGTGCATTATCCTCTCTTGGATATTGGATTTCTACCAAGATTCTATTCTCTTTCAAGGTCAAGGTTCTCGGAGGGTGGCTTATGTTTTTGGTTGGGTGATGAGGGTATCGTTAATGGTAAAACGAGCACAATCTTCTATATTCTAACAGGGGTAGGGGTCCCATTTGAAAGGAGGAAAATCGTAGTAAAGAAACTATACCCAATTGAGCATTCCCTTTGTCCCAACCTTTAGCCATCCTTGTGCAAAGATAAGAATAGAGAAAAGCAGTTGGCGGACAGTTGAAGAGGAGCGCAGGACCAGTTTTGAGGAGTAGTGTTGATCACATATTGTAAGTTTACTCTCATGAAGATTAATACAAAAAGAAATACTTTTCTCGTCCCACCATATCATGTGTTCAAGTTGAATATTTATTTTATGAGATTGTCACAACTAACCTAGCAATTAGTATATGAAATGCATGTTCGCAGCTCTCTATTTGTTCATGTGTGAATGTAGGTCATCTTTGGGAGGAGGCTTGCAATCAACAATCAAAGAGAGAGTGAAAGCAAAGGGATCGACATCAAACGAAGGACTTAAGGTAGAGTTATCAAATCTTGTTTACACCTTTGTATTGCATGATTGTGGGGTTTTGTATTGGGAGAATAGGAGAAAGTATAGGCCTTTGAAATGGTCATTTTCTGCATGCATTATTAGAGCCCTTAAATTCTAAGTCTATAGGAGGGATTCCTACCCACAACACATACTGAAATTCTTTAATGTTTTCACTATATATTTTCCTTGATTCAGGAAAATATCATCGGTCCTCTGTCATACTTCTTGTCCCAAGAAGTAGTGCATTGTACTCATATTATTCATCTCAAATTCATAAGTCAAGGATTACTTGTATCCAACAACAATACTTTCTGAATAAGTCATCAGGATCAAGTTCTTGTCACAAAAACTGTAATAATATAGGTTTGGAATAGCAACACTCTTGCTGAAATCCAAACTCATAAAAAATATATCTATATGACATAGTTTCCAACTCATGGATGGTAGTACGGATGGAAGTGTATCGGGTTTACTGGATCAAGTGTCTCATCATAGACAACTCCCTTTTTTTGTGAGAAACCTCTTTTTATAGATATCATTTTGTATTTCTCGACACTTCCATTAGCTGCATGCTTGATATTATAGATCCACTTCGAAGTTACCACAGAATTCCCTTATGGTCCCTGAATAATATCTTATACATCATTCTATAATATATACTAGTATTCTTCTTTTATGAAATCTTTCCATACATGTTCTCTTGTTGCTTCTCTAAGAAAAAGAGGCTCAACATCAATGAATTGGCTCATGACTAAAGGATAGCTCAAAAATATCTTTCACTTTCTCGGGATGTGCCTTGAGAGGATTGTATGTTTCTCTGCTTCTTACAAAGTGATTCTAGGAAGGCATTTTATGACCTACTGTAATATCTCTAAACATATCAACTGGAGAAAATGGATCAACTGGAACAATGTTTGTCTCCCTCTAAACTGCTGAAGGGGGAGAAGGTATTGTCTCACTGTCAATCTCCATCCAATATCCTCTAGGTCTTTGAAAGACTATCTCTTCTTCAAGGACAATGTCTCTTATTGTCTTAAATCTGTCTCTAACTAGAGATGTCGATCTGAAATGTCTTTGAAGATTCATTTTATCATTTCTTTCTAAAGGATCTAGCTTGGAATCTTTTTCTTTGGGTACATGAAAATACATTGGGCACCCAAATAACTTTAAGTGTTCAACCTCAGACTTCATTCTGGTGAATACTTCTTTGGGAGTTATGTTTTTCAAAGTCTAGTGAAGACTCTTGTTCTGCATATATACTGTTTCATGCATGCTTTTGTCCATGGAATCCTAGAAAGATTATGATCATGCATTATTGCATTGGTTGTCTCAATGATACTTCTATTCTTCCTCTTTATCAAATGGTTTTGACTCCCTTTGAGTCAAGTGACTCCCTCTGAAGGACAAGCATCTTCTTTTGTTCTTAACCTGACTGGAAGAAGAGAACAAGAGGAACCAAAGAAAGAATATATCCTAAAGGGTTGTTGTCCCATTTACAATACCTACTTGTAATGTAGCAAGCTTTAGAAATATGGGTTAGAGGAAAATTACAACAATCAAACCTAAGAGTCTTTACTTAAAGTGTGTTGTTCCTCTGAATGCACTGAGATCCCTCTAGATCCATGAATTCAAAAAAAGGTTCCTTTGTCCTACAATTACCCCCATGACAATGATACAAATAATATATATATATACAAGTGCATACCTAAGGATGTTGATATGATTTCTCCAATGCATCTTGGTTGATCTCTATCCTCTAAGATCTTTATGAAGAAGATAGTCATGGTGTCACCTTTTGTCATCTTTGTTATTTTGAAGTTGACCCTTCAATGTAAGGGCTTGAGTAGGTGTTTTTTCTTACTTGTCCTAACATCATCTGTTGGAAAATGTTTAACAGGCTGCATATGCTAGTCATTGATGGCAAGTACAACAATGATGATGGCTTGAGTACAGCAGCGATGATCAACAGGAAAATAGAAGATAAGTCCAGGAAGATCGAATGATCAAAGGCAACGCAACATTGATAAAATGATCAAAGGCCCGAGAAGCATTTCTGATCGTTGGATCTCATTCAAAATTCCCAAAAGAACAAGGGTCATCAAATCAGAATATAGACAAGAAGAGCATTGAACAGGAGGACAGATCTCAAACGTGATATCCAAGCGCAGGACCCGACCATCGTTGGATCAAGGAGAACTTGCACACCTTTTAAAGTATAACAAGGAGAAGCGGGCGTAATCGCGATATGCGAAATCGTGACTTAATCTGAGCCATCAGATCGAGGTTGAATCTGGACCGTTGATTCCATTCCATGTTGGAGTTTCGAGGATCACGAGTTGAACATGTCAAAGATTATTAACATCAGGAATCCCGATATTGCGATATGTGAAATCGCGATGTAATCTGAGCCATCAGATCAAGCTTTGATCTGGACCATTGATTCCAGTCCATGTTGGAGTTTCAAGGATCGCGAGTTGAACATGTCAAAGATTATTAACATTAGGAATCCCGATATTACGGTATGCAAAATCGCAATGTAATCTGAGCCATCAGATCAAGCTTTGATCTGGACCGTTGATTCCAGTCCATGTTAGAGTTTCGAGGATCATGAGTTGAACACGTCAAAGATTATTAACATCAGAAATCCCGATATCGCGATATGAAAAATCACTATGTAATCTGATCCGTCAGATCAAGCTTTGATCTAGACTGTTGATTCCAATCCGTGTCAGAGTTTCGGAGATCGCAACATGGAGTGACAAGTAAACAATGCAACAAGAATGTCGATTTTGCGATATGCAAAATTGCGATTCAATCGCAGCCATTGAATGAAGCTCTGATCAGGACCGTTGATCCCATGCCATTTCGGGGTATCGGGGATCGCGACTTGGAGAGACGAGATGCCTCATCTCCAGATTCACGAAATGCAAATTCGCGAAAAGCGTTTTTTGCATAGGCGCTTGGTTATGATCATAGTCATATTGGGGAAGGAGCTGGTGCAGAAAAGTTTTGTATCAGAACTTCGGAGATCGCAAAATGAAGTGTCAAGACACTCAACACAGAATTGTCGAATGTCAAAATGCCGAAATGCCGAAATGAATGCAAGATCCCATGGATTTAATCCAATGGTCCAGGTTAATTTGAACAAGATCGGAGGGCTATTGTTGCACGACACAGTGAAACTGCTAGTAACCATTGATGGTTTCTACCAGAGGATGTGAAGAGACTTCGGTGTGATGTCTAGAGGAGCTGAAGAGTCACATGGAATATTCCAGTAGAATGAATATGTTTCGTGGAGGAAATTAACAGCTGGATGAGGGTTTGAGATCGTAACTAAAACAGAAAGGATGAGCTCGACTGTAATAGAGAAGACAAAGAGTCTCAACTGCCAGAGAGAAAAAGGAATCTTCAACATAACACCCAGTGATGTCGAACGTGTGGTTGAACTGCCAGAGAAGTCGAAGAGTCGCAATGATGATCACGCAGAGCACTTGAGATGTGGAGGAGATTGGCGCGGTATGAGCATGCATAGGAATGGAAAATATTGCATGCACAAGATGCACATAAGCTATATATACACGGAATAGAGAAGAGAAGCAGTTGTTGTTTCTGTTGGAGTTTGTTGTGGTCGTTGCTGGTGAAGGTGATTCATGTATGAAGAAGGAGGAGAGTGCAGCAGTTGAATCGAACAGAAGAGGAACTGTGCAGTGAATGGACATGGTGCATAGAGCATAAAAAGTAGAAGAAAAAATAGCACAATTCATGTGTGCAGAAAGGAAATGAGGCAGACAGAGCAACGAAATGCAGCAGAACAGTGATGAGTCTGGTAAGCCATTGTTGAACATCATATCACTGTAATAAGTTTCAGTAGAAAAGA